>CM058064.1:13524836-14124836 GCA_030157275.1 Cynaeus angustus
ACGTAGATATTTTGACATTGACAACCTCCTCTCTCCAACGCCCTCTTGATCTTTGTTATTAATGTGTCAACGCTTCTTAATTAATCTAACTTAGCCGGCTTCGATAACAAAGAACGTTTCGAGAAAAATCACCGAAGATGCGTAGGGAAATCGTTCGGTGACGTAAAAAACTACGAGCGCAATGCTTCATGGATTCTCTCAAACTTTCGATTTTCATGCTTTGTAAATCTTTAAGAAATCGACAAACTGTGTAATCAAGTCGAATGATTGTAATATTTACAGTTTTCATTATTTTTTTTTGTTTATTTAGCGCAATTGTGTCAATTTTATAACCTCCCACGATTCACGACTAGTTTTGAATAATTAGAACGTAAAGTTCGTTTCTGGGAATTGGTTCGAATGGTTTATTAACAGGTGGAAATTCTAAAGAAACTGCGTCAATTGGAGAGGGGATTCTCAAGAAAATATTTAGATGATGTCGCGGAAATTAACGGATATCTTAAGGAAAAAACTTATTTGTTTTGCATCTTGGATTTATTAGTATTAATAAGGTGACACGTCAGTAAATACACACTCGACAAGCTCAAGACGGTGCAAATATTATTATAAGTGAGATCAGTTCACGGTTAGCCACATAAGACATTTTTTTGCAAGATCAAATTTGGTCATAAATTTTTAGGCGCTTAAAAGGTTCGTTAAATTTTTTATAAGATTTAAAATTTTATGAATTTGGTTTAATTTAAAGCACAATTAAATCTAAAGCACAAAAATCACTTTAATCCGCAAGCCTTCTGCAATTTTGCCAAAACTATAACCTAAATTTTAGTTCTAGATACTCAAACTTCGGATCGGAGATTTTTTTTGAATTGTCGCATCATAAAATTTCTGGTCCTGATTATTCACGAGAGTTTTTTTGGTTTTATTGAATATATTTATTGATTTAGTTCTAGATGCCATAATTTCCCAGATTATAGACTTTCAGAAATAACTTCCTACATTTTTTAAGTTTATGAAAGTAGTTATAATAACGTTGGTCCTACCGCACATTTTGATTACATCTAAAAATCAAGCATATTGTCCTGTTTTAAACAATCATATTAATGGGTTTGCTCTGATAGCCAATACTACCACACATTTTTGATTATTGGGTTTGCTCTGATAGTTGATCCTACCGCACATTTTGATTACATGCTAAAATCAAGCATATTACCCTGTTTTAAGCAATCATATTATTGCCGCACATTTTGATTACATGGTAAAATCAAGCATATTACCCTGTTTTAAGCAATCATATTATTGCCGCACATTTTGATTACATCTAAAAATCAAGCATATTACCCTGTTTTAAGCAATCATATTATTGCCGCACATTTTGATTACATCTAAAAATCAAGCATATTACCCTGTTTTAAGCAATCATATTATTGCCGCACATTTTGATTACATGTTAAAATCAAGCATATTACCCTGTTTTAAGCAATCATATTATTGCCGCACATTTTTGATTACATGCTAAAATCAAGCATATTGTCCCTGTTTTAAACAATCATATTATTGCCGCACATTTCTAAAAATTAAAACTATGGGAGGTGATGCACCCCTCCCCATAAAAATTCGATGTTTCTAGCTAAAATTTACATATTTAATAATTAAAACTCTCAAAGTTTTGTTAATTGCATTTCTTCTGTATAAATACTCTCTTTAATTTTTTCACCATTTTCATATTTAACTTTATAATAAACCACATTTGACCTAAGGATCTCAAATACAATAAATATTTCTTTTGTCCAAGTATCTCTCACTTTTCTACAATTCGTCTTTTAACCGCCTGTTTTTCGGTTGGGCTACTTCAGAACAAATCCGGACAATATTATATTAAATATGACTTATAACCCCGTTCAGCACAACAGTTAAAATATTAGAAATTCTGTCCTATTTTTATTAGGTAGAACATATGCTATACAAACTCATGTAGATTTTAAATGAAAATTGATATAAAAACTTTTTATTATTAAATTAGAATTACATACATAGTTTACCTAACGTTCTAACGAGATCGAGAAAATAAATTTCTTCCGAGCTATGAATGCAAAAATTTATTTATTCAGATAAATCAATGTATGTAGGTATAACAAAAGATCCACTACTGCATCATACTGTCTCCACTGCTTGAACTGTTATCATCTGAATCTGAGCTACTAAAATAAAACCATGAGAATATGAAACTTATGTTCAGTTGTAGTTACCTCAAAACATCTCCAATGCTGGTGATAAATGTATCTTTGTCATCCTCCTTATCAAATTCTATAAACAATTCTTTAAATAATGGGCCTTTACCACTAAATAGCACCGTAGTATTGGTTTCTGTACTGTTTGCGACCAGTTTCTTCAAGTAAAGAACACCAAAATTTTCACATGAGATTAGTCCCGAGTCTACCACTATCGTGTAGCGAAACGGCTCTTCACCGTTGAAGGTAATGCGGCATTCAACTGTGTAAGGCATTGCGATTACTTTTCTTCGCTTACTCACAATCGATTGCTGGAAATCTTGTAAACTTTTTAAAGCTGATAAGCTGACTCCGTACTTTTTTGTATCCATTTTTATCTGGAAGTGATAGTTTTTTATACATTTACTTTTTTTGTACATTTGTAAAATTGATACACATTGCGTACCAGATAAATTAAATCCTATACCAAATAACAGAAAACCTAACAAACTGTCGTCTGTATTAATAATCGTAATAAACAATCTTTCTGAGTGCGACACTCATCGACACTTGCACTCTCGTCTATGACTTGACTTGCACCCATCTTGCAGCTGTGCTCATATGCATGTGTCAAATGTCAATGGAGTATGAGCATATGGTTATGTTGTAAACCGTGCAGGATTGTATATTGTGTTGCATACCTTAGCGGTATCTGAATCTGATGAGAGCCGTGAATGAAAGTGTGCCAAGCTAAAAAAAAACCGATTTTTCGATTGAAATAAATTAAAATCTCATTACCAGAGTCCGGCGAAAATAAGTGAATTACTCCCACTACTTCTAGTCAGCGGCGCGAACCATTACAATGCATGCACCGTTTTGGTGGATTACATCGAGGACCCGACGCTGTTTAGCGGTGGTGGGGGTCGTTCTATGACGTATCACTTTTATTCGCCTAAGTCTGCTCATTACCAACAGTGTGGTACAAGTTGAAATTTAGCTAGGCTTTTTCCTGAAACTATGAACACTATAACACAATAAAAATATAGTAGAAGTTCAACGGGTAAAACCGTTTAAATTAATATATTTCGTAAAACAACGATTTTGGTACTTTAATCCTATTCCATTCCCATGCCTCAATTAGGTTAGCGACTTTAGATTTATCTGATTTACTCCTAATGTGATTTTTTTTATTAAAAATTATAAAAAAAAAAAAATCAAAAATGTTTTAGGACACCAAATAAAATTTTATCAGAATATTAGAGCATGTAAAAATAAATAAAATAAGATAATAATGATACTTTAAGATGTAATTATTTATGATCCCATTAGAAGAGTAAAAACATCTCCATGTTTATGAATTCCTTCAATTGATAAAGTTTTCCAATCATGTGCATAAATACCATATGGACCATTTGTTTCAGGTCTAAGATAAGGACTAGGAAAAGGTTTTACTTCTGTAGCTTTTTCCTCTTCTTCCTTATATATTCTCATATATCCTTTACGGATAAAGTAAAATAGATCGAGATATCTAATAGGATCTTTGAAACAATTTTTAAATTTAAAAATAACTCCTTCTTTCATTGGATAATTAAATTTAATTTCTATTTCATCATTGTGACTAACTTTTTGATTAAATATTTTTTCATATCTCTTTAAATTATAAAGTGTACCTAAAGTAATAAAACCTGAAAATATTTCTTGTTTGCCTTCGCTCGAAATAAGTTGGTCTAGATCTTTTTGTAATTCTTGTATAAAATGTTGTGATAATTTTTGATAGCATAATATAATGAATAAATTTAGTTTGTGTTTGTTTTCTCTGATAAAATCTTCAGATAATTTTTGATATTGTGATATTGCACTCCAATCAACTTTATTGGCAAAATCTTTTATAAAATCTTCAGATAATTTTTGATATTGTGATATTGCACTCCAATCGAGTACATTGTGAAACTCTCTAATAAATTCTTCAGATAATTTTTGACGGAATGATACACATTCCCAATCAACTTTTGATCTAAATTCTCTAATCAAATCTTCAGATAATTCTTTATTAGCAGAAACATAAAACCAATCATCGATTTCATGACCGTTGTTTCTCATATCATCTTCCGTCATTAAGTCAAGTTTTCTCCATACTTTTTCTTTATTAAAATCACATAAATTACCGAATATACCTTCGACATCGGCTTCACTTGAATAACTTGAGTCAGAGTCAGTCATTTATTTTTAAAAAAATCATATGAAAATGATCACAAACGATTAATTAGTTTTATTATTTGATCGATAAGTCCACATTTAAATCCGAAAACTGTCAAGTCAAATTTATCAGATTTAACTAATGTATTCGAAATATCATCAAATTCATAATACATTTTATCTTTAAAGAAATATAAATTTCTATATCTGAATGCTCCGCTTATATTTGGAGGTATTCCAGCAAATAATTCTGAAATAAGGCCATTTTTCTTTGATCTAAACAGACACTCATCAAACTCAATGTACAAGACTTTATCATAAAATATATATGTTTTTCCAGAATAAGTTCTAAATATTGCATCAATTCTTTTTCCTTTTGGTATTCCTAAATTTTCAATAGATCGAGCATTATATCCACTTTTAACATTAAAACTTGGAAAATCAATTAAATAATATAAATTTTCAACAACTATTAAAACATCACCTGAAGGTCTTTGATAAATATGTGAAATTTCTTTAAAATCATCTGGCAAAAAATATAAATAATCTTTAATTAATTTCGGTTCTTTATCATAAGTCATGTCTTTTAAATTGACTAACCAAACATATTTCTTATAAAAAATATACATATGATGATTTGCAATTAAGAATGTATCAATTTCTTTATTAAAATCACATAAATTACCGAATATACCTTCGACATCGGCTTCACCTCTAGGTTGGCCTTCAGGGACGCTTTGCCTTACAGTAGGTTTAACTGTTGTTGTTGTTGGTATTAATTCATATTTTAATCGTTCAGGTCTTCCATATAAATACTGAATTGCCCACATATCGTCTTGAGTTAATTTATCAATATCACCTTTATAATAGGCGTACATAATTGAATTATTATTTGCAGAATGTTCAATACCTAATGTATGCCCGATTTCGTGTAATAATACTGTATAAAAATTAGTCTGACCGTCAGGTGTATTGTCTGATTCACCGAAATACCAATTTTCTGATTTATCAAAATGAATACTTAGACATTCATCATTATTTGGAAAGAAGCCATGTGCTAAAACATTACCTTTTCCATCAAAACTGCTAGAACATATTCCTTTTTGACACCGTGAATTATGATTATGTTGAAACAGCGTATTAGAAAATGAAATAAGTATGTCCGGTTTAACGCTATTGTAATTAAACTTTAAATTTGAAACAGATTCCCATTGATCAAAGGCTTTTTGTGCTAATTCTTTCATTTCGTTTGTAGCTAATGAAAAATACCATTTAAGATTTGTTTTAGACCATTTGTTAGTATGAACTCTATAAGCAGTAGGATTATCTTTAACACCACATCTAGGTTTACTGATCAAAGCAAGTGTTTCTTGATTTAATGTTCCATCAGTTGGTAAATTATAGAATTCTTGAAACCTTATTAATGCTTCATTGGTTTCTGTTAATGATGATCCATTACTATCTAGTCGCAGACCTGAGTCTGCTTCAGCTGACGCTAAATACCCAAATTGCTCAAAATAGTTAGTAATATTCATTTCCAAGAGACTACCTGATAAAGATGAAATACTGAGAAATAGTAAAAAATACTGGCAGACCGAAGACTGGCAGGGCCAGCCCAGAGGCAAAGCCGAAGTAATACATCTCATTTATTACAATAAGAATCATCGCCTACGGCTCTGGGCATGCTACGCACTAGTCCACTGTGTGGACGCTGGCTGTGCCAGTCATTAATTACCGTTTAAGTGAACTTTTTCTAGGTATTTCTCTCTGGGAAAATAATTAAAATTACTGACAAATTCCTCTTCACGTATATTTATTTCTTTTTCATTTATTTTATCAGCCTTATATAAATGCAATAACTGTCTATAAAATTTATAAATCAACTTATATTCTTCAATTCTTTCTGATATTTTTAATCTCTTATCTAATATTTCTATAACCCCTGCACCAAGAGATAAACAAACTAGTGGAGGAAGGGCTAACGAAGATAATCCCGATGCACTAAATAATAATTTACTAATAGATAATCCGATTCCAATTTTATAAAAATATATGTAACTTTTTCTGTATACATACAAGCGTTTTTGTAGATATTTTTCCATTTATAACATACAAATATTCTGAATCAAAGATTCATCATGAAGGCATAGCCGAATATTGAAATAGCATTTCATTGAATAGTCCCGAAGGGACGCTCATGAGTGGCCTATGTCCACGAATTTTCTCTCATTGAAGCTACACGGTATCTGTTTAAAAGAATATAATATATCATAAAAATCTTTGCCTCTGTTTACATTAATTATTACGTATATACAGTAATAGCCACATAAAACAGAAGAATTCATTTGCAATTGTGTGCTGTTCCACGCAATATTTTTTCCGCTACTTAATAAATATGTTTTAATTTTTTCTGGTGGAGAAATACCAAAACTGTCAAAATATAAAATATTTCTTAAATATGGTTTGTTTACATAACATACCCAGTGTGAGCCGTAACGATTAGAGGGTTGAAAATTAATTATGCCTGATTCATCTTTTCTAATTTTTTTTGGTAACATGTCAATTGCAAAAACACCTCGAAAATTTCGCATACCTTCATGATTTTTCTCATTTTTCATAATATCAGATATTTCTATATTACTTAACCCCCTTTTCCTATCAATTTTATTCCTTGTCCATATGTCTCCGACTTGTTCGGCTTCTTCGGCTTCTTCGTTTTTTTTTTATTCTTTTTTAAACCATCTCCGAAGGCTTTTTGTGCTAATTTAGTACCTGCATATCCAGCTGCACCTAATCCCAATGCTTTGGCTGCAGCTATTGCTGCAGGAATTAAAGCAGGTAAAAATCCACCTATCTGTGTTGGAGAAAATTTGATATCACAGTATTTCTTCTTGTCTTTTTTACATTTTTTAATTTCATCAATCTGTTTTTCTCTCAATTTAATAGTTTTATTAGCTTTTTCTGTTAAATCAAATCTTATATTACAATCTATCCTTTTATCTTTGCAACTTTGGAGTTTCTTTATTTGATTAGGTGATAAATATACTTTATAATCAGTCATTTATTTAATTAAAAAGAGCGTCCATGAAATGGACTAGTGCTCCGCGCGCACCAGTCAAAGACGCTTCGTGAGGCAGGCTACTTCATTTCCAAGTAAATCTTTTCATCTATGATATTCATATTTGCAATTCTTTGAGATTCAACTACAGCATATATATAGTAATTAACATTTTGATAATCTTTTAATGTCCAATTAACTTCTAGTTCAGAAGATTTTGTTTTACTAAATAAATTTTCATCATTTTCTTTTGTTACATCAAAAGCAACAACTAAATATCGGTTACAAAAATCTTTATAGCTAACACACGTACCTTCATCCAAATCTTTTTTATAATTACATGAAAGGAATGCGGCATACAAACGTTGTAAATCCTCATTATTCACCAGATATTCATAAGTAGGATGTTGGGTACCATTGATTTTAATATTTATTCTTTCTAAATTCATATTATCAAAAATCATCATTGTCTTGGTAAAATTATCATTTCGTTCAGCTCTAGAAAAAACTATAAAAACTCTAGATATTTTATTTTGATTATTTACAACGCGCCAGTTTCCACTTCCAGAAGACCACAAATTACTACGGTAACAGTTCAGCGCATTCCATCCACAAAGAAAGTTAGAATTGCTAACTAATAATGAAGATAATATTTTTTCAGTTTCTAGTGAGGGTTTTGCTATTGGGATCCACAAACTAATATCAGATATTTCATAATCATAATTTCCATCAACTTTAGCATGTAATATATTTTTCACTCGATTTTTACGTAATTCAATGCGAATTTTTCCATTCAAAACTTTGTTACAGTCTCGTACAAATCGGAAAATTTTAGATAAAGGAATAAATTTTGTAATAGTTTTTTCATCTTTTGTTAATAACCATCTCTCTAAATATCCTTTATTGAATGCAGAATTATTTGTGATTTTTGAAATAATAGTTTTTATATCAACGTCTAAATCTTTAAATTTTTCAGATTTATTTTGCGCATCATATTTATATTGAGATGTATCTGCTGAATCTGCTGTGTCTGGATACCAACATAATTGTGATGCTGAAGTATCAGATACATCTCCTGAAAATTCAATCAGATTTGAAATTAACGTAGCAACACCCACATAATTTGTTTCTTCTATTAATACCTCTTCATAGAATAGCCTCACATAGTCAAAATCATTGATTCCATTGTTTGATATAGTTGCATAATTATTTGGATCGTTTTTAATTTTAGATTTGACAAAAATGTAAGCACCTGATAAATGTTTCCATCCGCTTATGTTAGTTTCGAGCGTATACTGTTCAAGTTCTTTCACATTGACATTACTTTCTCTTATTTCATTGTAAGTATAACTTTTTGTTGATTCATCAATTACAGGTATTTCATCAATACGCCATAAATTGTCTACAACGTTTTCCATTTATTTAGATAAAAAGAAGACTCCGCAGGCAAAGGCGAAGTCTTTTAGGAAACCTCAGCCTTCAGCAGATTTTTAATGATATCCTTTGATTTTTTAGTCAATCGATTCGGTTTGCCCATGAGGCCCTTTTTTATTCCATCACCTCGTAAATGTTCATTCAACGCTTTTTCTTTCATTTTGTTTAGAATGGGATTTATAATTTCCTCTTTATATGTAGAAAACGGCGGTGATTTTAGGTATGTAGACGCTATATTTTTAAGCCCTGAAGTTACACCTTGAATGATATCCTCTTTATTATTTTTCCAAAAAGGTTTTAGTATATTGCGATATAAGAAGCCTAATGCTGGTATAGCAAATTTTTTTATAGATTGAAAAATATTTCCACCTCTAATATCTCTGTGATATTTAAGACCAAACCCATATTGTTTCGGAAATAATTGTTTTCTATGAACGACAAGTACCATTTATTCTACAAGAAAGACCAGCAAGGTGTCCCCAAAGGGGACTACTGAATGTCTAGAACAAAATTTAAGCACTCTCCATTAAAATTTATCAATCGATTTAACTGATTTGTAACAGAAATGCGAATATGAAATATATAATCCGTACGATTAATTGGTAAATATTTTGGATGCGTTGGCTCAATATTAATTAAAGATCTAGGTGAAATATTTGGAGTAAAAGCGTATATAACATCACTTTTAAGATTGTTTTGATAACTAGATGAAATTAAGGAACAGTGAATCAAAATTTGATCAATATCTTTGGTGATATTACCAATTTTTGTTGCATAGTTTATTCCTTGTTTATATATTTTTTTATCAAATCCTAAAAGCTCATGAATCTTTCCGTGGGAAAAGTCAATTTCACAATCTATGTCGCGTATAATTAGCATAAAACGATTAGTTGCATAATTTACATCAAAATAAAACGGAGGTGTTTCAAACGTTCCAAAATATTCTTGGATATAATTATTTAATTCATTTTCATCGTACAGACCGTTTGGTAATTTTAATATTTTCCAATCCTGTTCAACCCGAACCCCATCTTTTCTAATTTCATTTTGTTTATGCTCACGAGGGTCTTTAGACATACGGGGCACTAGTCCCTTTAGGGACGACCTGTATTTTATTTCATTATTTTTATACTCTTCAGTAATGTTATCCCAACTATACCAGAGACTTGCTGTTTTTAAAGCAATTTCACCTTTTAATCCGGATAAATTAATAGGATTTTCAGAATAACTGATTTCAAAATCATTTTCTTTAGATCTGATGTGTATTAGGCTCATTTATTCAGTTTAAAAAAGCATGCCAAGTGTCGTGAATATCTTTTTGTGATCTGACTTTTTTATAAGTTTCATTTTAAACAATTTATCAAGTATTTCTACGCATTCATTATATACTTCAATTGAATCATTTCCAGCATTTTTTGACGCTATTAATAGATCAAGACGTTCTACCATTTCATTCGGATCTGAAAAAATACTGCTTCCTGTTTGCTGTCTTTCATAGAAAGGAATTTTTCGAATATCTTCTAAAGCACGTTTATATTTTTTCAACTGTGAATACACATATTGTAAATTATCAATTTTTTCTTGCTCTTGTGATTTCTTTGCATTTGTAATGTGTGCATTTAATGATTTTAATTTAGTTGATATTTCGGATATAGTTGTATCAATTTTTGTATTTCGATTTCTAATGTCTAACGATAATAAATGTGAAGGTTTTTCAAATTTAAATTTTTTTTCAATAATATCAAAATTTAAATCTTTATCCGGATCTAAACTCAAAATTGCGGTATGCACAGAAGGTGATTTCGGTAATGATAATAATTGATCTGATTCGCCTGCAGAGCCGTAGTCCCTTTCAGGGACGCTTACATCATCGCTTTCTGCATTCTTTGAAACATTTTTTGAATCCGCTTCGCTCATAAGAATTCGTTGCGTAAATTCGGGCGAAGCCTTCATGAGCGAAGCGAATTCAGTAATATTATCAAGTTTATCAGTTATAGGCTTCTGTAGTTTTTTAATTTCTTCCTTTGTTAAATTTTCTTTAAATTGCTTTAAATGGATCCTGTTTTTTATTATTTTACGATTTTTTAAAATAGCGTCAATTATTTCAGCATGCGAAGCGTCCATTTTATGGACTAGTGCTTCGGGCGCACTAGTCCGCTTTGGGGACACTTTGCCAGGATTTGTAGACGTTTTACTATCAGTGCTAGTCATTTATATATAGTGAAAAAAAATATTCCCGATGTTGTTTTTTATGCTCCCAAAAAGTGCAAAACATTCCCCGTTTTCATTTCGACTACAATCCGATCTATTCTTACAGCATCTCCTCTTTCACGACAGCTTATACCGTTTATAGGTATGTGTCTATGGAGGAGAATCATCGGCACGACCATGAATCCTGAATTAACAGGACAGGTCATTCTTGTTCGATATTACTGTAAGTCATGAATAGATGGAAGAGTGCCAAAACCAAGAAATGTTTTGAGAATATTTGGCAGCACTCAGTTGCCCGTCAATCTTCGTGGGTCTTCAATCTCTATGGCCACTCGAGATCTCGCCAGTTCAGATTTAAGAACAACTGCATTCTCAATAAAAAAAGGCGTCGATGGGGATCGAACCAAAACCTTGTAATTATCTGTCTAACTCTTTACTAACTGAGCTATTTGGATCTCGTGCATTCTAATATCTAATCAGCTATATAATCTTATCAAATACACAATATTATGAAATAAAAAAATTCGCACTGGTGTCTTATTTAATGGGGATTCGAACACCCTGCGAAAGCGTGTGCACATGTTCAGAGCGCGACGCTTTAACTTTAGCGCTAACGCGGTTTAGCGATGAGCGTCCACAAAGCGGGCTAGTTATTTGTCTTAAATAAATAAATGGATTCTTTACCTATTCATTTTATTAAAGCAGATGAAAAAGAATATTATAACATTAATGAATTAGCGCCAAAATGGCCTTTTATATTAATAATTATAGGACGAAGTGGTTCTGGTAAAACAAATACTGTTGTCAATCTTTTAAAATATTTATTTTTTGATACTTTTTATTTGTATGCAAAAGATTTAGAAGAACCGTATTATCAATTATTACAAAATGTATTTGATGATGAAAAAATTCGTGGACAATCGTACTTTTCATCAGATATAGAAGACATTGTCGATGTAGACGAACTAGATAGAGATAAACAAAATTTGATTGTTGTTGATGATTTTGTAACGGAAAAAGATCAAAAGAAACTGATAGATTTAGCTATACGCGGAAGAAAAATGAATGCTTCAATGATTTATATAACGCAGGATTGGTATAGAGTACCAAAATCAATTCGTTTACAATGTAATTATATTTCAATATTTCCATCCTGTGATGGTAATGATATAAGTTTAATATTTAGAGAAAAGGGATTGGATAAGAAACTTAGGGAATATTATGAAAATAACATTAAATCTTTTGATTGCTTAACTGTTGATTTTAAAACTCCTGAAATGAAATATAGGAAGAATTTTACGCCCATAAATGACTGGTAAAACCAATCTAGAGTCGAAGACGATGACATCTGAATACGCTTCGCTCGTGAGGACTTTGCCTGAATACGTTCTTAGAAAAAATAGAAAAAAAGGAGGTAAATCAACAAGAGGACCACCTGGTATAGGATTTAATCTAACAGAAAATGGTGATTATGATATCGCAGGACACAAATTAGTTAATGTAAAGCAACCTGAAAATCCTGGCGATGCTGTTAATTTACAATATTTAACGTCAGCGTCCACAAAGTGGAATAGTGCGCGCGAAGCACTAGTCCATGAAATGGACGTTTTGCATGCTACTGTGGATAAAGTCAATGATAATATGATTAAAAAAGATGATTCTCAAAGTATTCTAAAAATTGTTAAACCTGAACTCAGTAACATGATTACAAAAGATGATTCTCAAAGTATTTTAAAAATCGTTAAACCTGAACTCAGTAATATGATTAAAAAAGATGATTCAGAAAGCGTTTTAAAAATTGTTAAACCGGAACTCAGTAATATGATTACAAAAGATTCATTGAATCTAACCGCTACAAGAAGATATATTGATATTGGTAATAGAAGATTAGTTAAAACTGCTAATGCAATTGATAAGTATGATGTTGTCAATAAAGGGCAACTAGATGATACCTTAATCAATTATGGACATTATTCTTTTTTACAGTTTGTAGGAAAAATTCGTTTTATTAAAGAAGTTGATGGTCAAAAGGCTGTTACTGTGCTTTTCCTTTATTTTGATGGTGAAGGATTTATTAGATTGCCAATGGATGTGGAAGTTGTAAAATTCTACTCAACGGCTAATTTGAAAGATTTGAATATCAGTAATAATAAAGGAGCAATAGATGTTTCTAAACCATTTATTGTTAGAGAATCTGATCTTCTATCTTTTATGATAAAAAAAGAAAAAGTAAACACGGATGAAAATCTCGGTGGTTATAACCATAATAAACCTTATCTATTAAGTACTCCAATTTTCTTTTATATGCTAGTCAAGTTTTCTGTATAACGTCTTTGACCTATGCACAATCGCTTCGCATGCTACGCACTAGTCCACTGTGTGGACGCTCATGACGGCTTCACCTGAATTATTTACAAAATAAAACATATATAAATGGAAAACAATATAGTAATCAACTTAAATGAAAATGGTATCTCTACTCTCTGTTGTACAGTAAATGGTAAACAAATTGAACTTAATCTGACAGAAGATGAAGAAGTTGAAATTTTACGAAAAATTGCTATTATATTATTAACAAAATTACCTTATGAAGAAATGAAAGAACCTCGGAAAGAACTTTTGAAAACATTTTTAAACTCTTTATAATTTTCATAATTATAAATGAATACTTATTGTGTTAAATGTAAAACAAACACAGGTAACAAAAATATAATTGTTAAAGAAGATAAAAAGGGCAAAAATTATTTCTCATCACTATGTCCTGCATGTGGTAAAAAGAAAAGTACATATAAAAAGATCAAATAAATGGATTATTGTAAAATATGCAAAACGAAAACTAAATCCATTGGAGAACCAGAATTCGTGCGAAGCGCTCATGGCCGAAGGGAATTTATTGTAAAATATAAACGCTGGAGAAGAATATCAACTTGCAGAAATTGTCAATCAGTGAAAAATAATTTTTCAAAATCACCTGAAGATATTTTAATTATTGAATTATTCAAACCTGCTAGGAAAAACTATGAAACACGAGTATTCCAACACAAAGGTATTGATGATACTTGGCAAATAGATATTTATGTTTTCTATAGACCAAAAGGTAAATCAGAAGATCCAAGTTATAATTTAAGAACAAAAGAGCCAAAGGCGAAGACGAATGATTTTAATAAATTTAAAAAGATTAACAAGGGATTTATCTATATTCTAGTTGCTGAAGACACCTTTTCTAAATTTGTATGGGTAGAACCTTTAAAAACTAAATCAGGATTAGAAGTAGCTAATGCATTTTTAAAAATCATACAACAAGCGATTAAAGATAAACACAATCCACCGAAAAATTTACATACTGATAAAGGAAAAGAGTTTTATAATAAAGATATGAGGATCGTTTTAAATAAATACAATATCAATCTTTATAGCACAGGGACAAAAAATAAGGCTTTCTTTGTTGAAAGATTCAACCGTACTTTAGGAAATAAATTCAAACCAATATTATATAACAGCTTTGATTGGATTTCACCACTTCCAAAAATTATAAAATCTTATAACAATTCTTATCATACTACTATTAAAATGAAACCAAAGGCTGTAAATAAAGGAAATGAAAGAAAATTATTAGAAACCGTATATGTGATTACATTAACAAATAAAAAACCAAAATTTGAAGTTGGCGATAGAGTTAGATTATCAAATATGGTTGACGTATATCGTAACAAATTAAAAACAAAACAATTTGTTTGGATTTATTTTGTTTCTGATCTTAATGATGAAAAAATTAAAGAGGGTATATACGAAGCAGAAATGCAACTAACATTATTATAAGAATTATTGAAATAATACAAATAAAAATATGTATAATTTTTTTCTTTTCTTTTGTTAATTCAACAATCTTTAAGTTTGCCTTGATTAATAAATTCGCTGTATTCATTTATTAACTAGAGAAAGAGTGTTTGCTAAACGTCTTTTTGCTCGTTCTTTATTGTTATACCTAATAACAGGATTTTTATTCAGTAATGCGTTTATTTTTTCTTCATCATAACTATTTACATCTTTTAATTCTTGTTCCAATACATTAATTTTGTTATCTTTATGCTCGATTTCTTCATCCATCTTTTCTATTGTTTCAACTGCAGCATTTCCTAATTCTTTTAAAATTCTGTTTTCCATATACAATTGATTAGATGCTTTAACTTTATTGCCAACAGATAAATTATTAAACTCAATGCAGTCTTTTTTTATTCTATTTTGAATAATTTTTACCTGATTTTTGTCTGCAACATCAATTAGTGCCATTATTTATTAGATAGGGAATTTATAGTCTTATTAAAATTTTTATCAAATTCTTCTTCAGCCTCTTTTGTACTGCCAGCTTTCAGGGACGCTTTGTAATCTGATTGGGATGTGTTTGATTTGTGTTTAGATTTAATTTGTTTCTGTTTTTTGTTATATTGTTCTATATTGTTTGATTTTTTGTTATGTTTAATTAATGTTTCACCAGTGAGAAATTTTATTTGATTCCTAATTGTATTTTCACCAATTTTATTCTGTTTAGCAAACTCTTTTAAGGTAATAGTTTTAGAAGTAGGGTCTCCTTTTTGTGCTAAAAAATTTAATGCTAATTGTCTTGATCGCATATTATTTAAATTCTTCACTGACGGAATACTAGACTCTGTTAATGTGTAATCTTTTTTAATTATTATGTTTATCTTTTGTTTAGCTGACTGTTCCCTTTTGGTATTATGAGTCATTTATTATGAAATAATATCTTCCTAATAAATGGAGAATAAAGACTGTCAGATTGATCATGAACAAACATCTACGAATAATGAGTCATTATTAAGAAAATGTTCCATTTGTAAAACAATAAAATCTCATTCAAATTTTGTCAAAAATAAAAATCAGAAATATGGAATTGGATACATGTGTTATGACTGTAAAAAAAGACAAAATGATAAATTTTCTTGTAATATATGTTTTATGGATGTACCGACACGATATAAAAAAAGACATTTCAAAAATATATGGCATGAAAAATTAGAAAAATATATCAACGGCTTAAAGGGATAACTCGATTCATAAAAGTTTTTGAATAATTTTTTCTCTAATAAATGGAGGGGCAAAAGGTAAAATCAAAAAAACAGTTTTTAAAGAAAGCTAAAAAGTATATTGCATCTTTTCAAACAAACATTAATAAGAAAACAAAAAAGGACTTAAATGCTTTTCTGAAAAAGTTTAATGCTAAAGGAGTTTCCAGAAAAAATAAACAGGAGCTTAAAGAATTTATAGCTGACCAAATTAATGAAGGTATAATTTATTATACAAACGAATTAGAAAAGTTAAGACTGATGGAAAAACCAAAACATATAATGGAATTATCATTTCCAGATGATATTTTTAGTAATGAAAAACCTATTCAGCATGAAGTAAGGGAAACATACGATAGTGGTGTATTCAATAATATGGTTAATGATTTTAAATACACAACAATTAAAAAATATGTATATGATATAAGAATATTTCTCGATAAAATTTCTCCATATGTACTACATAGAATTGATTTGGAAAGAAGAAATAAACACAATATTAGAATAAAATTACTTGCTCTTGCGGAGTTTATACCAATAGATTCGAGAACACAAGAACCAGCAGGAGAACCTGCACAAAAGTTTCCTTTCCATTGTAGGTATGAAAATATTGCTCCTGGTACAAACATACAAGAATTGTTACCTAATATATTTAATCAAATTAATACAAATTTTGAAACATTTACTGCAAGAACAACTAGATTTAGATTCCAAAAAATGATTGAATTAAAATTACAATCAAATGCTTATAATCCGTTGAGGGGTGGAACTTATGTTGAATTACCAAAGTATATTAAAGATAAAAAGTGTTGTATCAATGTTAAAAATGTAAAAACAAATAAATTCAAATGTATTAAACAGGAGAATTTAAGATGTGTAGAATATGCTTTAGAAGCTGCGGAAAATGATTTTAATGGTATTAAGTTGAAAGATCCAATGAGACCATCAAATTATGATATTACGAAATATGAACAATTAAATTTAACTTATCCAGTAACTATCACTAATGAGATTAGAGAAATATATGAAAACCACTTAAATGCATGTGTTAATTTCTATAAAGTATATGAAAAAGATGCTAAACAGTGGGTAGATTTATACTTAGAAAAAAGTGAAAAATATAAAGACGCTAAGAAGAAATATGATCTATTAATATTTAGAGATCATTGTGTTTACATTAAAAATAAGAGTTCATTATTAAGTGGCCAAATCAATAGACGAACAAATAAACGCCTATTTTGTATAAAGTGTGATGCTTATTTCGAAACAGAAAAAATGTTGAACGAACATATTGAAAATTGTATTAATGGAAAACAAATTGAAGTTATGCCTATACATAAAAAAAGTGATATAAAGACATATAAATCCAATGGTGCTGAACAGCTTCATCCTTACATAATATCATCAGATTTTGAATGCATGTTGAAAAAAATATTTGAAAAAATTTCAAAATCGTACCAAACGAAGCATAGGGCGAAATCTGGCGCAGCCAGCCCAGAGGAGCCGAAGTCTGAACTTATTCAAGAACATATTCCAAATAGTTTTTGCTTTCACGCATCAAGTATTTATGATATTGGTATTGTGAAGCCGGACTTAAAATGTTTTAATAATAATGATATAGAAGAATTAATGAGAGAATTTAATCAAGCACTTATTGATTATGGGAAGAAATATAATTACATTCGCAACAAAAATATTCCTATTAAAAAAACAAAAGAGATAGAAGAACAATTCAATAAAGAAACAAAATGCCACATCTGTGGATATGAATTTCAATGCCTTGAAGATAAAGTATTAGATCATGACCATATGGATGGGTCATTTAGAGGCGCCGCGTGTATCAATTGTAATTTGAACCTAAAATTACCAAATTTCATTCCAGTTTTGATACATAATCTAAAGTATGATTCAAAATTATTTTTGAAATGGATTTTGAAACTTAGTGAGAATTACTCAGACATAAATATAATTCCTAAAACATCTGAAAATTATATATCTTTTTCGAAAAAAGTTATAGTTGATACATATAAACAACCCTATGATCAATCAAATTGTAAAAGATGTAAAACAATTTATAAAAATAAAATAACAGGAAAATGTATTAAATGTGATAAACGAGAAGAAAGCCCTTTAATAATGAATATAAATAATAATCAATCTGATTGTCCAAAATGTAAAAAAGTCATTAAAAATAAAATAGTTAATTTATGTCCTAAGTGCTATCCAAATATGTCTGTTATCAGGAAAGGTGATTTAAGAATTGTTACGGTAGAATTTAGATTTATTGATACATTCAGATTTATAAGTACAAGTTTGGATAAAGCAGTTAAAAATTTAGCAGATGTTAATGAATGTTACTGCTCAAAATGCAAATCAACTCAGGAAATCATAAATGTAAAATTTCTTCCAATTAATGAAAATAATATTCTAAAAATATCAGCAAACTGTAAGATATGTGATAAAGAATTATTAAAACCTATTAAATATAATAAGTTTAAAAACATTTTAAAAGAATTTAAATCTGAGGATATACACTTAGTTTTACAAAAAGGTCTCTATCCATATGAATGGGTAGATAATTATGAAAAAATGTTTCATGTTGGATTACCAGAAAATCTACAGGATTGGTACTCGCAGTTAAATGGAAAGGGTATAACTGAACAACAATTGAAACATGCTAAAAATATTTACGATCATTTCAAGTGTCAAAATTTCAAAGATTATCATAATTTGTATTTAAAATTGGATACAATTTTATTGAAAGATGTATTTGATAACTTTAGAAAAATGTGTTATGAAAATTATAAACTTGATCCAGTTTACTATGTTTCAGCACCAAGTCTTGCGGATGCCGTTTCTTTAAAAATGACTGGGCAAAGATTAGAACTTTTAACTAACTTATCACATTATAAAATGTATGAAGCTGGAATGAGAGGAGGAATATCAATGATTCCTGAGAGATATGCCTTAGCAAATAATTGTTACTTTTATGATGAAAAAACAATGAAAACTGTTAAATTACCAAAAGAAAAAGCTGAAGAAATTGGGGTATATAACAGTAAGAAACATATTAGTTATATACTATATTTGGATTGTAATAATTTGTATGGTCATTCATTAAGTCAAAAATTACCTATCGGGGGTTTTAAAGAAGAAAAAGATCTTTCAATATTTACATCAGGATCAATTTTAAATTTAGCAGATGATGGAGAAACGGGGTATACATTGACTGTTGATTTAGAAATACCACTTGAATTACATGATAAATTTAAAGACTATCCAATGTTACCAGAGCATTATATTCCAAAACTGGATGAATTATCCGAATATCAAAAAGAATTAATTCAAACGAAAGTTGGCAAGCTTAATGATACATCAGCAAAATTAATAAATACTCTTAAACCAAAAGAAAACTATATAATTGATTATAGAATGTTGAAAGAATGTTTAAAACAAGGAATCACATTAAAAAAAGTTAAAAGAGTAATATCATTCACACAAATGGCATGGTTAAGGCCATATATAGAAATGAATACAAAACTAAGGCAGGGGGCTACAAATGATTTTGAAAAAGATTTCTTTAAACTTATGAATAATGCAGTTTTTGGCAAACAAATGGAAAATGTAAGGAAAAGGTGTGAAGTTAAAATAATTAGCGAATTTAATAAATTTATAAAGCAACGTGACTATGAAAATAGAGAATATTTTGATGGTGAAGATATAGTTCTTTTATATAAGAAACCCAATAAAGTAGTACTTAATAAACCAATTTATGGTGGTTTTGTTGTACTAGAACTGTCAAAATTAACAATGTTTAGATTTTATCATAATGTTCTAAAAAACAAATATGGAGAAAGTATGAAACTTTTAGGAACTGATACGGACTCTCTAATTATATATATAGAAACCGAAGATGTTTATGAAGATATAAAGAATAATATAGACTGGTTTGATACATTAAATTATACAATAGATTGGATGCCACAAAAGAATAAAAAAGTGCCAGGACTCTTTAAAGATGAATATTTTGGAATACCGATTAGAGAATGGGTAGGATTGCGATCAAAAATGTATTCATTTAGAACAGATATTAAAGAAAAGAAGATATGTAAAGGTATTAAAAAATCAAATATCGAAAAGATGAAATTTGATAACTATAAAGAATGTCTGTTTAATGGTAAAAATACAACTGAAGTTGTGTATAACATTCAGTCAGATAAACTACAATTATATACAGTTAAAACAAAAAAAATTGCCTTATCCCCATACGATGATAAAAGATATATGGTGGATAATATACACACTTTACCCTATGGATATTATGGATATTAAATGGATTATTGTAGAAAATGCAAAGTAAAAACGAAAAGTATAGGTAACCCAGAATTTGTTAAAAAAAAGAAAATTGTGGAGACGAATATCAATTTGTCGAATCTGTCAATCAGAAAAAAATAATATTTCAAAATCACCGGAGGATATTGAAATTGAAGAGTTATTTAAACCTTTTAGAAAGACATTTGAAACAAGGCATGTTAATCAATATGGGATTGGTAATACTGTACAGGGCGATTTATTAACAATTTACAGACCGCAAGGAAAAATAGAAGACCCTGATTACAATTTGAGAACAGAACGTAAGAAAGAAGATAATAATTATAAAAAAGTATTAAAAGCAAATAATGGCTATAATTATATCTTTCCTCTCGAAGATATATTTTCAAAATATGTTTGGGCTGAGCCCCAAAAAACTAAATCTGGAATGGAAACAGCAGCTTCTTTCGAAAAAATGCTAAATCAAATGATAAAAGAAGGAAAGGATATACCACAATTTTTTCACGTTGATAAAGGAAGAGAATTTTATAATAAACATGTTAAAGCAGTTTTAGAAAAATATAACATTATAATGTATAGTACTGGAACAAAAAAGAAAGCATCTATTGTTGAGAAATTTAATTTAACACTACGTAGAAAACTAGATCCAATTATTTATAAAAATGAGAAGTGGATTGATAAGTTACCAAAAATTATTAAAACCTATAATAATACAGTTCATACAACGATTGAAATGAAGCCGTCGGAAGTTAATAAAGAAAATGAAAAATTGTTATTGACAACTGTGTATAATTATCCTATTACAAACAAGAAACCAAAATTTGAAATTGGTGATAGGGTTAGATTATCACCAACAATTGATACAGTTATTCGTAGAAAAGTGAGAGATACTTGGACAAAAGAAATATTTATTGTATTTGAGATCCTTAGGTCAAATGTGGTTTATTATAAAGTTAAATATGAAAATGGTGAAAAAATTAAAGAGAGTATTTATACAGAAGAAATGCAATTAACAAAACTTTGAGAGTTTTAATTATTAAATATGTAAATTTTAGCTAGAAACATCGAATTTTTATGGGGAGGGGTGCATCACCTCCCATAGTTTTAATTTTTAGAAATGTGCGGCAATAATATGATTGTTTAAAACAGGGACAATATGCTTGATTTTAGCATGTAATCAAAAATGTGCGGCAATAATATGATTGCTTAAAACAGGGTAATATGCTTGATTTTAACATGTAATCAAAATGTGCGGCAATAATATGATTGCTTAAAACAGGGTAATATGCTTGATTTTTAGATGTAATCAAAATGTGCGGCAATAATATGATTGCTTAAAACAGGGTAATATGCTTGATTTTTAGATGTAATCAAAATGTGCGGCAATAATATGATTGCTTAAAACAGGGTAATATGCTTGATTTTACCATGTAATCAAAATGTGCGGCAATAATATGATTGCTTAAAACAGGGTAATATGCTTGATTTTAGCATGTAATCAAAATGTGCGGTAGGATCAACTATCAGAGCAAACCCAATAATCAAAAATGTGTGGTAGTATTGGCTATCAGAGCAAACCCATTAATATGATTGTTTAAAACAGGACAATATGCTTGATTTTTAGATGTAATCAAAATGTGCGGTAGGACCAACGTTATTATAACTACTTATGAATTATAAGTTTCTCGCTTCAAATAAAATTTTAAATTCACATATGCTATTGTCGTTCTGATCTGTTCTGTAATTTTTCTGTTTCTAAATTTTGACATATTATTTTCTAAAATTCTAGACCTTTTGAATTTGAATTATCTAGAGATTGGTTCACAAGTTCTTACACTTATTATTAGATTTGGTCTCAAAAATTGAAGGTTTTTTTTCTCTATCCCGGAATTCCGGATTTTTCATTTTCAGATTGTTGATTTTAAAATCCTGCAACCTCAAAACACACTCAATTTTCAAATCGCGGATTTTCATTTTTATGATTCTTAGAGTAGAAACTTGGTTTATTTGTTTAAAATTCTAAGTTCATAGATTCACAGATCATAAATTCTCAGGGTTTCAAATTCTGTCATTCTAAATTTTCAAATTCTGTATCTCACAATCAGATAGTAGGTTTTCTAGCCCCGAAATTTAGGATTCTAAATTCTTAGATTATATTTGAAATTGTACAATTGCTATTTTATATTTTATATCCAAAATTTAAAATTCCAAAATTTTATGCATTTTTGTGTATAAAAATCTTAAAAATATGAAATTTTGAAGTTATATTCTTAAGTTTCGGATTCAAAAATTTTAAGATTTTGGAATTAAGGATTCTAAACTATCACATCACATTTTCAGGTTTTTAATTCTCACAGTTGGAATTCTTAGAATGAATTCGAAAGTTCTGATTTTGTTATTTTCTAAATTCATAAATTTGAGGTTTTACATTTTTTGATTTTTCTTCTTTTTGAGACTTAGCAACCGTTTAATGATCTTAAACTTTAAATTTCTGCTTTCAAACTTTTTCATATTTTTAATTTTCAGATTCTGAAATATGGGTTTATACATTTTGAGATTTTCTAAACTTTTAGATTCTGCCTCGTAGTTTTGTCTCGGAATTCCATATTTCGTATTCTCAGAATTATTTCACAAGTTCATACGTCCTCAAAATTTTGGATCTTCGTCTCTGAATAATTATCAAGTTCTTAGTTCATTTATTTTCTCCTATTTAGATATTTTAAATAAATTTTGTCAATCTCTCATATTCGGGATTTTCGAAACATGCAAATTAAGGCAGAATTAATAATGAAAAAACAAAAATTTCTGTTTAACACATTGAATGACATTTCTAATCTAGTAAGTTTTTAAACAGAAAGCTATTATTACAAAAAACAAAAGTTTAGATCATAATGTATGAAAAAAACAAATTTTGGAACTTGGAAAAATTATAAAAAAAAAACACTAAAAGTCCTTAAAATTTCAATATCTTTTGGAGCATTCTACAAATTCTCAAAAATTTTTAAGATTCCAAAATTTTAAAGGTACCAGAGATCTCCAAATTTAACATCTAACCTTTATTTCCCATACATTTTTCTTTTTTTTTAATTTTACCAACAAAATGAATTGTGCTAATATCCAACTAAAAACTTCAAAAATATAATTTTGAAATACAAATTTATTTATAGAATATAATACATGTATAATATTTCAAAAGTACAACAATATAAAAAAAAACGTAGCACTACTATAAACCACAGATTAAAAACAGTTTCATAAACTAGAAAAAAAATTAAACCAAAAAACCACAAATTACTAAAAATTCAAAAAAAAACATTAAAGAAGAAAATTACTTACTATATACAAGACGCAAATAAGTATATAGAGGGAGTAGTCAAAAGTATGAAATGTTTATGTCCGCTCAAGAAAATTGAATTTCCTTGACTAGTCCGCAAAAGCCTTTCCAAGACACTTTCACTTAATTTTGAATTCATGTAGTAATTGTAGCAAATTAAAAAAAAACGTCTAAACGCAAAGAAAAATTTATGCAATACCAATTAGAAATGACGTACATTGTAGAACTTGTCACATTTGAAATATTAATTCCAGGTAGTGTTTTATAACCGAGTTTTTATTCAAAGTAGTACAACAGGTTTCAGTTAAGTCACTACTTGTAGATGGATACTAGTTATTGTGTTTTTTGCTGGACCTAATTATATTTTTCCTGCAATATCCAGCTTATTCTGGAGAGACTCTTCTATATATTCTTCCTCTACCTAACTACTTAGCCATCTTCCATGTCTCTTCAAAGTACTTGAGTAGATTTTGAGATTAAAATTCCATTTTTGGAAAATTTTGGTTTTTTAATTGGTTAGATGGCGAATCTTCGAATTTCAAGCTTTGATTTCCTATATTTACAGATTCAGAATGAATTCACAATTTCCTATATTTACAGATTTAGAATGAAATTTTAAAATTCTAGATTTTTCTAGATTCTGCTAAAAACGAGATATATTCTTGGATTCTAGATTTATAAATTTGTGAGTCTTAAAATCTTAGATTTGAAATTCTTGCATCTCAGTTTTACACTTTACAATTTCTCGGGCAGCAAAGATTAAGTTTTTAAATTCTAAAATACTAGATTCTAAATACCTCGGAATCTGAGATTTGAAATTACATTAGTTTGATAAATTCTAGGTTTAAAATAAAACTGAAAAATGGTTAAAGTGTCGTATCTTAAGATGCCCTGATGAAGAATTCTTAAATTCGCAAATTTTTATACCCTGACTTCAACTTTGTAAATTCAAGAGTTTTTTTTATTTGTTTGAATTTTTACGTTTCGATTTTTGGATTCTCAGACTATGAATTTACAAATTTGTACATAATTTCTCACATCCAAAAATTCAAAGATTCTAATTATTGATAAATTTTTTGTTTGAAATACGTTTTCAATACCAGTTACAGCCACTTAGATTATTCTATTTTTAAACCAGACACTGCAACACCAGTAAAAAAATAATTGGTAAGTTTAACGGTTTAAAGTTGTTTTATTTTTCCCAGTATTCTACCACGCAGCGATTTGTTTTCCATTATATAACATAATCGGACTTCCCCGCATCTTTACACTACTCATTTACTTTATGTCTGTTTTGAATTTCCATGCATTGTTTGACCGTCTACAATATCTTCAGGAGGCACCAAACCTTGAAACATCATATACATACAATATGCACTTAAAAGGAGCAACGACACATTTTCATATTCAATAACGAACATGTTGTCAACACAGTGGCGACCACATTTATTAAATTTACATGAAGAAAACAACAAAAATTCAAGTGGGAAAAACTTTATTACGTGCTAATGCGAATCACCAATAACATTTTAGAAGAATAATTAGGATTTGCAGTCTCCCAGACACGTTATCTTAATGAATCCTTCTTTTTATTGTTGGCGCATTATGAAACAATGAGTGAATCATTGAGTGGCATCGTCCATGTGCTTGGCAGACGTCAAAGCTATTTAAATATTCATTTATTGTGTGATTCACGAAATATGTAATAAGCGTAGGCGTTTTATTCACTAGAACTGAAAAAAACGGGGCGCACACTCGGCATGTGCTCGATTCGATTAATTAATCTCATCGCATGATTCACACTCGCGCCAAATTTTGGACGGAAGTGACATCAAATTGATTTTTTTTTTTTTGGTGAAAACCGTTAGTAGCATTCACACGTTTTGTTAGAAAACATAGATATCTTAATCTCGTCGCGAATTATCGCAGTTTCAAGAAAGCGTGACGAGAAGAATACTATTGGTAAATTTTAATAGTGCGTGCAAACGTTGACAAAAACTCGAAATATTAGAAAAAGTAATGGGCAAAAACTATCTGCGTGGATTTAGGGAATGGGGGAACTTTTGCACAGAAAACCGCAGGATTATGCAAGAGGTGCTATCATCACGACTTTTTTATGTTGAAATTGAGAATAAATCTCGGAATTTAGGATATGACAGTCTAGAATCTGACGTTCCAAGGGAATTAGAATCCTAAAATTTTTGGTCTTAGGACGTGCACAAATTTGTTGAATTAAAAAAAAATGGAATCAGACAGTTAATAAATTTGTGAAGATTTATTCCAAAATTCCATAGAAGAGAATCTTAGAATATGTATCAAAATTTAGAATCATTTTACATATTTATTTTAAATCTGGAATTTACTACGCTGTGATTCCTGTAAGAATTTAGAATTTCTATGGTATTTAGAATTCAGGATTTAAGGATATGAGAACTTAGGATCTACAGCCTGAGAAATTGAATTCTAAGATTTCAGAATGAGAATATTACAATGAAACCTAAAATTTATGAACCTAGAATTTGAGAATGCATCTCATTTTATAAAAATTTTTGGTGTGAGTACCCACAAACTGAAATCTAAGAACATGGAAATTACTTAAATTCTGAAAATCCAAAATTAAGAAACCTGAAATATAAGATCTCCAAAAGAAAAATATATCAAAGTGTGAATTCATTTTGGAGTTCCTAACGTAAGAAAATTCGAATTTGGAAATTTGGATCAAAATCTAAAGATAAGAAAATTTAGAAAATCCCAAATTTAGAAATCTGGAATATAAGATCTTCAGATCTTCAAAATCTACAATTTGAGAATATTTCAAACTGTAAACTGAGGTTCTAAGAATCTCAAATAGGCCATATTTTGACAAAATTTTAAATCTTAGTATACGGCTTGAATAAAGTAATGACGAACCTGAAATTTCAAAATCAAAATATATAAAACATCAATATTATGAATTCAATATTTTGAAAAATCTAAATATGTAAATATAGGCCCTGAAAACTGAAAACTCGATGAGTATTTAGAATCTGAAAATCTAACATTTTGAAAACTCTGAATAAAAAAATTGAGGTAAAAATTTAAAAAAAAAACGTTAGAATCGAACAATATACGAACTTATGAATTCATTCTGGAAATACTAAATATGGAATTCCAAGCCGAATTTACGGTGAGATAGAATCGAGAATTTTAGAATATACGATCTCAAAACCTAACATCTGTAAATAAAAAATAAAAAATTTGAAATCTTGAATTTATCAATATAAATATGAGAATTCATCGAGAAAATTTCAAAGTGTGAGTTACAAACCTGGAAATTTAGAATGTGAGTCTTACAGTTTGGAAATTTACGAAACTGAAAAACAAAACTTTTAAAATATAAGATAAGATGTCAGCTCTTATCGAATGCGTAAAAATAGCTTCTGAGAATATAGAATATCAGGTTGGAACATGTATCTAGAATTTAAGGATCCGAAATATCCCTGAAAACTGAGAATATCACAAATATTTAGACTCTGACGGTCTAGGTTTCTAAAAACAAAAATTTTTGAATAAACAAACTCGTATGAAGAATTTGAGGTTCCAGGATCGAAATTAGAATTCAGAACCTGATAATAACATATTTATTTGGGAATTCAATCCGAGAATTTAAAAAACTGAAACATCCTGCTTTGAGAATTTATAGAACGAGATTCTAGAATTTCAGGTTTCACTAATCTTGGAATAGAATTTGAAAATATACTAAACTGGAGAATCCCCGATATGAGAATTCGAAGCCTGAAATTTGAGAAGTATTTGGAACATGAGGGTCTAGGTTTTTGGAAATCTAGGATTTCTGAATAGATGATTAAAAAGGAAAAATTTTGTTAAATGAACTTATGATTTTATTCTGAGAATTTCAAATAGGTTTAGGATTAAGATTTAGACCTGGCAGTTTAGGATGGAACGGTTTAAATTCGCAAATCCAAGATATTCACAACTTCGAATTTAGAATTTATGGTTGTTTAGGTGTTATCAATCATTAAGGACCCAAAATTTAGGAATCTACAATCTTAGAATCTATAAACTTGAGAGAATTATACAACTGAAAATTTGGGAATCCAGGATTTTACATTATAATCGCTTGAGAAATTGTGGATTCAAATTTTAATTTTTAAGATCAGAATACAGCGTATAATATTCAAAATTAATTAATTTAGAATATGAATATATAATAATAACTTAATAAGTTGTTATTTTAGAAACCTAAATGCAGAACTAGAAATATTTTTACGTGTCCGTTTATCAATTCAAATTTTTTTCCGAGAATCCAAAATTTTGAAAATTTTTGGAATCTGATTTCAAGGAACTACCAATTTTATAATTTCAAATATTATCTGAGAATCTAGAATTCAGATCTAGAATCTAGAGCGTAAATGTAAGAATTCATAGATGGAAATATGAACGTAGAATGTATAGACAAACTGAAATGGCATATTCTGAGAATCCATAAGCTAGAATTTGAGAATATTTTTGAGATTCAAGGCTTTTAAAATACGTACTCTCAAAATTCGGACCAGACAATATGAAAATTTGTGAAATTAGAAAATTCTGAACCTTGGAATTTAAAAATGTGAATTCCTACGATCTTGAGAGTTTAAGAAATTGAAAATCTAGAAACATAGAATAAGATAAAATGTCAAAATTTAGAATCGGAGAAATTATAGAAAGTCTGAGAATTTAGAATTTTAGGTTTCATCAATCAGGAAAATTTTTCGAATTTAAATCTTTAGAATTTTAAAAATCGGAATGAAACCTAAAATCAAGATTCCACAATCTGAAAATGTGTTTAAAATTTATATTTTTGAATTTTTAAATTTGAGAATTCTGAGCTAGACATTTTCTCATGTGACAATTAATAAAATGAAAATTTGCAAGAGTCCAGAAGTTTCAAAATTTTGAGAATATGAGATTCGAGAAGATCTAGAGATCAGTTTACGGTTGTGGACATCTAGCATCTATAGAATATAGAATCCAAAAGTCTGAATTTTATAAATATTTAAAAATTTAGAATCTTAAAAAAATATCAATTTCAGAATCAGAATGTATCAGCTGTCTCTTGCGAATTTAGAGCTTTAAAACATTAAAAAAAAATAAAAATAAGACTATATAGTTTGAATCAATTTTTGCTCTCTAGACCGCAAATTTCCAGAAAACGTGTTATAATTTCAGAAACGTTACTACAACCGAATTTCAGTTCAGTTCGCGCTCTGTTCTCCCCGAACCGTCCGCTTCTCGCAACTCCGGTCCTGTGAAAAGGGCTCCGGCCGCATAAGGTACTTAGCAAAGTATTAATTATAAACTGCACAATGGTCTAAACGAGGCGAAGCCTTGTCGATAACCATAGAGCGAGTTTTGTGGTTTATTGGCCTGGAGGAAGGTCGACGATTAAAAGCAATTGATGAATGAAGTTGCGGTCTCTCTTCACAAAAACCTAAAGAAATCCATCGCCCGGCGAAAAATCCGAACCGTTTGAAAGTGTCATCCCATCGGTACCGGAAATGATTGAAACCCTTAAAACCAGCAGTCCCATAAATTACCGCGATTAGGAGCTGTGTGTGTGGCACATCCAAAACAGGTATTAAACCTACCAACTAATTAGTCATCTGTTCCACAAACATCAAGGTAGTGTCGCAATCCTACATTACCAACCCACCCAAAAAATTCACACTATAATTTCGGATCGGCCTAATGTCCTTTTCTGAGAATCCCGGTGCCGCGTATTTCGTCCTTGACACATGTTTGACTGTCTATGAGAGAAAAAACAAAGCGATGTGACCAGAATGTTGTTGTTTCATAAAGAATATTCGGCGAAAATATTATCGGAGACATGCAGAGTAATTTTTCTTTGATATCAAATTCCGTCATGTCTGATTCATAATTTATGCAAATTTCTCGATCGATATGTTTCTTCTTTCTACATTTATATCGGTATGAATTTTTCAGAGTCGATTCGATTTATAAAAATTGTGGTTTGGACTAGTAAACTGATTGGGAGGCAGTCAAGCAGCAAATATATCTTACATTACACAGTAACGGATAGTAGACTACGGATCGAATTTCGGTTGCAGCCTTTACACATCAGCGACTCGTCAAATAAGATGTGATTCAAAAATTAGCTACAATTACGATAAACACGGACTACTATCACGAGGTAATGAGAACGACATTTTACTCTGCGAAAGTTAGTCGAACCCATAAAAAAAAACAGTTAGCTAATAGTCAAAACTAACCGAAATAACGCTGTGTCACATTACATAATAACTTCTAAAAATTACAGGATAATAGTTAAAGCAATGACAATAAAGTTGAGCTTGAAATCGTTTAAGTCACAAAAATGGCAAATCATTATAATTAGTAGTAAAATTATACTCAAAAAAATTGTTAGAATCTTTTTACGCAATAATTTAAGGTCAATTATACCAAAACTGTCAAACATTGTAATTTCCGTCGTATTTAATTTACGAGATGATCAAGGTAGTTGTTATTTGGTTTTTAATGTTGCGACATAAAAAAAATCTCTTAATTTTAATTTTTGAACAAATTAGAAATGGAACCTAAAAAGTCTATTCTAGATAAAGTCTCAAACATTTTAGATTTACGACCTAAAATTCTAACTTTATTAACGATCAATTATCTTTACAAATATGAGACTAAAATTTCTGAACCAAAATCTTCAATTTAGAAGTTTAGATTAAAAATAATGTGGAGCCATAAATGTTATAATGTATGAAACACTGAATCTATAGCTACTTAGAAAAAAATTGAAGCTCGAAATTTAAAATTCCAAATTTTGACTTTTAAAAGAAGAAGACAAATTCACGTTATTCCGAGTATGAGGCTGTAATTTCTAAAAAAAAATAGTCTAAATTCTATAGTCCCAGTTAGAAAATATGAAACGTGTACCCTTAAATGCCTATTTTCCATTAAACCATAAAAATTTATTCGTTTCCATAGCCCGAATTACAAATTTTTAAACTTTAGAAAGATAAATTCTATAAAATTTATAACATTTAGCCTAAATTTCAGATTTTTATAAATTCCTAAAAACTTTAAGCTAGCATCTTTAAATTCAAATTGCTAAAAATGAAAAAAGTGAACTCGAATTGCTAAACCAAAGACTAAAAATTAAAGCCTGAATTTAAAATTTTTGAATAATAAGCCTGATATGCTGCTTTCTATCAAACCTTAAAAATTTATCGCCTACAACCTAAATTACAATTTTTTCAACCTTTAAAAACTAAATACATTTACTTTCAACAAGAATTTATAAGCACAAAATTGAAATTTGGGACCACACGTCTAAATTGGGAATTTAATAACAGAACGTAAAAGGTTATGGTATATTGTGATTATGGTTTTGTAGCTTAAAATTTCAAAATTTAGATTATCATGGGACACAAGTCTGACATAGAGAGAAACTTTCACTACTAAGGTTTCAATTATAAAATTTAAAATAATTAGCCTTAAATATCTGGTCTAGATGAAACTTTAAAAATTTGCGATCCACTAAATTATAGATTTTCCAAGCTTCCAAAACAAATTTTCTAATTTTTGAATATTTGCGAGAAATTTTTAGTCTTTAAATCTGAAGCTTGAATTAAGAAATTTGTAGTATAGAGCCCAAAATGTCTGATCTTCATAAGCTTCTAAAGATTTAGGGGCTCGCAGGATAAAATTCTGATTTCTAAAATTTTAAAATTTAGATTAACGACATTTTGAATATGAGTCTAGAATTTCTAAACCTAAATCTGAAACCGAGAGCCTTACATCTGAAGCCCGAATTAGAAAAATTAAATAATTAGCTTTAAATATTAAATTTATAAAATTAGAACCCACAGTCTAATATAGGTTTTCCTTGTCCTTTAAATCTAAAGCCTAAACCAGGACATTCATAATACAGAGCTTAAAAAGCAGCCTAAAATTCGTACTTCTTATTTGCATAATCAAAGTTTAAAATTGAGAACTGTGAAGTCTGATTTTAAAAAAATGAAATAATAAGTCTGAAATATATGCTTCTTATCAGATCTTGAGAATTTAATAACTAAATATCAAACCAACATTAATTTTGAGTATTCGCCGGAAATTTATCGATTTTTAGACTCTGAAAGCCTGAATTAGGTTTATAGTACAAAGCTCAAAATGTCACTTAAACTCTTGAAAAATTTGGATTAGCAACCAATAATTCAGATTTCTGAAATTTTAAAACTCATTTTGTTTGTGAGACCAGAACTTGAAAACAAAAAATTGAAGTACATGTTAAGTCTTGATTTAACACCTTAAATATCTGCCTTCTTTATTACTTCAATTAATTACCTTAATTAAATTAAAAATTACTTTAATTAAATAAAATTAAGGACCCACAACCAAAATTACAGATCTTTAAACCCTATAGAACAAATTATATTAATTTTGTACTTTCGGCGGACATTTCTAATCAAAATTTTTTATTTTTATTTTTGAGTCACAAATCTGAAACCTAATTTAGAAATTTACAATACAGAACCTGAAAACTTCGATTTATATAAATCTTTAAAAAAATTGGGTGTATAGCTAATAAATTCCTGAAATTTTCAATCTGAGAATTAGAGAATTATGGAGCCTCATTTATAAAATTTAAAAATTAGGCTTAATTATCTATCTTTGTTAAATTTGAAAATTTAAGAATCATAGCCCAAATAGAGGTTTTCAAAGTCCGAACAACAAATTACATTAATTTTGAACATTTGATTGGAAATTCTCAACAAAAATCTGAACTTATTTCTGGAAATTTGCCAGCTAAAAAATTTTCATCAGTTTTAATAAAGTACTGAAATTTCCAATTTTGAATCAGAATCTTGAATTTGAAGTGACATCAAATTTTCTAAGTACCCTTGATTTCGCTTACATACAAATTCCCCACTTCTTAGCTATCGTAATCAAAGATTTTTCCTGGATTTGAAATCCCACTTGACCTTCTCGCCGACCCGCCTCTGTTCTTTCCACACGCCGTGGTTCTCTGAACACCTGATGGTGCATTTCATAGTACTCACGACCAGAAATCTCCTCTGAAGCGAGAGCACATTATCCATTAAAAAATCTCGCATACGCTCGAAAAAAAATTACGCGACTTTCCCATGGCTTATGAGAACGTCATTTCTTTTTTTTTATTCATGAAAACAAGAGATTCCATCCGAGTCCATACCTGTAATTACGAAAACAAAAAGTTGACAAAAAGCGGCTTGTATTACGTTACGCATGAACACTCTGTATTTTTAGTTCAGGTCAGTATTTCATTGTGAATGGAGAAGCGAAACTTCGAGATGACTGGACAACTTTTAATAGGATTAAAGTAATAAGCTTTGGAATCGAATGTAAGATGCTTAATATTGTAGAATTTTCTTTTTAGGATGTTAGTATTAGAGCGACGCGTGGATGTAGGGCTGAATCTGGACGATATGGTGGCTGGTGGTCAACCACGAATTGGTACAAAATATGGTGCAAACCACATTCTGTTCACTTTTAGCGGTTGGGATGAAGGAACGTGCTTTTAATAGTCCATCGTTTTTATATAAATTTGCCCTCTTTTCCTCTAAGCTGGAATGCACAGAAATTTCGCAACTTCCGCGCCTCGCCTTTAGTTCTTATCTAGGAAAAAAAAAACCATCGAGCACGTATTGTCCTGCAATCATACTTTAGATTTATGAATGGGAACATACCCCAAGACTATTTCCAATGTAATATTCAACAGGTTGATGAGCCTCAATTTCCGTCTGATTATGATGTGGAAGCAGTTCAGAAAACAATATTCATCCAACCTATCATTATGCGTAATGTGCCAAGCCGGGATATCACAAATTACAATATACAGCGTGGTCTAAACACAATGTAAACAACCAACGCTCGGTATAAGTGTCGATTTCGCAATATTAAGTCGGGTTCATACACGTGAGTGCAACTTCACTTGCATATTTATTTGGACAACTTCCTTTTCAGTCGCTCGAGCTTTAAGGCTTCGGGATTGGGTTACGAAATCGTTGCACTTCTTAAAATTCTCATGAAATTTAAGCTGCAACGAGCAAAAAGTAACGAGCATTGTCGGTGATGAGATTTTGTGAGTTAATCGGCGTGAGTCATTTATTAAAGTGAATTTGTTTTGTTGATAGATGCTTTTGGGTTTCTGGCGTCAAGGTTGAAGTGAAAGTGACAGGTGTTGATTTACGATAGATGACGGTTCCTTAACTGGTAATTAGATGAACTAACAGATTTAAGAATTTTATAGTTATTTAATTAGAAATCCTCTAACTGTGTTATTCACAGTGCTAGAACAACAAAATTTTGAAGAGTTATTCATTTGAATCTGCTTTTTAATTATGCTAAATGGCAAAGTTGTGAAGGGAGACTACAAAGTGAAAAAATTCACAAATCTTCCTTGTTACTGCGGTACAATTTTGTTAGCTATGACTCTAGAACAATAAAACTAGTGGAGGTTATAGTTTTTAATTCCGTTTATTAGTTATACAAAATTATAAAATAACAAAACTAATTCACATTTTTTTAAATTTTCATTTCTTGGACAGATATAAAATTTGCATTTTATTTATCCGCAGTAACTAAGTTATTAATGGTGCTATAACAATAAAACTAGGGGAGGTTATAGTCTTAAGTCTGGATATTTATTCTACAGAATTAGAAAATTATAGAATAAACCAAACAGATTTTGTCATTTTTTTATTTTTACACCGAGGCAAAACTCAGGTCTCTTCCTGGATGCCATAATAGTGTTATCTATAATCTCATACCAATGAAATTTAGCAAAATAACAGTCTCAAACTTACTTATTAATAATACCAAATTGCAGAATTGTAGGATAAAGAACACAGATTTTCGAAATTTTTGGTTTTGAGGCGAGTCCAAAAATTTGGAAAAAAAATGTAGATGCTGTGATTTTGTTATCTATATCGTTATAGCGATGAAATTAAGGCAAGTAACAGTCCGGATTTTTTTAATAACTGTCTAAAATTGGAAAATTTTGCAATTATTTATATAAATTTAAAAAAATTCAAAAAAGTTAAAATTGTTGCCTATATTGCTGCAACAAAAAAAGTGGAAAAGATTATAGTCTTGAGTTTGTTGTTATATCGTACAAAATCAGAAAGCTATGGAACAATTAAAGAAAATTGAAATATTTTTTTTTTATTTTTGAGAAGTTAAACTTTATTAAAATTTCTTTCTAGGTGCTATAATTTTGTGACCTATTTTGTTATATTGATAAAATTGGGGGAAATTATTGTCTTGAACCTATGTATTAATTATGCCAAATTTCAAAATTATAGGAGAGAAAGCATGAATTTTAAAAATAATTGATTTTGGTCCAAAATTCCCAATTTTTTTATGTGTTATAATTTTGTTACCTACAAAGTAAATCTGTTATTAGTTTTACGAAATTAGAAAATTTTAGGACATAGTATAAAATTTAAGAAATTTTCATTTTCACGTTGTCAAAATTTAATAAAATTTCTTTTTAGGAACTATAGTTTTGTTATCTATAATGCTAAAATGATAAACTTGGAAAAAATTACTATCTCGAATCTATTTAACAATTACACTAAATTACAAAATTATTAGATAGAAAACATAAATCACAGTTGTTTTTTTTTTTAATTTGGGTATGTTACTACCATAAACCTAGCAATTAATTACATCAAATTGCAAAACTATAGAACAATGAGCACAAATTTCAGAAATTTGAGATTTTAAACGAGTAGAAATTTTTCCAATTTTTTAGTGCTGTAATTTGGTTGTACTTAATGTTACAATACACGATCGAAAACATAAATTTTCAAAATTTTCAGGTCAAAAATTTTCAAAAATTTTTTTAGGTGGTGTAATTTTGTAATTTGCAATGCTATGACGATGTAGTTTGTGGAAATTACTATCTTGAATCAATCTAATTGCATTAAATTAAAAAATTATAGGATATAGAGCACAAATTTTACAAATTTTCGTTTTTAGGACGAGTAGAAATTTCCCGTTTTCTTTTTTAGGTGCTGCAATTTTGTTATCTAGCATAAAATTTTGGAAAGTAATTATTTTGAACTTTTTTATTAATTACCCCAAATTGTAAACTTATAGGACAGAAAGTATAATTTTAAAAATTTTCGTTTTCAGAACGAGTAAAAATAATCAAAATTTTCCTGTCAGATGCTGTAATTTTGTTACCCACAACGTTATATTGATAAAATTTGAAGAGACTACTGACTTGATCTCTTTTATTAATTATACTAAATTTGAGGATAATTTTTAAATGAGGGTATAATTTTTAAAAAAAAATCGCTTTTAGAACGAGTAAAAAATTTCTAAATTTTCCTTTCAACTGCTGTAATTTTATTACCTAAAGTGTTATATTGATAAAATTTGAGGAAGTTACTATCTTGATCCTTTTTATTAATTACACTAAATTTCAAAAATGTACAATCTAAAACATAAGCTTTTAGAAATTTTCTTGTCTATAACAAGACAAAAATTTTCAAAATTTTTTTAGGTGCTGTAATTTTGTTGTCTATAATACTATGAGAATGAAATTTAGAAAAGTAACTATTTTGAACCTATTTATTAATTACCAAAAATTATAGCAAAGTTATAGGGCAGAGAGTATAATTTTTAAAAAAATCGTTTTTAGAACGAGTAAAAAATTTCTAAATTTTCCTTTCAACTGTTGTAATTTTATTACCTAAAGTGTTATTTTGATAAAATTTGAGAAGGTTGCTATCTTGATCCCTTTTATTAATTACACTAAATTTCAAAAATGTACAATCTAAAACATAAGCTTTTAGAAATTTTCTTGTCTATAACGAGACAAAAATTTTCAAAATTTTCTTTTAGGTGCTGTAATTTTGTTATCGATAATACTATGAGAATAAAATTTAGGAAAGTAACTATTTTGAATCTTTTTATTAATTACACCAAATTGCAAAGTTATAGGGTAGAAATTATAATTTAAAAAATTTTTGTTTTTAGAACGAGTCAGAAATATCTAAATTTTCTTTTTAGACGCTGTAATTTTATCACCAACAATGTTATACTGATAAAATTTGAAGAAGTTACTATCTAGATTCCTTTTATTAATTAGACTAAATCGCAAAATTATAAAATAGAAAACAGCAATTTTAGAAATTTTTTTTTTCAAATTTAGTCTAAATTTTCCTTTCAACTGCTATAATTTTATTACTTAAAGTGTTATATTGATAGAATTTGAGAAAGTTACTATCTTGATCCTTTTTATTAATTACACTAAATTTCAAAAATGTACAATCTAAAACATAAGCTTTTAGAAATTTTCTTGTCTATAACAAGACAAAAATTTACAAAATTTTCTTTTAGGTGCTGTAATTTTGTTATCTATGATACTATGAGAATAAAATTTTGGAAAGTAACTATTTTGAATCTTTTTATTAATTACACCAAATTGCAAAGTTATAGGGTAGAAATTATAATTTAAAAAATTTTTGTTTTTAGAGCGAGTCAGAAATTTCGAAATTTTCTTTTTAGACGCTGTAATTTTATCACCAACAATGTTATATTCATAAAATTTGGAGAAGTTACTATCTAGATTCCTTTTATTAATTAGACTAGATCGCAAAATTATAAAATAGAAAACAACAATTTTAGAATTTTTTTTTCAAATTTAGACTAAGAGTTTTTTCTGGGTGGCTGTAATTTTGTTCTCTCTAGTGTTATAATAATGGAATTTAAAGAAATTATTATCTTGGAGCATTTTATTACTTAGATAAAAATGCAAACTTAGAATAGAGCACAGATTTTAGAAATTTTCGAGTTTTAGACAAATCTAAAATCTTCAAAATTTGCTTTTGGATGCTATTATTTTATTATATTCAGGATCTAGCAATAAAATTTGAGGAGGGTCTTATCTTAACAAATTACAAAATTATAAGAAAGCACAAATTTAAATTCGTTAGAGAATCCTAATAAAAATGTCTGGAATCTAAAATGCGGAATTCAAAAATCGAAATTTAGAAGTTAGAATTTGCTCAGAATCTGAAGAAGTATAAAGATCCAAGAAAAGGCAGATCAAGATCTTCAAATCTAAGTAACTTAAACTTGACAGTTTTCTGAGAATCTAGTTCTAATTGTATTTCCACAACTTTGTGTTTTTCGAAAAAATCCACAGAAATGTAACCAACGGAACTTCAAGATTGCGAATATTTCTTGATAAAGTGCGATTTTACAACTTGGCATAATCTCATGTTGAAAAACCTCCACAAAAAAAGAAATTAGCACAAATTACCTACTTTTCTCTCGTCATCAAAATCAATTTAAACGCCGTCAATCTCCGAGTTAAACGTACATTGAATAATAGTTACATAAATGAATATTTCCACGTTAGATTTTTACCGCTTTTTTTTTGAAGTTAATCTCTTCTACCGTTGCCAATCTGAACGAAACAAACTATTTTTCTTTCTTTTTCAGAAGTATATATTATTCTCATCGTACTAACAATAGAAAAATACACAAAGCTTCAAAGTCAAAGTTATGCAATAATGCAATTTTTTCCGAGACTAATTTCAGCTACGCAACGTTCGAAACGATTAGTAATAAAATTAGTGCTTTCAATTGAAAACCACAAAAAATGTAAAATGCCAATCTCACTGCAACATTCGAGATAAATTTACGCACGTTATGACGAAATAAATCAAGGAAAAGTTAACTTCGTTCCGCGGTGTTTATTAACATTGTTGATAGTTCAATGTGTTTATTTGTTCACGTCAGATGAAAATTAGAAGTTCATTGATCTTTTAATCGTGTTAATTATGCAGAGATTTCATTCTTTTATTAGCGAGACAGTAAATCGTAGTTTATCAAGTCGTTTTGTCTGAGACAGGAAAGTAACTAAACACTAACAGCTTTAAAATTACTACGGCTTCACGTTTGTTCCGTACCTGTCCAGAATACATCCATCACTTCAAAAATTAATCACACCCATCATATACGTGCCCAGCAACATGCGTCGGGAAATCCGACAATGACACTGACCAAACTTTCGATGTACATTGCATATCCTATGAGATTTATCCAGAATCGGCACATCAAAGCCCAAAATCTTCTAAAAGCGGAAGCATAATTTCGCTAAATATACTTAATTCTCCCGAACCTATCATTATCGTGATTCTTTAAAAAAGACCGACGTTGATTGTTGGGATTGTATGTTGGTGAACGACAGGCCCGGAAAGCGAAATTTTGGGGCCCGACTTTTGAAGGTTGTTCGTAGAAGTCGAAGGTAGTGCGAAATGGTTTTATGTTTTTCCGTGTTCAGTTCTAAAAACGGATTATAATTCAGCAATTGGTCGGTATTTCCCTCATTATCACCGCTTTTCCTGGTATTTTTGTTTCGTTGTCTTCGCAATATATTTACATTTATTCAAGGTCGACAGACGCCAGAATTAGAAAACTAGAATCTAATAATAATCTCGTTACTTGCATAAAATTTGCGGGTCCGGAGAGACAAGTCAGCGGCACCCAAAAGCTGGGGCTACTCATAATTTTATATTTCCACTGTCAATGATGGTTCTAAAACAAATTGGAAACAGTATGCTTGCCAACAATAAACGATAAAAACGAGTTTAGAATTCGAGAACTTTTTGAAGAATTTAAAAATTTAGGGAATTCAGAAACGAAACCACGTCACAGGTTTGAGAAATTTAAATCTGACAAGAAAATAACTGGAATATAAAAATTTAAGCGGCAAAAATCGAGTTTGGAAATATGAACTGAATTCCTAAGCAAGAACTATTTTTTTTAAGATTTAAAGTCGTAAAAATAGTCAGATAAAAATAAAAATATAAAAGTTCCTAAGTTTCTAAATTCTATGATTAGAAATGATTGGACTTTAGGACCCAAGAATCTCGAAAATTTGAAAAACGTAAAAGTCTAGAAAATCTTAACAAAAATTTTGAAAAAGTTTCTACCAGACGAAAGCAAAGTTTTAAGACAAAAATTTAATTTATCTTCTTACATCTGAAGCTTAAAATAGAAAAATAAGTACAAATTTTAGGCCTTCTAGAATATTATGAAAAATTAAAGCCAGAAAATATCTTCCGGTAATACATTTTTTTTTTAATTTTTGAACTTAAAACTAAAATTTTCAAGCCTAAAATCTACAATTTCTCTTAAAATGAAAAAAAAAAAAATTAAAGCTTTCAAGGAAAAATCGATATGTAATAATATCTATATATATAAAATTTGAAAATCGAGAGCTGATAACTAAAGATCTGAACTATAATCTAAGAGCTCTCAAAATCTGCAGATTTACTATGTTCAAAAATCATAAAATATTATCTGAGAATTTAAAATTTAAAAGTCTACAGAATTTGAGGATCTAATTTAAGAAACTCAAAACTGAGAATAAAAACCTCAGAATCTGAGTATTTACAGCTCAAACGTCTAATTCTAAAATTGTTCAAAAAATTTAAAGATTATAAAATCATTTAGAACCTAAGAATTTTCAAAACCTACAAATGTAGAATCTATAAAAAAAATCTGAGTTTTCTGGAACAAAAACTATATAATTTGAGAATCTAAGATCTAAAAATCTAGAGAATTTTGGCATCTAGTATTTAAAGCTTAAACGTCTAGTTCTAAAATTGTTTAAAAAATTTAAAGATTTAAAAAGTCTAACACCAAAATTTTAAGAAAGATTCAAAATTTAGGACTTAAAATTTTCTACAACATTTTTGGAGGTTTTGGTTTTAATGCTGATATTTTATCTAACAAATATAACCAATCTGGACTAAAATACAGAAACTGGGCGAGATTGAAGTCATAATTCTGACAACATCAAAGCTGAAAGTTTGAAAATTTGGAACCTTACATATTTAGAACTTCTGCTTTCGTAGGACACTTTTCCAGGTTGTATTTAAAAAAGCTCTAAATCTGTATTTTTTTTTAATAGATACCAAAAAAATCTGGACGGAAATCAGAAAAATTGGATGAGATTTCATTATTTTAAAATTAGGGAATCTGGAAATTCAAAAATTTAGATCTTGGTAATTTAGACTTTTTAGACTTTTTTTTAAAGGTGCTCGTTAATATATTTTTGAATCTGATTAATTTTTGTTGTAGATGATGAAAGTTTTTTAGATGAAAATTACTGAAAATGGAAGTGGAAGCTTAAAAATTTAGAACTTGACAAATTTAAAAATTTAGATTTTCTAATACACTTTTCAAGGTTCCAACTGAAGAAGTTTTGAACCTAATAAATTACTGAATTGAAAAATCTGGATGGAAATTACAGAAAAAGGGCAAGATTAAAATTTAACTATTTTAGAATCAGAAACTTGGGAGCTGACAAATTTAGAGCTTTAGATTTTATAGTACATTTTTGAAGATTCCAGTTAGAGAAATTTTCAATCTGAATTTTTTTTCTGATAGATATTTAAAAATATGCATGGAGATTATATGAAATGCATGAAATTAAAATGTTCTACTTATGGAAGTTTGATAAATTTTGCTAATCGAATTGAAAATCTGGACGTACAAATCAAACTGTTTTGGAACCAAAAAATCAAAAAATTAAGAAACTAACAAATTTTAAAAATATTTTAGGGCACTTTTGATGGTTCCAGTAAAAGAAGTTTTGAATCAGATTTTTTTTTATTGATCTAGACGAAAATTACAGAAATTGTAATTATTCTGAAATCAAATAACCTAAAGGATAAATAATTTAAAATTTAGATTTTATAAAACATTTTTCAAGGCTTCGGTTAAATAATTTTGGAACCTGATCTTTTTTTCTGAACGGAAATAACTTTCATTTCTTTTGTAGCTCTTAAATAAGAATTAAATAATTAACATATTTAAATTGGGTTCGCTTTAGAATTGGCACATTGTGCCTACCATTTTTGCGCTGAAAAACTAAAGCCTAACCCACACCACGTACCTCTCAAAACGACTAACGGAATCATAATAAAAATACTTCCACGTTCGCGATTTCTCTGATCTTGATGCACAGTTTTCCCAATCTACATTTCGTGGAATTCAAAATTTAACAATGTCGTAATTCCAGTGGCGTAGACCATATGTCGTCTAGTGCAACCTTTCATTACTTCACTAGCTTCAGGGCATGTCACACTTCACGCAAATATGTGGGGCAACGACTCATCAAAACTTTTTTCTTGGATATGAATTATTAGTTTATGAACTACATAATAACAATAGTAGACACATTAATTTACATACAATAAGCCATAATGGTCAAGAACACCTTTAGAATAACAATGAAGTGGTAAATCCGCGTTGCAATTTGGTGTTAGCGTCTCTTTTATGATTTTCTTTTCTTTAGTTTTATTGGGTTATTGTGTCTTTTTTTGGTAGTACCGTTGTTCGGTCGTGGCGCCCTAAAAATGTTTTTATTTTCAGATGGTTCGTTGCATTCTAATGGGCCCCCAGCTCATTGTCCTACAACTACATGGGGGGATTATTCGTACACCCCTTATACTCCCCAAGGTGGTTACTACGACCAACAACAAGACTCAGCGCACAGTACCTCTCTTCATTTACCGACAGGTAAGTTCTTTGACATTTCTTACATAAGCAAAGGATGTGATAAAGGCCAAGCATGGGTCCCTTTATGGGACCATTATAGAGATCAATACCCTTCATTACCATATCGTCCAAAATCGGAACCTGATTTGCATACATTCAAAGATTATTGACCCTCCAACTTTTTCGCAGTAATCACCGATCACAACGAATTCATCAATACTTCGTTGACATCCCCTACGCCCATGCTCAACAGTGCCAAATCGGAAATCGACCCAATGGTCTGTCCCAGCACGAGGTACTCGGATAGTACTTACTATCCCAACAACTGGAGTACCAACACGACGTATCCCAACAACTACAACTATTACAATACACCCAACAACAACCAGCAGTATACCAGTACCATGGTACTGTATCCCCCGTTGTACTCCACTGTGAACCAGAACCAGATCCACTTCCACCTTCATGGTAGTACCGAAAAAATCGACCAGTATTTGACTTCGGATGCCAGTTTGAACCCAACAAGAGCTGTGGAAATTGCACAAACCGTCACGTCTGAAGCTCCACAAACCCATAAAGCTCTGGATGGTACTGAAAGGACCCAAGAACCCAACACTGATCCCGCGAGTGTTTGGAGGCCGTACTGATAATATCAAAGTTTTTCAAATAATTTATTCCATTTTGTACAATAAAGTATTGTATTATAAAAAAAAGTATTAGTACTACTCTAAGAGAAATACAGTAACGTTATTATTTTTCTACTCGCTTTACTAGGTTTAGAGATTGTTTTACCAAATAATTCTATTATAATTTGACAGTGTTAGGTAAGATTTGACAGTTCATGTTCGCAATAATGATTTGATGTGACCTTTCTCAGCTCTTGTCAATTATAAAATATGTGTCAACTACTCAATGTCAAATACATATCAAAATCTATGTGATTTTAAAATAATGAGAGGGCTTGTTTCGGCCCGAATTGCAAGTTATTTATATTGTATTATTGATAGCTTAATCAAATAAATGATTAATGAGTGTTACTTTTATTGTGCATTTCCCCGGCTAAATTAGACGATCGCTTTATAAACGTTTGCTTTAAGGATTTTTTCCGGCCGTAAAGATGAATTTTATGGACTCATTCTATATTTTTGTTAGTTTCTTGTGATAACCCAAAAAAATCCAAATCCAAAATTTCCAAGCAAAAATTTAAATCACAATCCTATTTTCGGGAGACCTTTAAAATTTGAGAGTTGCAGGCTAAAGCCTCAATGAAGCCTTAAATACGAAATATGAAACACATAACCTAAAATTTTTTGAGTTTGTAGAAATTTAGAAGCCTGGGTGGTTCTGGAGCCCAAAATACTAAACAATTTCAAATTCCATTTATTGAAATTTTAAATATTAAACATGAACCCTCAATTATTAATTTGAAATGCATGACAATTCAAGGTACAAAATTCCAAAATTTTGAAACAATGTGAGGCCAGAATTTTTAAATAACTGAATATTGGGGTCACTACATTTCCACAATTTAAAAAAAAAAATTATATAATTTTTGAAAAATAAGATTAATTTTTTCCAGTAAAACAGATAATCTTGGACTCAATCACAAATATGAAGAATAAATAAAAAAAAGAGCAAAAAATGTAAAAAAAAACTAAAGACGAAATGAAACCAAAATTTTGAAGACAGAGTCTGAAATTTGGGCTCACAAATCTAAATCCTGTTCAAGTTCATTTCAAGAGAAAAATGCCTAATTTTTGTAAGATTTCTAAAATACAAATTTCAAAATTTTCAAACAATTAAATTTAACCTTGGATGTGGAAATTTTCAGTTTACAGTCTTAAAATTAGCAATTAGGAGTTAACAATTTTGAAATTTAGTTTTAGAAAATTTTAGAAATAAACAGCTTTTAAACTTTTAAAACTCAGAGATACAGAGTCTTAATGTTTACTTTGTCAAGAGTTTTAAAAATTGGGGCTTACTTTCTAAGATACAGTGTTGTAGAATTTCAAAAAACATTTTACAAAAATTTTGAATTTAGGGCCAACATTTTTAAACGAAACTTTGGAATTTAGACTTTTAAATCTCAAGTCCAAATTAGCAATGTAAAATCGACAGCCTAATGTCTAACACTGCAAAACTTAAAGTGAAGTAAAAATTGGAGACAAATTACAATAAATTTGCATAAAAATTAAACATCTAATTTCTCTAGAACCTTACAAAAAAAGAATCTGCTCCCAAAACTGCAAATTGTATTATCTTTAAACAAATTAATTATATTAGTTTTGAAAATTGAAAATATCGAGACAAATATTTTAGGCTTGATTCAGAACATTTGAAACACGAATTCCAAAATATTAATATTTTGAGAATTTTAAACATTTGTAAGAGAGAATTTCATAGTACAGTTTTTCAAAATCTTGACTACAAAACCAAAACTGTTATCAAAATTTGTTTAATTTAAAGTTTCAAAATGCAAAGCTTTGTGCAAAACTTAAAAATTTTGGGTTTGCGACCCAAAATACAATTTTCAGAAATATTATTATGTCGTTATACAATTTTGATGAGACGTAAAATTTTACATGAATTATAAAATTGGTAATAAAGGGCCTAGAATATGTAGATTCTATAGAAACTCGGAAATCTGACTTGTACTGCCCAAAATACAAGTTTGTAAAATTTTAAGATACATTTTACACGGTGAATGTAAAACCAAAATTTCCCAGAAAAAGTCAAAAGTGTTTAGTTCTGGTAGAACTCAATATAGATTTATTAAAATTAAAAAGAAAAAACGAGCATTTTATATTATTTTTGAAAATAGAACCAAAATTTTACAGCAAAATTCTGCAATTTATTTCTAACTATAATAGAAAAGTGTAGTGCAGTGCATGATTACCAACCATTATTGAAGGAAAAAAAAGTTTATTTATGATCACATTTTAGCCACTAAATTCTAACTATAATAGAAAATTGGATTTTAGTGGCTAAAATGTGATCATAAATAAACTTTTTTTCCTTCAATAATGGTTGGTAATCATGCACTGCGCGTCACTAAAAATCCCCATTAAGAAACAATTTCAAAATCGCCCAGTATAAAATCCAACCAGTGAAAGCTATAATTATTATATGAGAAATTAATCACAACCATGTCATTTTTATTTATGACTAATTCCTTCGTCTCGATTTATGAAGTCAATTTCCGTTCCCAAGACTAAATGCTGGTACTACTAAATCCGGTATGCGCGAAACATGCGTCATCTCCTAATCGTCCCTACGTGAAAACGAGCGCGTAACAGGAAAACTAACGTCATTTTCAAAATCAACGTCACAAAGTTGTCAACATGGACAACGAGTTCTTTTTGTTCAACCGCCGCACAGAATTATCAAAATTTAAAATTGTGGGCCTTCTTCCAAGCACGGAGTTCCAAAAATGCCGATTTTTGGTAGAAAAACTCCACGCGTGTTACCCCCAACTGTATGCCAAACCTGAGATTCGAGCCATGTTTAATTTTGATTGGGACGAGTTTTTGACTGAGGTAATTATATCAAAAACTTTTTTTTCAAAAGTTGGTTTAGATGAAACGGACTTATGGGAGGGAGTACTATCTGTTGGCCACCCCTGTGGCTGTTTACTTCAACGGGGACCTCCTAGGGAACGACAAGGCGCTAGTTTCCTTTGTGATGGAGAGATACAGTTTGAAGCTGGAGTTGAATTTTGAAGAAATCGCGGAGCAGGAGATTATAAAATACTTCGCAGACTACATGGACCGCAAGGTTGGGATTTTATTAAAATGACTAAACTCATCGAAATTTTAGAGGAAGTTCGTGTTTTTAACCATTGCGATAGATGAGCACGTGATTGGATCCATGCTCTTCATGGTGAGTACCACCAATGGTACCAACTCTTATTCTTACTTCTAGTTGTACAACGACTTGGTTCCTGCAACTTGTAGCAACTTTTTGTGCCGCTGTTCGAACCACGAACAGGGATACTGTGGCACCAGAATCCACAGGTAAACAAATCTCTAGATCCTTGTACCACTTCTCTAAATCCCTCAGGATAGCTAAATACAGCTGGGTTCAAGGCGGGGGCCAGTACCTCCAAGAAGTTCGTATGCCTTGTGAAAACTACGTCATCCCTCACAACCGCAGAGGAGTTCTCTCCATGTGTAACAAAAAACGCCACGAAAACAACTCCACTCAGTTTTTCATTACTCTGAATCCAGCAGCTTGGATGGACTACAACTACGTCGCTTTTGGGTACTTTTTCTAGAACTACCGTCATTTTCTCAGTCAACTTGTTCAAGGCGCCGAAATCCTAAACCTTATTGAGAGAGTACCAACGTACCGCGAGAATCCCATTCGGAAAATCGAGATCGTGAACTGTGGAGAATTCACTCTATGTACCGTTCCTCATGAAGAATATAACAGCGTTTTGAACCCACCGTTGGAGAGTCTCTTTGAAGTTCCAAGGAGTGAAGATATCGACTCGGTTTTGAATGAACCTGGATATATTTCCGGGAAGTATTGTCTGAAGACTGATTTGAAAGGATATTTTCCGTTTTCGAGATATTCTCAGATATTTAATGAGTATGTGAAGGCTTTAGCTGAAGGTGTAGAAGACCAAGAAGAGAAGAAGAATGTGATAACTCCAGAACAACTACCTCAAACCGAGTCTTCCGAATTTCTTACTATAGATCAAGCCATGACACGAGCCAAAGACAGGAGTAGTACACATTTCGGAAAACATGTAATGTTTTGAATAAATTTTGAGAACCGCTCGTATTGACCGAGTTTTAATATTGAAATGCCACATATCTCAGGCCTGAAGTAGGAGCTTAAAATACAAACCAAACTGGGAATATGAGAACTTGAAATGATTTTGACAGATTCTCAACGTTTCTTATAAATTTTGAGAGCCGCTGCTACGTTTTCAAGGTTACTTGATGACGTCTGTCAACCATCACCTGACGTCTCAAAGTGTGGTTAGAATCTGCCAAAAGTCACAATGCAGCCCCAAGTTATTAAAAAAATTCGAACTTTGCGAGACGACGAGAAACAGTTTTTCCCTGTGGAAATGATGGTAAAAAACATGAACAGTTTAGAGCAATACGCCGAGAGCGTTGTCAACTACACTTCGAAGTACAACATAAGCTTCAGTATTTCTTACGCCCCCGAGAACTTAGTGGGGAAATACGTAAAATACCCATCCTACGGAGATTTTGCGGAGACCTACATTTTGGTTGGTACCTCATCTCGATAATAACGCACTCATAAAGTTTTCTAGAGGTCTTATGGTAAATGGTGGAAGGAAAGTGAGGCCTACCAACGAGAATACATGCCGCAAGACGTCGATCCTCTGGGGGCCGAAGACTATGTCACTTTAGGGTAAGAAGCTAAGTTTCTTTAACCGTAAATTCACGTTTCTTTGTAGTTTTGAGTATGCTGTGGTCCCTCGTGATGTCTGCATTTATGAAACCTACAACCCTGGAGCTGTGGTACGAATTTGGGGACGCTTTAGCCACCCGGAGTCGAGCCACAACTGGCATTTATTATGGGAAGGGCCCCCACAAATCTGCCCTGAAGAATCACGAAAGTTTCATCCAACAATAAGGAAATTAAATTGTTTGATAAAGTGAGTGACAGCTTTCTTTTTGTCTGTTCTAACAGACAGTTTTAGCGAAGTTCGCCTGGAGATCAATCAGAGTCATTTAAAATATCACACTTCCATTGACGCCGTCCTTTTGGCGGGCTTCGAGCCCCAGCGGTCTCTTCAACAACAAATTCTACAAAATAATTTGTTAAAATGGGAGGTGGAACATGTTAGAGTTGAGAAAAAAGAGGATGGTAGCCCTGAAGAGTGTGATTTTTTTTCATGGTTGCCTGTACTGTAGTTTACCAGTGTGGCCAACTTTATGACAGTCATTTTCAGCACGAGGTGGTTTTACACATTTTCCAAAATTTGGACTTGAAGTCTTTAAGTAGGTGTGCCCAGGTTAACAAACAGTGGAACGAGGCGACCCTGGATCCGATTCTATATCAAAATTTAAGTTTAAAGGTAGATTCTGCTTTTGTTTACACGTTGCTGGCACTGTTATGGTCATAACGGGCAAACTATGAATTATATAGATAAATTCATTTCTATCTGTCAACTCGATAAAAAATAAGGTTGGCAATGCAGCTTTCTAGTACTTTCTACCTTGTACGGTTTATTTATATACGTCAGATGTTGACATGAGAGATGACAGATTATTCCCCAAATTTCATAAAGACAAACTTACACCACTCAAATTAAAAAAAATATATACTCTAGGGAGTCGACGGATAAAAATAAAGTTTAGTACTATCAAATTCTTTTGTATACGTCTTCTCTAGAGTTTTTTTTTAAACTTGAGTTTTGTAAGTTTGTCTTTTCAGAGTTTGGGGAAGTGATATCTGTAGTTGAAGTTTAAATCAGCCGAGCAGAGGTGTCAATTTGAAACGGAAACAGTACTCGCAGTTACCAACTTTACTTCTTCTTTTCGAGTGGACCGATACAAATAAATTCTGCTATAAATTCATACTCCAAAATCTGCTTGGCGTCGCTATTATTTCCCCATTAAGCAAAGTTGGCAACAATGAAATTGGTTTTAGAGATACTGGCATAAAATGAACGGGACGAATTTACAGTACTTTACCAAGAGATGTAAAGGAGTGAAAAAACTTGATCTTTCTTGGTGTGGAAATGACGACAAGTCTCAAAAGTTCTGCGTTACTTTTATACAGTAAGTAGTTGGTAGCCTTTACTATGAGTCACTGTAATTTTCAGGTTTCTCCAAAAGTGTTGCCAACATCTCACTCACTTGTCCCTATGTCACTGCGATTTTGTTAATAACAACATTTTATTCAGAATTGCCATGTGTCAGGACTTAACAGGTGAGAATCTAAGTTTTTTATTAAAATTGACGTCTTTTCGTAGAGCTGAGGTTACGGGGGATCAAAGTTGACTTTTTCGCATTCCAAGAGTTGGCAAAACTGTCTAAGTTAGTGACTTTGGATTTGTGCTCAACAAGTATCACAGACCACGACTTAGTTCTCATTCTCAAAGCCAACCCTGGCTTAAAACACTTAATTTTAGGTAAAAACAGAGCTACCAATACATATCAAGTTTTAATGTCTCTTTTCTAATAATTATAGACTTCTGTGAGAGCTTGGAACATTTAGACCAAATAGTAGAAACTGCCGCCAACTTCAACAAAAACTTGACAACCTGGAGCTCTTTTAAAACTACAACGCTAACTTCATCCGGTGGTCTGCATTTCGCCAAGTGTACCAACCTAAAGGAACTAGATCTAGGTTGGTGCCTTCTGTTTGCTCATCCAGGCGACTGTTTAGAGAAAATCGCCGTGAATTGCGTGCAACTAAAAAGGTTTGACGTCAATGTTAGTTATCCCATTCTAATTTTTTTTTTAGGTTAATTATATCGCAATGGCGAGGTGTCACCGACCAAATGCTTCTACCTCTACTTAAATATTGTAAAAATTTGACTCAGATCGATTTGTTGGGGATTAAGAGTATTACGGGCGACATCTGTGAAAAAATGTTGATTTTGCTTCCAAATTTAAGATTGCTAGATATCAGTTTTTGTGACTGTATTGTAAACGAGCAGGTATTTCCACGGATGGTTACGAATTTAGTGACATTTTAGTTTTTTAGGTTGTATCGTGGCGACAAAAGTATCCACACGTGACGATTCAAAGAAGCTGCCAGTACGTAGTGATGGATTACCTCAATTAATTGTGATTCAAATGTAGATTCCTGATGTGATATGTATTTTAAGTCAAATAGAAGAATATGCTAGTGCCTAATAAAAGATTATGAGTACCAACGCTGTTTCTGACAAGTGTGCCAACATTCCGAAATAAACAAACTGAAAAAGTACTAGTTTTATACTTTTATTGATCTCTGCAGTGCTGCCACAAGTTTATTCATGCTTCCCCAATACCTGTTTCAAAATCTTAGTGTATTTAGATGTTTTAGATTTCTTAGATATCCTGAACTTTTTTTTGACTCTTTGAACTCTCTATTCTTGCGATTCTAAATTTATCTATACTAGCACAAAAACTGTTTTGGAATCTCTAAAAATGATTTAATTGTTTTCGATTTCTTGGATTTCTATACGCTTTTTTTACTCTTTTTACTCTCTTTACTCTAATTTCTTCGTTTTTTAAATTCTTTAAGATGTTTGAATTTTTTGAGTTTTGACTATAAAAGCACTCGATAAGAAACATCATTCCATTAGATTCTTATTTAAACTGTCATACTGTTAGATTGGCACATCTAATTTACAAATATTTGGATTTCTTTTAATAGGATTCTAACACAACTTCTGGATTTTTAACACTAACAGTTTAAATAAAAATCAAACAAACTTTAATAAAGGTAATAGTAACAATTATTTAACACTTGACTGACAGAAACCATTGGTACAAAATAATTTCTATCTATTGATTTGGTAATTAATAAACTATTAAGGAAAATTGTTGTTTGATGATAGGCAACCAACATTACAACCTTGTGTAAAAATCGAATGGACATTTCTATTAAAATTCATTATTAATTCTCTCACAGTTTTGATTAAGATGTTTTCATCGCATAACCATTCATTTAATGAATCTTGCTTCTTTTGTTGTTCAATGTTTAAAAAACAACAAAAAGTTGAACATAAAGATCAATGATTCAAGTCAATTAATAATAATAAGTTAATTAATTAATTAATTCAAGTTAATTAATTTATATGTATACACATATCTTAATTTTGGAAAGATATTTTATTTTTTGTCTTCTATTTACTTTATTTACTTTTTGTTTTTTTTTAATTAGTTTTTTTAGATTTGTTGATTTTTTTTGGATTTTTTTGGACTAAATTATTTGAATGTTTTTTTATTTCTAATTTTTTGCCATTTTTTTCAATTTTTGGGTTTGTTTTCTTTTATGTTTTTTTTTAGATTTCTTTGGTGTTTGGGTTCTTTGTTTTTTAATGATTATTTTTTTGTTACTTTTTTAAATTTCTTATGTTGTTTAGATTCCATAATTTATCGGTGTTATTAATTTTTTAGTGTTTTTTTATTGTTTGAATTATTTGCATTTTTTGATTATGTGCATCTATTGAGATTTCTTTTTTTTTTTTGTTTTTCTTAAATTTCTTGAATTCTTTGTATTTGTTTGTTTTGATTGGATCACTTATATGTTTTTGATTTCTTAGACTGTTTAAATGCATCGTTCTCATTGCCCTACTTTTAATGATCTCCGCAGTGCTGCCACAATATTACTCTCGCGTCCCCACATCTAGCCTTAAAATATCCATCTAAAATTAGACAGAGTTCAACCACGTGAAATTCCCAAAATGTTTTTTGATCAAAAATACATGCAATTATGCAGTGAAAAAACCCTGCAAACCAACAAAGAAGGTTTCTTCTTGCAGTTCGCAGACATGGTTGCCGAAAATGTGGGCGAAAAGTGGATAAAAAACTTTGGTAAACTAAAAAGCGACAAAGAGAGACTTAGAAGAGTCTACGAAGATGATAAGGTAAGTCCCTGAAATCAGTTCTGAGCCCACGGTTCTTCTTCAGATAAAAGAAACCGTGTGCGGTTTTCTAAGCAACGTTCAAGAAGTGTACCGGAAGAAGTGTCCTCAAACTGCAAAGACGCGTCTGGCGGAAGCGGAAACTGCGCACAAGAATCAGGAACAGAAGAAGGCGCTTGGTTTATATAGTCAGAGTATTCTGAAGGCTCCTTCTTCAGGTGGATTTAAAGTGTTTTTTTTTTCTCCTTTCAAACTTAAAATTTTAGATCCTGATTTAAGTTTGGCTCTTTTGAAACGAGCCAAGCTCCTCATTTCTATGAATGAGTTCCACAACGCGTTGTCAGACATCCAAATGTCGTTAAAATTGAAACTCCCTAATAGCTTCAAATTCGAAGCTTTCTGGTCGATGGCGATCTGCTATAAAGCTCTGAACGAAGAATCCAAAGCTAAAGTTTCCCTTAACTTGGCTGAAAAACTCTGTACCCCTAAGCTCCTCACTTTGTTACATCAGAGCATGCAAGTGACGTACCAACCGGCAGCGAAAAACCCTAAAGTCCTTCCAGTTTCCAACTCTTCCCACAAACTCTGCCAGAAAACCTCCCCGGAAATGGGTCGCTACGTCATCGCAAACGCTGAGATTAAAACCGGGGAGACTCTAGTAGTGGAGCCCCCAATTGTTGCTTGTCTCTTCCCTGAGAAATTCGGGACGCATTGCCAGCATTGTTTCGCTAGGTGAGTTGGTGGAGCAGTTGGTGATACTGTTACAGATTTCTAGCTCCTGTAGGTTGCCCGGATTGCGCGAGCGTCGTGTTTTGTGGCGCCGCCTGCAGAGACGCCGCGACGACTTATCATAGATTTGAATGCAAATTCCTGGATTTACTGATCGGATCTGGGATGAGTGTGCTCTCGCTTGCCGCCCTCAGAAGTATCACCCAAAAAGGGGTAAAAGAGTGTCTGGAAATTTATAAGAAAAAGACATATTTCTATGGGCTTTGTACGAACTGGAGTAAGCGATCAGCGGGGGATTTTCTCCAAAGAACGTTAATGGCGGCGTTCTTGCTGCGGTGTTTACAAAAGAGCGGCTACTTCGGGAAGGAAAGCGCAGTGCTACCAACCGAGGATGAATACAAAATTGGGGAAATGCTACTAACCCACTTACAGGTTTTACAGTTCAACGCGCACGAGATCTACGAAACGTTGAAAGTTGGTAGACCTGCCTACATCGGAGTGGGGATTTACCCGACGGTGTCGCTTTTCAACCACGATTGTTACCCCGCGGTCACAAGGTACCCCCCAACTTTTCTCAACCCCCGTAATCAGAAATTCCAGATATTTCGTCGGGAAAGACATCGTCATCACCGCCCTCCGCCCTTTAGACCCCGGCGCTCTAATTGCCGAAAATTACGGCCCTATATTCACCCATCGCAAATTAATCGACCGGCAAAGGTCTTTATCGGCTCGATATTGGTTTAATTGTCGCTGTAATTCCTGTGTCGAGGACTGGCCAACGTTGGGTAATGAATCAACCCTTATTAAACGTGTCAGGTTGTCCTAGTTTCACCCCAATGATTGTTTACTACCCTTGATATTATAGATGTTCCACGAGTGATTGTCCACGAATATTTACTCTGCCTCTTGGTAAAGAACAACAGTGTTCTAAATGTGGAAAAGACGTCTCTCTGGAGGAACAAATCGAGAAGTTGAAGTGGTGTGAAGGGAGATACGAAGAGGGTGGGAAACTCTTTGAGAGTGGAAAAGTTGAAGATGCCATTGTGGTGTTGGTGGAAGCTTTGGATGTTTTCCATAGGTGGGTTTTTGTGGTTTTAGGGTTGAAATGAAGAATTGTTGTAGGGTCTCAGCGGCGCCACATAAAGAGACGCATTTAGCAGAAGAGATTTTGAGGGGATGTTTCGCAAGTTTTGGAAATTCTTCAGAGTAGAAAAACAAATATTTCACACCGAATTATTTATTAAAGGTGTTTTAACCTTTATTGTTTGACCTTTTATTTTACAACTGGTGTAAAAAAAATCCTAATTATATTAGGCGTTAATTTAAAGAAATTGCTGTTGAAACGCACCTGTTTTATTGAGGTTGTGGGTTGATCAACGACACGCTCAATAATTTCCGGAGCTAATTTCAGTACATTTTTCCAGTACCATTAATAAAATCAGAATTTTTGAAATTTAAGAAATCTAAATCTAAATTTATCGAATTTCATAAATGAAGAAAACCTGAAATTTCAAAATAAATTCAAAATGAATTCAAATTTAATCTCTGGTAATATAACGTAAAGAATATTTGTAAATTTCAACGGGATTCTTTATTTCTCAAACATTTAATAAATTCCATATATTTCCCAAATTTTATTAATTCTCTAAATTTCTTACAATTTTTAGATTTCCTAATTTTTTAATTTTATAAATTCGTAGATTTTTCAGTTCTTTTTAACCCCTCTCTTTTCTTTAGGCTTTTTAGATTTTCTATTTTTTTCCTGAAAACTGGAGCTTTTTATATTCTCTAGTTTTTAAATACTTATATAAAATTTAGAAAAAAAGAGGTAAAGTCTAAATTTCTGCTTTAAAAAATGGAAAATCTAAAGAATTCAAAGAACTGAAATCTATGGAACTTACGAAGTGTAAAAAATCTAAAAATTTGAAAAATTCAATTTTATTAAATCTGAGGAAAATAGAAAATCTAATATATTTCATAATTTCAAAGGACCTTGTCCTAAGAACCATAGAAAACCTAAAAAAATCAAATTATTCAAATCTATAAAATCTAGGAAATAAAAATCTTCAAACAATTAGACAATCCGAAAAAGTTAACTGAATTTTTTAAATTTTTAGATTGCCTAAATTTCTTAAATAATCTAGAATTTTTAAGGTCCATAGACTTTCTAAACTAAAAAAAATGCTTGGAGTTCCTACGTGTCTAACCGTCGAGATTTATTAGATTTTTTTTTTCAATTATTTTGGTTTTCCTCTTCTCTCTAATTTTGTAAACTTTTTAGACTTTAAAATTCTTAAATTATTCAGATTAAGTTTTAAGAAAATATAAAATATTAAAAGGTCAAAAAAATTGTACCTATTTATACAATTTTAGAAAAATAAAAAATGTAAAAAACTTAATTCTTTAAAATGGAATTAAAGAAATGTATAAAGTGTGAAAATAAATGAAATATTGAAAATCTGAAGAATGTAATTAATTGTAATATAATATAAAAGATATCAAAGGATTCAACGAAGTTAAAATAAAATGTCCCAAGAAACAAAAAAAAAAAAACAAAGAAATCAAATTACTTAAATTTATAGATTCTAAAAAAAAAAAAGTTTTTTAAAAAATTAAAAATCCGGAGAAATAAACAAACCAAACAATTATGAATTTCTTAAATTTTCAAGGTAGTCTGGAACTCATAGATTTTGACCAAACTCTATAGACCTTCTAAAGTACATAAATTTTTTAGATTCTTAAATTCAATTGATTTTCCAAATTTACTAGATTTTCTATATTTCTATCAACTTTTAGATTTTCTAGACTTCTTAAATTTTCTAAATTTGTTAAATTATTTAGTCTTTTTAGACTTTTTAGACTTCAAAGAATTCCCAGATTTTCCAGATTCTCTAACTTTTAAAAAATCTCAAAAATCCAGATTTATAGAATCAAAGAAAAATAAAAAATGTGAGAAATCGAAAAAATATTAAGAAATGTAGAAAACCTGAAAATCACAAACAATTAAATTTATAGAATCTAAGAGAAATAGAAAATCTGAAGAATTTAAGCTTAATTCCTATTAATATAGTGTAAAAAATGTAGAAAAAAAAATTGATCTAAGAAACAGAAAACCTGATAAAATCAAATTTTCCAAATCTAGAAAATCTAAATAATAAAAACAAAAAGTAGAACTTCCGAAAAATGGTAACAGTTTCAACGATTCTAGATTTTTTAGATAATCTTAATTTTTCAAGCTTCCCAGACTTTCTAAACTACACAACTTCCTTAGATTTTGTAAATTTCTGAATTACTAAATTTATTAAATTTGTGACTCCTGACTTTTGTCGATTTTCTAAATTTCCTCTAAATTTTAGATTTACTAGACTTTCTAGAGTTTGAACTTAAAATAATCTCCATCATTTTCAGATTCTCTAATTTGTAAAAAAATTAAAAATTTTCGAAATTAAAGTTTATATATTCCAAAAATGTGAAAAATAAAGTATCCAAACCTTTGAGTAATAAATCTAGAAAATCGATATAATTTAAATATCCAAATCTAGGGAGTTAATTTTCGATCTTTCTGGAATCCCAATATTTTCCAGATTTCTCGATTTAAAACAACTCCAAATTGGTATAATTTAAGAACCTAGAAAATTTAAAGAATTCAAGCACCTACTTGACGCTGTGTGTCTATCGGTAATTTCCGAAGGCAATTCGAGTACAAACTTTATCGCATGAGAGTCATCATGTGGAAAAGTGCAAAATGTAAAGCAACCATAATATTTTCATTGCATAATAACACTGTGGTTTCTACTCCCTGACTGCAATCATCGATTCCACGAACTCTCAAACTTTAACTCAGTTTAAACTACAGAAAAGCACAAATATTTACTGGTATAACCATTAATTTTGATTAAAATGGGAGAGCACGATTTCAAAGCTTAGAGATCATTAAATGTCTAGTTCAGTTTGGAATTTGAGCTCAAAACTATCCGGGAATCCGGTTTAGACTCGTATTAATTCAATTTATTTGCAGGAATTGCATCGTCCGTTAATAAGGTTTATTGTACTCGTAAATCCGTTCGTTATTTTAATCAAAAACCTGATGATAACAGAGCCGTTAAAAATGTTTACGTAATAGAAAAAGTCCTTGTTTGTCTTTTCCAGTTGTCCTGTGCATCCATCGAGTTTTTTTCTAGGTTGCAACATGCAGCTATATTTCGTTCATACCCTAAGGCCCTTTGGAAAGTTTGTTTTGCGATTAAAATCGAAGCTAATTTAAAGTTAATTTAATTGCAAACTTACAATTGCTAGTAATTACAGCAATTTCATTTATGAATAGCTTCATTTTACCCACCGCTCGTCTTTTAGCCATAACAAGCGATTGTAATTACGCTAGCGACATACTATTGCACAAGGCAACGAAGTCCCATTTTACCTTATTCAGCATGCATTTTCCATAAAAAGACGTTTCCATGAATTATTATGTAAATGGGCTTATCCTTTACTCAGAACACATGTAAATAGGAAGAAGAACGGGGAGATTGAGCTATTTAAATATTTATGGGCTTAATGTGGCGGCGTGATAAAAATTTTTTGACGTCATTATGAAATGTGAAGCGGAAATAGGTGAAGGACATGTGTAAAATGTAATAAAATCGAAAAAAATAATGAAGAATTCATCTGGATGTATATTGCGAACATGTTGGAAAAGTTAATAAAAATTCTCCACGAAAGGAATTTTCCAGATACTCCTTGTTGCTTTTATTCGTTTTATAAGAACTTCCTTTATTTCTATTCTTTGTTGTTTGCCTGAGAACATACGGGATTCATAATTGGTAAAGTTTTTATTAAGAACATATTGATGAATTTTTTACATTTGAAAAGAGGAAAGTTCTGGAGACGGTTGTCTGGAATAGAATACAGCCAGAATTCACATTTTTAAACGTCGTGGATTTAAGAACGCATCCTGATCAATAAAAATTATAAAGTTCGAGCCATGTGTTATATTAATTATATTTTTTCTAGTTTTTTTACAATTTTTAAATTAAATAAGAAACCAAATTTAAGACTGCGAAACTCATAAAAACTATGAACAAATTGAAAAAATGCAAATTCTTAAAATTTTCTCACGAGTGGACATTTATGTTTTGTATCTTAGAATTTTTGTGTAAACCAAAAATGAAAGCACCTTCAAATTCAATCTTAGATTTTTTTATTTATTTCAAAAAGCTGCAAAATGAAAACTGGACATATTGGCACCTTTTAAAATTGTAATAGATCATTTAGAACATTTTGTATTCTTAAATTTTCAGATTTTTTTTCTCATTTTTACGTTTTAAGTTTTTTCATGATTTTCAAGCAAATTGGGAAATTTTTAAGAATTATAATAATTTTTAGGGTAGTCGAAAATTTCAGAAAGTTGTAACATCCAAAAAAACATTTTAGAAAAATTAAAAAGGCTTTATTAATATTATTACTATTGTTCACATTTTAATTTTAGATTTTAGAACATTTTAGAATTTTTAAATGGTCAAAAATTCTTACAGTTGTATTATTAGTACTAAATTCTTTAAATGTTTCATTTTTCAGTTTATTATCTTTTTCATATCATTTCCATATTCTTCATATTTATTTGTTTACTAGATTCTCTAGATTTAGATGTCGATACTCTTTTGTTTCATATTAGAATTAGAGCCTTTGTTGTTTACGTTATTTGGAATTTCAAGATTTTTTGGATTCGTTGAATTTTTCGGATGCTTTGAAGTTTTCGCAGGTATTGTATTTTTGAGATTCGCATCATATTTCAATTATTTTATTTTATTCTTGGATTCATTTTTCATTCTTCAAATGCTTAGAATATACTAATATTTTTAAATTCTTTAATTTCTGAATTTTTTAGAATGCTTCGGATTCTTCATATTTCTTGGACTTTTTTTTTACATTTTTTAAATCATATGAATTCCATAAATTTCTTATATTTTTTAGATTGCTTGCATCTCTTATATTATTTGAATGTCTAAGAATCATTAGATTTCTCTAGTTCTGAGATTTCCTTCAATTCTTCAGTTTTTTGGATTCTTTTTTTTTCTTCGGAAATTTTCAAAATTCCTCAATTTTTCAAAAGTTTCGAATTTTTCCTATTTCTTGAACTTTTTGGATTTCGTGAATTTTTAATACTGAAATTTGTAAGTAATTTATTTTTAAGATTTTTCGGACGCTTTATATTCTTTGTCGTTTTTTTTGGACTTTTTGAATTATGTAATTTTATAGATTTTTTTAACTTATTGAAATCTTTGAATTTCTTACATTTTTTAGATTCCAGAAATTGCTTGTATCACTGAGATTATTTGAACTTCTTATAGTCCTTGGATTTCTTTAACAAGAAAAACTATAACTTCTTGGATTATTTAAAATTTTGTTTTTTTTTTTAAATGTCTTTTATTCTTGAGATTCTAATTTTGTGGAATTTTTGCATTATGTAGATTTAGTAAATTCTAAAAACTTTGTGGATTTTATTGATTTGTAAAATTTTGTTAATTTTTTGAGTTCCTCAGACTCTTTGTATTTCGTAGATTTTTGAATTCTTTTCGCATTCTTTATTTCTTTGCTTGTTTAGATTTCTTAATTGCCTTGAAGATATAGAACTTTTCGGATTCTTTGCATTCTTTAGATTCTATTTTTTTTAGATTTTTTGTATGCGTTAAATGCCTCGAATGTTAAAAATGTATAAAAAAATTTGAATTTTGAATTTTCAAGATTCCTTATTTTTTTGAAGACGTCAAATCTTTCTTTTAAATTTTGTAAATTTTCTGCATATCTAAATTTCTTCAATTTCTTCTATTTATTAAGTTTTAGTCCTTCATATTCTTTAAAATTTGCAGATTTCGAAGATTCTTTAATTTTTTGGAATAAATATGTACATGTTATAGTTTTTTCTATCTTATTAAAATCTTTGGATTCCTTGCAGTTTTTAAATTCCATAATTTACTTGGGCCACAAGATTCTTTGAATTTCTCATATTCCTTGGTTTCCCTTTAATTCCACGATTTTCCTATATTCTTTGGATTTTTTATTTTTAGAACTATGGCTTATTTAATTTTTTATTTTTTTTTGTTTTTTTTTTAGATTCCTTAAATTTTTCAAATGCCTTATATTCCTAAGATTCTATATATTTTTATTGTTGCATTACGTAGATTTTGAAAATTCTAAAGATTTTTTGGATTTGATAAATTTGTTGAATTTTGTTAATATTTTAAATTCCTTAAACTCTTTGTATTTCCTTACAATTCTTACATTCTTTAGATTTTCTCGAATGTTTGGATTTCTTGGATGGCTTGAAGTTATTGAACTTACCTTCTTTAAATTCTAAAATTAATTTCGATTTTTTGAATGCCTAGATGCTTCAAACGCTAAAAATTTATCAAAATTTCTCATTTTTTTGAATGCGTCAAATTTTTCATATTTCTTAGATTATATTTGGATTTTGTAAATTTTCCGCATATTTATATTTTTTTAAATTCTCGATTATCATTTTTTTGAATGCGTCAAATCTTTCATACTTCTTAGACTCTTTAGATTTTGTAACTTTGCTGCAATTTTTTTTTATTTCTTCAGTTCATGATATTTAAGTGCATTATATTCTTTAAATATTATTAATTCTTTAAAATATGCAAATTTCGAAGATCTTTTAAATTTTTTGCGATAAGTATGTAGACGTTATATTTTTTTTAAACTTATTGAAACCTGTGTATTTTAAAACCTTAAGATTTTCTAAATTCTTTAGAATTTTAAAATTTTCATCGATTGTTTAGACTCTTAAACCTTATAAATGCTTCTTTGTATTCTTCTTTTTCTTATTTTTTTTTTAATTTCTAGATCTTTTAAATGTTTGAAGATGAAGTTTGTGGTTGAATTTTTTTTACATTCTTCAAATGCATTAGATTAAAAAAAAACTTTTATTAGATTTTTCCGAGTTCTTTGTAATTTTTATGCTTTTAAATTCTAGCTCTAAGTTTCTCCATACATTTTTTGATTTTTTAAACCGAAATTATAATTTCTAATTCTTGAAATTCTTTAGATTATTCATATTCTATTAAATTTTAGTTTTTATAATAATAGTTAAAAATTCTGCAATTTTTTAGTTTAAAATTTTTCTGTTTTTTAAATTGTGAATTTTAGAGTTTTATTTGCCGCAAACAACCAGAAACTCTATTAATTACTCGAAAAATTGCAACTTTTATCTTAATTAGAGGAAAATAACTGAAACAAGACTGCTAGTAATTACACAATTTTTTATCAAAGCTGTTAATTATCTGCATCGAGCGAATCGTAATAATAAAACGTTTCAAATACTTATGCAATTTTCCCATTTAATCTAGAACAGCTAATTGCACTATTTGTTTTCCTTTGAATAAAACATCTAGAATTTCTGCTGGGGGATTAAAACAAGCTTTTCTAAATCGATAAACGCTTCAAGATTAAGCCGCAAAAATCGCAAATCCCCACACATTTTAAACGGAACAAAATCAATGCATAACGAAAATCTCGAAAAAGTGTGAGAGTGAACGCTTGCAATTTTTTTCCCCCCCAAACAACTTTCCCTTTTCATCATTCGTATCACATGTTGATCTTGATCTTGAAAAACGACGTCATTTCGCGCAATTAGTACCAATTTGGTTCACCGGAGCACATCACCTTGATTCTCTGAAATCTGTACGCAGCTACCAACGGTGAAACACCGGTTTTCAGTTTTCAGTCTCTGAAACTTGAGCGGAAAGTGAAAATGTGTCGGCGCGCTTCCACAAAATGATAATGATATTTTGGTAAGTGGACGCAAATAATTGACCTGTTTTAAGATGCAGTTCGCATTCGAGGCGTAAATTTCTAATCCTGATAAGGTTTTTTACAAAAGTGTTTGTTAGTGAATAAACATTGGGTAATTAGTCGGATTAAGTTGGCTGCTTTGATCAGCTTACACGTGGAAACTTAAGAATTTTTCAACTCGGATTACAGATTGCTTTCTCACCGAACGATTTTTCATTTTTCGGAGATAAAAGCAGCCGTGATTGAATTTTAGCGGGTAGAAAATTGAATGATTTGTTTGATTTCGACGTATCGAATTGCAATCAAACGTTGAATTGAGGCTAAAAATGTAAACGAAGCACTTGTTCCAAAATTATTTATTTCGCTGCGCCTACGTTATAAATTATGAATTGTGTACTTTAAATCGGTGATAATTCGCCTAAATTGAATCGGATAATTAACATTTCTGCGCAAAATGCATGGCCAAATATGCTGACGTCAACAGTATTTAATCCTCAACAAAACAGAAATAATTTATTCGTGTGTATTCAACAATATTTTATTTATTGTTTGCCCGCTTCAGTTAGCCGCATTGGTTTTATTAACGCGCGGTACATAAAGAGAAATATTTAATATTTTCATTAGTAGCCTCGTTATAATCTATTTTTCGGTTTCAACATCATTGTTTATTGATTTAGCTATTAACAAAAATTCAGCTTCCCGCTTATTTGAATGAAAAATAAACTGGTGCTTATTTAACATTTTCACAGTTTATGTGTAATTTTTTATGTTTTAACAATTTTATTCAATTTCTATCTGTAGGTTAAGCTCGTAGATTTTTTTTTTTATTACTGTACGATGCTCACTTAATTTTAGCTTCCTCCCGAAAAAAAAGCTGTCAAATTTTAAGATTAAAAGATGATTAAAATAAACAACTAATGTTAAACTTAGAGAGCTCTAGAACCTAAAAATTGTTTATACTGTAAAGTGACTGACTTTATTTCACTTAAAAATTTCTTAAAATAAAGTTTATTGCCTGTTTTATGATATTTTAAACGAACTAACTTTCATTCACTTAAAAAAATCTTAAAATAATCCTTATTACTTTTTTTTAGTTTTCAAAGAAAAGCTTTCAATTTTATGTTGGAAGCTAAACTAGACTTATTTTGGAATCGAGACTATTAAGCTAGAAAAAATTGTGAAATATATAATAAGAGCAAAATTCTGGACCCATTTTCTAAAAATTAAAATTTAAAATTAAATTTGAAACCAAAATAAGAATTACTTTCTGTTAAAACATTTATTATTAAATTATTTGCATAATTCCAAAAATATCAAATTTTGAATTGAAATATTCTAAAAAAAATTGTATATTTTTAAGCTTATCAAACATTTTATTATTAACAATTTTAAATCTTCTTAGAAACATTTATATAATTCTTAAAAATTACTCAGCCTCTGGATTCTATTTTTAAAACAAAATTATTAAGTTAAATAAAAAGACAATTTTATTATTTTTTTTAATTATCTGCATTGTAAATAATTTAATTTTAAATTACAATTGGAAAATTAGACCACAAAGTTAGCATTAAAAAAACAACAAATTTTCTAAAACTAAAATTAGTTTATTACCCAAAATTTTGAAAATTAAAATTCTAGGATAATTATTTTTAAATTTCAAAAATTTTTTGGTTATTCAAAAATCTACAAATCTAAACAAAATTTCAAATACCTATTACATAATTTTCTTGATGCTACAATTATTTCAGATTTGATAACGTGATTGGGTCTAAGAACTTTTTAAGCTTTTTTTGGAACTGTGATCAAAAGGCTAACTTTCTAAAGTAATTTTTTTGAAACTTTGAATTTTTTTAAACTACACTGAATTGAGCCCAAAAAATAATTTCTAATATTATTTTTTTAGATATAGTACCAAAGTGTTAATTTTCTAGAAAGATGAATTTATAAATAATAATTATGGACAAATTTTATAGTTTAAAAATTGTTTGATTTCAGTTTTTTTTGCAATTTTAAGTACTTAGATTTTAGTACAAACGTTAAAAGTTTCTTGCAGTTTTGGGAACACTAATTTTCAAATGATGGAGTAATTTAGATTCAATAAAAAAAACGTTTTTTTTTTCAAAAATTGTTCCAAAATTCTAATAACAGCCAAAAACCTAAATATAAACTAAAGTAATATTTTCTGAATTTATTAGAAAACTCCAATTTTATTTTTTTTAATTTTAAAAAAATCATTAGGAAAATTATAAAAACTGTATTTTTAATTTTTTCTTGTCGTTTTGGAAAATTTTAGATTTAATTTTTGTAAGGAAATGGGCGGTCAATTCAATAATTATTGAACTACAAATTCAGCGTTTGGAAACTAAAATTTGTTATTTTTAAAAAATATTCCTAACTTCTGGGAACATTGACAAACGAAAATCTAAACTATTGTTTCTGAATGACGTGAATTCAGTCCATAAGAACTTTCTGAGATTTTTTTTAGAATGAAAAAAAAAATATCTAGACCAATTTTGTAAAAAAAGATAAACAAAAAACGAATTGATCTGACTTTTTTTGTTTTTTTTTATTGGTCATTTAGACTTTAGTAAATAAATAAACAGTTTTGAACAACTTGCAAAAATTTCTGGCAGTGTCAGAATTTTTGATACTCTTTATCTGTAGAAATTGAAGGCTCTAAAAGCTCTACGCAACTAAAATGCAGAAAGCGTTTGCAAAAATAGCAGACTAAATTAACTAAAAATAAAACCAGTTAAGTTTGTATTTTATAGCATGTTCGCACAATTTAATTTTCCTCTGAGAATCAGTGAGAAAAACGCCGTGAAAACCACAGTCTCAAATCTGGTAAAAATCGATTTCAAAGGCGAGGAATATTGTGAACGTGAAAATATGTTTTTATTTAAGTAACCTTCTGATTAAACTGCGGAAAAGCTTTTATCTAAATCCAGCATTGTTTTTTTTAATACAGTCAAAACAGTTTTACGTAGATATTACGTTGACGTTGCGACTGAAAGTGAGGTAGAGAAAATTAATCTAAAATTAACTTTGATGTCATCTAATCTACCTGCAAAAATAAAACCTCCCTGCGCCCTCGGTGATTTATTCGCTATCTTCACGCAACCCATCGTGGTCGGCGTAAATTCCGTTACAACACCAAACCACACCTAAAGATTCTTTTAAATTCCACCATTGCACAATAATTTCCATTTCTTATATCGATCTGTGATTTTGAAAGCATTTTTGTTCCGTGAGTTGAATGAAAACTTTAAAATTAAATTAGAATAAACCCATTTGTGAGCCGCGTTTGTTTTTTTCTCAAGAAGCGATCGAACAATATGTAGCCTGGATATTAATAAGGACAAGGCTATGCAAAGAATATAATTAGCGAACATGTTATTATATCTAATTAATGGAAAAATCATTTAGAGAAAGTACCGCAATCATTGAAATATTTCGTGACGTTGTAAGCCATCCTCATGAATGAACTGAAAGGACCTTGACCCAAGGTAGTCTACTTCGGTCTCCTACACTGGGCACTGACCTAGTAGCCCATTTTATTTTATGACTTTTTCAGGATTCTCTTTCTTGACCTAGCATGGACCAAAAGTCACCCGAGGAGTTGTTACCTTCAGAGTGAACAACACTTAGTTTGTGTCAAGTATCTCAGTACTGAAAACTTCCCTGAAAACTTGAAAACGTTGGAGTTTCGGGATATTCAGGAGGAAGAACTTGATCTGAGGTACCTCCTCAAGAAGTACCGGGACGTAGAAAACGTGTCGATCTACGACGGCAACATCAGCAGGATAAAATCACCTGCTTCAAACAACAAGATTAAGACTTTACAATTGGTGCACGTCGGTGTGGACAACATCGGTAACACGTTCTTGGGGAATTTCCTCCAGTTGGAAACACTGAACCTCCAAGGGAACTATCTCCAGACTTTGGAGGACTTGTCGGTGCCAACTCTGAAGACTTTGTACTTGAGTGGTAAGTTGCGAGGCGGTTAAGCCCACTATAACTCTTTTAAGGTAACAGATGGAACTGCTCCTTGGACCTCGCTTGGGTCCTCCGCTTAAACGACACCATCGTCAAAGATCTTGCGAATTTAACCTGTAACGGCCCTCCTCACGCTTCCAAAAGCTTGCAAACTATCGCACGTTTCTCCGAAGACCTTAAAGATAAATGTCCCTCTTTGTGCACGTGCACCATACCCAGAGTCGTCCATCTAAAAATGAACTCCAAGCACTTGGAGCCTATCATCGAAGTAAATTGCTCCTACCGAGGTCTTACTACTCTCCCTTTGGATCTACCCCCTAAATCTAGAATCATTAGGTTGGAAGGCAACGAAATCCAAGATTTGAAGCCTCTGAAGAACAATTCCGTTTACAAACAAGCATTCGATTTGTACCTAGACAATAACAAAATTGATAGCATTCAAGAACTAGAAGGTTCGTACTTCTTGAAACACTTTCGAGTGTTTTCTTTGAGCGGGAATAAACTGACGGAGGTGCCTACTTACGCGTTGGACAACGCTTTGGAGCAAAATCCGCACGCCCTGGGCTTGTTTTTAGGGGGGAATCCTTGGCGATGTGACTGCATCTTTACTCCAGTTTTCCAGGTAAAACCACAAGACTGTTTCTTTTAGATTTTACTTTTTTTGTAGGAGATGCTCCAAAAGTTTGCCTCTCAAGTTCGGGATCTCAGAGAAGTAAAGTGTTCCTACGAGGAAGGTGACGTGAATTCTTTGCTTCCGGTAAGTAAACTAACAGTCTCACACTCTCTACGCTATTTTTTCCAGATTATAGAACTCTCGAGGAGTTCTGTCTGTAGGTCACCTTCGGAGTACTCTGTTCAGGCTTTGGATCTCCTCAACGGTTTCTTAGCGAGTCTAATTCTTCTGATTTTGGGGAAATTAGCTTACGATTACTATTATTTTAAGAAATCTGGGCGACTTCCATGGATTGTGATGAAAATGCCATAATTGTTAAAGTGATAATTTTGTATATAAGATTTGTAGATCCGACTGGATTATGTAATTGAAATAAATTATCTTACTGTAAATATTTGATGATAAGATAAGTTTCTGTAATTCAGCAAATCATTGTTTTTTGATTAGGCGTAAGTTCAAGTCAATCAAAATGTGCCAGACAGAAGGACGTATGCCATTTGACTGCCATGGGCAGAAGTGCTTCGAAAGGACGAGTCCTCTTAAGTTTGATAAAACGAGTTTTTTATGGTATTTTTTCGAATTTGCATATTAAATACGTTTTTTTTTAAATAAAAGCAATTTGATAATTTAAGAATTTTGTGGCAGTTTGGGAAACTTTTATTTCAAAGTTGACATTGTAAATTAACATTAATTAAGTAGACTAAACTTAATTCTCGTTTTTCACAAGTGAAATAGTAAAATTTGCGTTCCAAGATGAGTTTAGAAATTCCGTGCATTGGACTAGAACCAATCAAAAAATTTTTTCTAGATTTTGGGTTTGGTAATGGCGTACATTTGAAATCGTTAAAATATTTAAAACATCTTGAATTTTTATTCAGAATGTTCTTTGAAATCTAAATTTGTTTAGAATTGTTAGAATTCTTGTAATCTTTGGTTATTATATTTTTGGAATCTGTAGAATTTTCGAAATTATTGAAATTGAATTGAACTGAAATGTTAAGTTTTAGAATATTTAAATCTTCGAAATTTTTAAAATCTTTAAAGAGTTTGCAACAGATAAAGATTATGATAATCTGAAGAATCCAAAAAAGAAAACAAAGAACACAACGAATTCAAAGACTTCCAAAGATTACTTGAGCAATTTAAAACAATTAAAAAATCTTTGAATAGTTAACGGATCGAAAAAATAGCAATAATTGAAACTTTTTTAGCGGATTCAAACATTCTGTAGACATTTTGCGGTCTAAGGACTCCATATAGTTTGAAGAATAAGTGTAAAATCCGATAACCTAACCACATATAAAGAATCTGAATTGAAAAAGTCTAAAGATGAAAAACTTTGAAAAATTTTCTCTCAGCTGTTACGTCTTAAACACAACATTTTTTTAAATATAAGCTTCGCAAAATATGAGTTTGAACACACATGGTTACACTGTTCTAGGCTGCCAAAGTTCACTTTATAAGCCTAAGCAGTTAAAGGTCTCTAGCGATATCGTGAGCGATAAAAACATTAAAATTTTCGTTAACCTTCATTTTTTACGACGTGTGTATAAATAGATATAAATTTATTTTCTAGCAATAATTAAAGCATTTCAAATTTTACTGTCATATTAATTTAATTTTGTATTCTTTTAATAATCATTACTGTATTTTATAACCTACGTCGTCAAGCACTAAATCCTAAATCCACATGTGGAATTTAAATTGTTTTTTTTTTCTAATTCGTCTGTTTCAATTTAATACTTCCACAGTAGTTCCAACGTGTCATTCCGTAGTTCAACTGCAAACGTCAACATGACAACACAGTGCTCTATCACTCACACTAATTGAACTTTGATTTCTTTTAACTTATGATTTAAACTTTGTACGTTGTTTTATTTACAGTTCTAAAGTGCAGTAATACGTTGGTATCGCTATGATTAACACAGGGTGAGTTGTAAAATCTGACATACTAACCTACATAACTGTAAAAATTCCATGGATGATAATGATTTATTTTTATGAAGGAAATTAGCAGGACGTACTGTTTTCATCACAGGCGCCAGCCGTGGAATTGGCAAAGCCATCGCTTTAAAAGTAGCAAAAGATGGGGCCAACGTCGTTATCGCGGCTAAAACAGCAGAACCGCATCCAAAGTTGCCTGGAACCATTTACACAACATGCAAAGAAGGTGATAAAAACTTAGAAAAAAATTCTTAGATAATTACCAAGTTTTGTAGTGGAGGAAGCTGGTGGTAAAGGCCTTCCATGCATCGTGGATGTCCGAGACGAGCTCCAAGTACGCAACGCTGTCCAAGAAGCCGTGAAAAAGTTCGGTGGAATCGACATTCTCATCAATAACGCCTCCGCTATTTCTTTAACACCAACAGCTCAAACTGACATGAAAAGATATGATTTGATGCATAATATCAATACCAGAGGAACTTTTTTAGTGTAGGGTGTCTTAGAATTTGGTGCAAATCTCAGAGTACAATTGTAGGTCCAAAGAATGTCTTCCATACTTGCAAAAGAGCTCACATGCCCATATTTTGAATTTGTCACCCCCATTGAACATGAAACCCATCTGGTTTAAAAACCACGTCGCGTATACCATGGCGAAATATGGGATGTCCATGTGTGTCTTGGGAATGCACGAGGAATTCCGCTCGTTTAACATTGGAGTCAACGCCCTCTGGCCGCGGACAGGTAAACTTTGAAGGAGATCAATCAAATTCCGACTCTCTCCTTTTGTAGGAATTTACACTGCAGCCATTGAGATGTTGACAGGAGCCGACTCGGCTAAGTACAACCGGAAACCGGAAATCTTAGCGGATGCAGCATATGTCATCTTGACGAGCGACCCTAAAACCACGACCGGTAATTTCTTCGTTGATGAGGACGTTTTGAAGCAGCAGGGGATCACTGATTTCGACCAATACTGCGTAGATCCCGCGTACAAAGACCAGCTAATGCTAGACTTTTTCCTTGATGAAGCTGTGGCGGAGCCCTCCAGTGATGAACGCCCGTCTCTTGCTACCCCGAAGATTCAAGGAGATGGGAAAATACCAACCATTTTCAAGGCTATTGAACAGAATTTGTCGCCTGACACTGTTCAGAAGACCCAGGCTGTGTTCCAGTTCGTGGTCACAGGCCAAGAGGCCGGAAAATGGTAAGCTGGTTACTAATAATGAAAAATAATTTTAATTTTTTCATTAGACTAGAACGTTTTAAAGCTAAATACCTAATTGTCACAGTTCAAAAACCTAGAGTGCCACGGCTTACAAATTTGACCACATTCAAAATTCAGATTTTTTGGAATTACTGACTAAAACAGACTAGAAGCAATATTGCAATGAAAATAAAAACATTTTTTTGTGTTTGTACAGAAATAGTAGAAGAGCTTTGCAGTCACCCTCTCCGCACAATGGACCGGTCCATTTCAAATTCGAACTTTGCCACAATTCATTTAGTAAATTTGAAATTAATTCTTTGAATACACTGCTTCAGAGCTTTAAGACATTTACAAAAACTTTTTGAAACACACCGACTGTCCACAATTCACAAAAAACTAATTTTTAGAAATTTTGAATACATTCGCGACCACAGCGCTGTAGTTACAAAATTTGTCGCACCCGCGAAATTTAAACTGTGTAAACAAAAAATTGAAAAATTGTACCAATGCTAAAAAGAACTTTTATCTTTCAATAAATGATCAAACCGCATGTAAACTGACATATTCATGGTTAAACCAGTGAAGATCCATCGAGTTAGGTTAAGAAATTTTCATTTTGACATGTTGCAGGTTTGTAGATTTGAAAAACGGAAAAGGTTCTTGCGGCCGAGGCGACTCCCCATCGCCTCCTGATGCCACTTTAACCATGGACAGCAAAAATTTCTTTGATATGTTCAGTGGCAAAATAAAACCAGCTACTGCTTTCATGATGGGAAAACTCAGAATTAGTGGAAACATGCAAAAAGCTTTGAAACTAGACAAGTTGATGTCCTCTTTAAAAGCCAAACTTTAAACTAAGGGAAAGTTATTTTTATATTGTAATAAACTTTTTTTAACAAACCCAATTTTACTACCAACCTGACGCCTGTAATGTCACTAAAATTAAATTTTTGTGTGAGTTATGTCATCGATAATAAATGGATTTGTTATATTTTCTCTGATTATAACCTGCGGGTACTTCGTCGGGCTGCTTATATTTATCAACGACCATGAAGAGAACAGATGTGAAATGACCTATATGTTCGAATATCCCCAATATGTGGTAAGTCCTGACAAGTGAGGTTATGTTTACTTTGTCAAAATTTGAAATTTGTAGAGAATATCGCAAGAAATTGATGAAAAGTATCCGAAATATGGCCTATATGCGTACAGCGAAGGGCGTTTTACTGAAAGGAGTAGGAACATGTATTTTGACGGCATCCCTGTGTTGTTTTTACCGGGGAACGCGGGGTCCCACCGCCAAGGTTTAAACAGAGACAATAAAACAACAATAAAATGATTGTTTTTAGCTCGTGGAATGGCTTCTATTGCTCTACGTAAAGCGGTGAACTCACGGAGTCCCTATCATTTTGATTATTTTGGAATTGATATAAATAAAGAGTTTAGTGGCCTAAACGGGGCTCTGCTACATGACCAGTTACACTACGCCAACGCGTCAATTAATAGAATCTTTGATTTGTACAAGGAGAGGAAAAATCAACCGAAATCAATAATCCTTTTTGCTCATTCTGCTGTAAGTTGGAAATTTACTTGACTAGAGAATAACAAGGTTATTTTAAGGGGGGCATCATCGCGCGCCGTTTGGTAGAAAGCCTCACCGATGACTCTTTGATTTCTATAGTTCTGACTTTGGCAACACCTCACAGAAGGCCCCCACTACTCCTAGATTCATACACTCATGACTTTTATAAAGTGTTAAATTCTAGTAAATCTTTTAACACTACTTTTGTTAGTGTAACAGGCGGGTTTAATGATTTTTTAGTGCCTTCTTATTTGACTAGTTTGACATATCAGGGAGCTATCAATGTTGCCGTGAGTATCTTGAGCCCATCTTTAAAAAATTACTTTTTTTTTTTTGTAAACGTAGAATACGCATGTTCCTCTGGCTTGGTTGACTGTGGACCACATTGGAATCACTTGGTGCAAACAAACACTCCTCGCACTGAATAGAGCTCTCTTCAACTCAGTTGATCCAAAAACAAAACAGATTTCGACAGATCCAGAGTTCCGACGGGCCATGTTTCATCACCATTTGATTAAAGTGAGTGACTAGGAAGCCTTGTCATGTTGGTAGTTCTGTTCTCTTAAATCAAGTCTGGAATTAAACCGTGTTCTACCTTAGCACAACGGTCTCAACCCCGTCTTGAGCCGGAACTACCCTAACAGCATTGCCAACATACGAAACCAAGGCGAATGGATCGAGCCCTTGGGTCGTCAGTACTCAATCCGCGTCCCTCGTGGCATCAAGAGCCCCCACTTCTACATGTTGAGACTCTTAAACCATTCACAACACCAAATGGCCACCGTGGTAGCTCTCAACTTGGAAACCGTGGAGTGGGCGTTTGTTTGTGGGGCCCACATCCCCAGAGAAAAAGCACGAGTTTGGTAAAATCTCGGTCTTCTGTCTCTACGTTTCTAATTAAAGTTTTCAGTGAAGAGTTCACGCATCTATCACACTTATCGGAGATATCCCCTTCGCATCACTATAAACGACGCTCTCTAAAGGTGGACATGCACGAGCTCATGAGAACAAATCCTGATTGGACTCACGTAGTACTCCGGGTACTACCGAGCGACGAAGAAGTTATTTTAAATGTAGATATTTACAACCCCGAGGAACGAAAAATGGTGGTGGACCTACCGAGGATGTTGTCGTTTAAACGGCATGTTATAATCGGGGAAACCCCAGAAAATTCAGTACACTTTCGCTTGGAACTACCTCAACTGTCTCTTGTGATACAATCGTACCAACTGTTTGTAGATTCTCTGCAGTGTAAGAATGAGATGAGGCACGCAACAGCTAGTTTGATCGTGCCGTGGAACCATCAGGACCAACACAAACATTTTATGTAAGTTTGGTAATTTTGTTGCTTTTCCCTAAGAGTTTGTTTTAGTCAGAGTGATAATAAGCCTTTGGATGTTAGGTTGTATGAACCTAGGCCCCAATGGGCAGCGAATCAGTCGGCTGTGATACAACTTACGCTTGATACGAACTGTCGGTACAAAATCAGGTAGGTGTGTTGGTAGCGCTGTTAGCGCTCTATTTCGTCAGGGCTCCCAACAAAATTTTATCATTAAAGTAGATTTAGACACAAGTCCACTTAATGCACGCTTTTTTTCAGTATTAGATCATCATTCCCTGGAATATTAAGCCAGTTGGCCCGATTTTACTCCCCTTTACTGGTAGTGAACGTGGCTGCAGTAGTTCTAATGACTCTCAACGCGCAAATGAAAAACATGGCCGTGAATCGCGACTGTTCGCTTTTTTTTGTAGCAATAAAAGAAGGAACTAAACCGTACTACATCCTAACAAGTGTCAAAGTAATATCTAGATTTCTAAGGTAAACTCTACTTGATTTAACTAAGAATTGACCAATCCCGTTGCAGTGCTAAACCGTCCAGTAATTTCCCACCACCTGATTGGTTGATGATGTCTCAAGAAGGAACCGACTTTTTCTTGTTGCCGTTATTGTTATACATCTGCAGTGTTGGTATTGTCTGGCTTTTAGGGATAGTTTTATCGATTTCGTTGATTGTTTGTGAAACCACGGTTCATAAACTTGCCTTAAAGTAAGTCTACTTAAGGTGTGATTCAAACTGCTTAGTTTTGTGTAGGTTTTTGGCAAAAACTGTGAGTTTCACTGTCAGTTGGTCCGATTATGTAATGTCGGCTTTACACAAGCTCCCGTTCATTGTCGCCGCCGTTTTAGTGTGTCTCAGTTTGACCACTACGGGAAGCTTGGCTCTGTGCGTGGGGGCCGTGTTCTATTTCATGAGGGTGAGTCTCTAGAATTTATACAGAAAAAATCCTTATATATTCTTAGTTGACACAACTCTCGCAAGACTACATCGAGGAACTTTTATGGTACTACCTGAAGAAGATCGCGCGTAAATTTAAACGTGAACCGCCACCACCGCCACCACCATCAACAAGCACAAACGAAAAAGAAGAGAAAGATCCGAGCAATAACAACAACACCGAAAGTTCCGCTCACAACGCCGTCTTTTTCCATACCACTGTCTTTTTCTTGTGGTGTTTGATAACCGTCATCAACGTCCCCTCAGTCCTGACCTGGGCACACAATTTCTCGTAAGAAATTTACAGTTTTTTGACTGTAAATGATAAAAATTGTAGGTATTCAACGATGCTAAAACCGGACCCGTCGTTCCTTCCGGGGCTGCTTCTCAGCATGTGCGCTTTGCCTCTCTGGCAAATGGATCTGCCGAAAATCGAAAGAAAAGGCTACAAAGAAGTCGGCCATTTTTTCTCTGTTTTGGCCGTGGTTAGCTTGATCTACGCCCCGATTTCTATTTTTAGGTTGAATTACACGCTGACTGCCGCTATTGTTGTTCTGACTTTGCACCAATTGGTGGCCCCCAATCGCGATCTCACTGTACCTAGTGGACCCCCAGACTACAGAAACTGGTACGATACTATAAAATCGAAGCTTGAGTAACATTCACTGAGCGTTTATGAATCTAGTCATGTAAACTGAGTGCTTTAACTCTCCTAAGGAAGGTTCTTTTTATATACAAATTTTGGATTTTTTTACGTTAGATCATGATAGCATCTCGATCAATTTTTATAAAGTGTTAACTTAGAATTTAGTTAATGTTATCATTAGGAAAAAACATTGTTACATTAGATTCACCCTGCTTTAATTGTTTTGACGCAAGTTCTAATTTATTATTGATCACATCGCAAAATAAAAATCACAAGTAGCAAGATGTCTATTGGTTCCTTTCAAATGGTTACAATAATGGGTGCTTGCTCATCATATGCAACTTTAAATAATATTTCCTCTTAGTTCTATAAGAACAGTGTCCACATTGAACCCACTTAATATCATCACTGGAATGCTTAGTCTTGACATGAAGTAACAAATTTCGCCTCATCTTTGTTGAATACTCACACTCCTGACACTGAAACTCTTCCACTTTTTCCACGTGCTTAGTCTTAAAATGATGCAACAAATTATGCCTACACTTTCCTCTGTATTCACACTGGCCACATTTAAACCACTGAATCTCCGCGTCTGCCGTGTGCTTCACAATTACATGGTTTTGTAAACTGTCTTTACCTTTTGTGGTGAAAGGACAATGACTACACTGATACAACCGAGCTTTATGCTTATAAATTAAATGACTCTTTAACCTAGCACTAGTATCACTTTTAAAACTACACTGTCCATAGTTATACAACATGCTATCACCAATGACAGTGTGTCTGCTAAGAATGTGCTTGTTGAGATTGTCCCCAGAATTAAAGTCAGGACAGTACTGACATTTCAGTTCATTCTTACGATTGATTTCCACTTTGACAAAAGCTGGTGTGGTGGTGGTCGTCAGGCTTGATTTCTTGGTCTGGGTCATATTTAGAGGCAGTTTCAAGGAGGCTAAAAAGTGATAGGTCAACCTAACCTCAAATTTGACTAATTGTAAATGACATCTGCACCTGGTTTCGCTATGCATGTTTCAAATATGGGAAAAGACTTTCTGGTGGGTTCCATGCGTAGACTTATTCATAATAAAGCGTGAAAAGGATGTGCTTTGGTACCGCAATGACAGGTGTCCAATGACAGATCTGGGGGAATTTGGAATGTCACTAAAAGTTTTTACCAAAAAACCCGGAAAATTCGAACGAAAATGTTATTCAGTAGCAATTTTTGGTCCGGTTATTATGTTAAAAAAATTCAAGCATCCGTCAATTTTGTTTAAATAAATGTCAATTATCGTTTTTATATTATATTAGTTTATTATATAATTTTATGTATTAATAGTCGCATTCGTATAACGATTAAACAAACGAGGTAGCAGCCGAAACAGACCTTACATTTTACTCAACTTCAATATTTGAAACAATCCGCACCGAAGCATCCAACATCTGTTGAATAAACCCCAATTTTCTTACCATTCGTTCCTGCATCAATTTCTGCTTTTCTCTGTTTCTGACTTCGTCATAATTAAAAATAGCTTCGGCAGCTGCGGCTATCAGTTCCATTCTTCTATCATGAATGATTTTAATGTACCCCTTTTCTTCCAGTTTGAAAAAAATATCAATTTTATCCTGACTAAATAAACTTCGAATAACTTTCTCCATTAGTTCTATTTTCTTTTTCTTCGTCATTGTTTTCGTGAGTTTGCGAACAACAATACAGCGCATCATTTCTAAATTCTTCGAAGGTAGAGTCATACAATCGGCATAACGTAACTCGTCTGACTTTGGTGTAATGGTAGGTTTCTTGGTACCACCTCTTAGTCGAGACATCTTCATTTTGAAAGAGGTTTTGTAGAAACTGTACTCGTTTGTTATAAAATTGCGGATAGTTTGGTAAGTGTCGCAGGTTGTTTGAGCTTGATAGTAGTAGATCATTAGGACGCAGATGTAGATTGTCATGAACCACATAGTGAGGAACATGAACACAGAGTAGTAGAGTCTCCCGGAAGTTGGATCTAAATCGATGAGACTCTCAAGATCAAAATTATCCGCCAAACCTATTGTTAGAAACAACAAAGACGTGAAGCTGTTCGAAATGTTCCTAAAGTTGTTAAGCGTGGTACCAAAAATCAAGTACCCAGAAAGAGCGAAAGCGGTGACGACAACCATGTGAAGAATCAAGACATGAAAGACAGAAACAAAACTGAAGATGATTGTGCGTTCCATGGTTCGGAATATAGCACCAAAACGGCACACTTTCCAAAGTCTGATGGTTGCCACAAAGACGAGAAATGCGGCAATAAGAGTAAAAATCGTCTCTTCGTACAATAGATGAAAGTAATTTATAAAGTCGTTTTTTTTCGAGTTCTCCACTTTATCTAAAAAAACTTTCACTGACTGGCTCCTGTGGACAAAAACAGTGAAGCAAGTGTAGCTCAAAGCGACAATCAAGAGATCGACCAGCGTCCAGAGATCTTTGAGCGCTAAGAACCTTTTCCCATTCCAAAGTCTCACAATAAATTTCCCGGTGAAAACAAACACCACTAGAACGAAAGAACCAAAAATCACGTTTTGAACAACTCGTTTTTCGTCTTGAAGGAACAGAAACTGCGCGGTACTTAACTCAACGTGATTCCGCACAAAACCGGTAGCACTTCGTTCGAAAACCATCTTAACAGCGTTGAACAGATTCGTGTTTACATTGTAACAAAGAAATTCGATGATGATAACACTCGTGGCCTCATCCAACCAACTGTTGTTTTGTAAGTAGAACAAATTTGCGTAGGAATTGTACAAAGTACGACCTAGAGGTGCCACGAAGCCGCCACCATAATAGATTCCGAATTTACCAACATAGACGGAGATCCCAGCGACTTTAGAGTGTGTGTAGTTCCAGACTTTGTTCAAACGATCGAAATCGTTGTGGTCAAGTCCGAAATGTTGGTAACTGTCTCGAGCTGACCACGATTCGGATCGACAGATGTTTTTTGGTACCATGAAAGATGGTTTACATGGTCTGAAGTTGACACGGCGTTGGCGAAGACGCGCTACCCCTAAGAACTTGTTATGGAAGTCTGCCATCATTCCGGGGTCGTTCACCACGTACTTTCCGTACCATTGGTTAGAGTGGAGCGTTGGGATAAGAGTATCGTTGATGTACGAGTAGAACCTGGAATTTGTTCTTAGAAGTGATAACAACAGTTAGTGGTGGTACTCAGAAATAGTTTCAACGGTGATGTAGTCTTCTCCGCGTATGTACGTTCCGGAAAGAAGGTCCAGGATTTGGTTGTGGTTGATGATGGTCATTGGGTTCTTGTTGGCGAAAATCGCAGAGTACAGTAAGGTGACATAGCAAACAAACATGAGAGTGTCTTCTAGAAGAGCCACCAGCTTTCTTCTGCTTTCCATGCGAAGTCTGCGTTCCTGAAGAAGAATCATAAAGACGTCATTGTCAGTAAATTTACCTTGATATCATGAGCACTCAAAGGCTGGTACAAATTCTCAAAATATGGTCGTAGTAAGTCACCTCCAAATTGTCTAAATAGGTGAGTTCTGTATTCTTCTATGGCCTCCAAAAGTTTCTGTAGTTTTTGGTCCCATCGAGGAGTCATGTCCATGAATAAACTCAACGAAAAATCAAGCAAATTTTCAAGAATGAAGACGTAAACCACTACTCCTATGATTGCAGAGGTGAGCCAGAAATAAGCGTCCATAATTGGTATCCAAAATCCAAAAACTACCAGGACTGTCAAAGCCACGGTAACATTGAAGAATAACAAGAACCAAAACAGCTGCATGTATTTCGCACGCCTAAAACTGAAGACATCAAAAGAAAGCGACTGTGGTCACAAACCTGAAAAACCACATCAGAGTTAGGTGGTACCCAAACACAACAAGAGCGCTTACACCTCCAATCCCGACCGTTTTAAAATCGAAACCATAGTTCTGGTACTCAGAAAACCCATCTCTTAGCGCTAGACTTGGCAACCCATGAAACACCAAACAAACCAAGAAAATCATCAAAGTACTAGACACCAAAAGAGTTACTTTTGCAACCCAGCTAAGCCCTTCCTGAAGAGTACTAAAGCTGGAAATTGGAGGACACAAACTCAAGAGCTCACCGTTTCGGCCACGCTCTGAAAAACACCTCCTTGGAACGTTTCTCCGAACTTTCAACACAAGCGTAGACTTGACTAGGAAGGTCGAACCATTTGTTCACGTTAAAGTACCATTTTTTCTCACACTGAAGATCGTAGACTGTAACGTCGAGACAAAACCAGCGAGGATGGCGTCCGGAATGATCCGACCACAAGGCAACTTTTGTCACATTGCCCAGATGGTACAACGTTGGTATTATGAACCAGTCGGTGGTACCTCGTTGCAAGATTCGTTGTTGGGGGTCCGGGAAATTTAAAACATGACCCTCGCTCTCATTAGCGTCTCCAAAAACTTGTAAACAAATGTTAGAGGAAGTTCCTGATGACGGTTTTTTTCCTGTGCGAATTGCAACCAAGTACACGTAACGTGAAGCTATCGAGATGTCTGCAGGAAGAAAAACACTGCGGAGCGTTACTCTTCTCTTCATGGTTATCACCAGACAATAAATCCCGAAAGTTGTAGCTGTGGAAATGAACACCACGAATGAGTTAATAACTACCATCTCAAACTCCGGTTCTGTGAGAATTTCGTCGACTTTGATAGAATTGTTGTAGATCACACCTGAGAGGATTGATAAATGCTTGCAGGAGCATTTTATTGTTTCTTGGTCCTGATCGGGTGTACCCTCACAACCGAACGTCCACGCGTTTTGGGTACTGTTCCAAGTGTAGCACGATTTGGTGAAGACACTTACCCAGAAAGTGAAATTTTTAGTTTCAGTTTCTGGTAGAACAGTGAGGTAGTACCAACTATGAAAATTGTTCTTTTCGACTTGGGTTAAAACATTCTCGCTATATGTGATAAAGGTACCACTTTCCTTAACTTCTTCTGGTTCCGGTTTGCGGGAATTAGTAACCAAGGCGTAGAACGACGTTGAAGAATCTATCTTATGGAACTGTACTACGAAGGATTCACCTCGTTTCACGTCTATTCTAAGCACGGTCTTGTTGGTGATCTCGTGGACTTTCACCTTTTGGTTTCTGAACACGTTGAAATCAATTCGGTTCGGTTTTGAAAACTCTTTAATCTCCTTCTTGGTCATAACTTTGACTAGCACCACGTTCGTAACAACTACTCTTCTTGCAGGATTCCACCAGAAAGGATCGCGTTTCCACGAGCACATCATAACGTCTACCGCTTCCAAAGTTTCTTCAAAATCTCGTGAGAGTGTGAAAAGAGTTGACTGGATCTCAATCGTCGCCTCCATGAAGTCTTTTCCAACCAACCTGGTGATTTCAACGGCGGAATCAGTGGACGAAGCAACCACAGTCTCTTCACCTTCTACAACCGTGAGACCCAACATCTTCAAGTTATTTTCACAGATCCCCACAATGTTGTTTGATATCGACTGGTACTTCTTCTTCTTGTCAGCAACAGAAGTGTCGGTTTCGTAGTCTGGATAATCTTCCATGATCACCGGGACCTCTAGAACAGGAAAAGGAGTAGTTATTTGAAAATCTAGAGGATCTGGCTCGAGGATTTTTAAATTTTGCTTGATGTCGGTTTCACCACATTTGGTCAAAGTCCTAGCTGTGTCCATCACGTTGCTGGTCAAAGCTGTAGGATGGTACTCTTGTTTCAAATATGTTAAAAGGATGTCGGAGGATTTCTTGCAGATTTCTGTGGCTATCTCGCCTTGGTAAGGATCGGATTCCGCTTGGGGGTTATTGACGACTTTTGTGGTGATGGCAGCGATGTGACGGGCGTCGTCTTCGGATTTGAGAGTCAAGTTCTGGAGACTCAGTACTAGTTCGTGCTTAATTTTTTCTTGGTCTGCGACTGGTTTGTTCTTAATTAAGTCAGTGATCCCGTTGATGGTCTGGATAGCTTCGTCTGTGTTCCATTGAGAGACCACGGTTTGCAAAGACTCCAAGAATGTCTCAACGTCTTTACTTGAAGGCTTAACAGTGACAGCCAAGTAGTACGTATCTTGGAATCCATTGATATCCGTGATTTTAATATAGAAACGAGAGTCTGGAGACAACATCATGCTGAGTTCGTCAATTTTGTAGCTTTTAGTTAAGACAATACCTAAAAACTAATTAGAACAGTAACGACAAATTAGACACATACTATCTTCATTTTTGATCGTGAAGATTTCGAAGGTGTAACCAACTCCTGTGTAGTTGCAACTAACGCTGAACTTGGTCTCCAAAGCCACGCCTTCGAGTGGTTTAACTTCACAACTGTGAATTTTGATTGGAGTTTGAGCGGTTAAGACATAAGAAGCTCCGCCCTTTCGCTTCTTGACTTTAACACTAATAATGTACTTTTTTCCACTCTCTAAAGCGCTTTCTTTGATTACAAACTTGGAGGTGTTTCTCCCAAACTGTGTCTTCGTGTCATAGTCAAAGGACTCTTGAACGCTCCATTCGAACTCATCATCTTCTCGACAGTTCTCTAAGCACTTGACGCGTAAAAACGTAAGTTTTTTGGTGTCAGTGGCAGCAGTCGCCGGTGGACAGTTTTTCTCACACATGATTTTCAGTACCACCACGTCTTTTAGTACTGTGACAGTTTGTTCTGAAGATATCCAGGTGGTTGAATCTTGGTTCTTGACGTTGAGTGTGAACAGGAATTTAGAGTTGGCTGTTGCGTGTTTTGGTGGTACTTCAAGGGTACTTCCTGCAAGAAAAATGACGGTTCAAAGTTCCTATTACTTAAGCGGTACCTTTGTATTCTTTGGCACAAAAGCCAGAGTTCTGTCCCGTTAAAACTTTACATTTCCATAAGTAAGTCAGCTTTCCAGGTGCTTTTGAGGGTACATCTCGATTAATAGATTTTGACCCATCGATCACAAACTTTCGGTTAGCTTCAACAGTTCTTTCACTACCACCGTCGATCACTGGTATCGGATCAAGTGCTTCCATTTTGAATCCACACTAAGAAGAAAAATTACTTCAAACAAAACAGGATCGGAGTAGTACCGTGTTCGGTAAAACGTCCACTTTTGCTCCATTTCTTGTAAGAATTGGAGTTAAGACAACTGCATATATGTTGTTCTTTAAGGAAAAAGGATTAATAACAAAAACGTTGTTTGTTTCGTAATCTATGATGGGATTTTCATGGTTTACGTCATAAATACTCCATTTATATCTTATGGAGTCAAATTTACAATCAGTTTGGAGATTTGCAATGAGTTGGTTGGATTTGATGCGATAGAAAGTGAGGATTTTTTCGGTACCATCGTCTTCTTTACTGGAAAAAAAGTTTGGGTTAGGATACAATTTCTGTTGCTTACCAGTCTCGTATTTGGACTTCGTCGTTGCAGGCTTCGCGTTTTAGTTTAAATAGGGATGAAGATTTGGTTTCTTGAAGTTTAGTTTGAAGAAGGAACGTAATAGAAAGAGTAAATATAATGAAATTGCGGTTTGACATTACTTTGACTCAAATTGTCAAAATATGATGGAAGTAGAAAATCCACATCGCTAAGAATGTACAAGAAATTATTTGAAAAATCTAAGAAATCCAAAATATTTAAAAGAAACCAACAATTACAACAAATCTAAAGAAAATGATAAATTTCAAGAATTCATAAAACACATAATCCAAAAAAATCCAAAGAATCTGTAAAACATTAAGAATCTAAAAAAATTAATAAATATCCAATCTAAGTTTTAAAATAAGTGAATCATTAAAAAAATATATTTAAAAATTTAAATTAAGTAAAAATCTTTGATTTGTTGATTCAAAAAGATTGATTTGTTATTTTGCCTTAATTATAGTTATGTTTGTATTTTTTGAATCTAAAACTAATAAATGTTATTAACGTAACACCAAATATTAATATAAAAATCAATAAATTCTCGAAATGGGTTAATAGAATAATAAAGCAGCAATGTTCATTACTTTATAAATAACTAAATATTGAAGTGTCACAAGAACGGAGAAATTGAAGTATAAAAAAGCAATAAATCTTAAATAAATGTTCAAAATTCGGATAACATAAATAATCAAGACAAAACGAATATAGAAACTTGAATATAGAATTTGTGTACAAAATTCATATCAAAATTACAATGTCTCAAGAGTTTAAAGAAATCTAGAAATTTAACGAACTTGGTAAACACAAAAATTTTCAAAAATTTGGGAAATGTAACTAATCTAGAAAAGTAAGAAAATTCAGGTAATAAAAAAAATACTGCTAAATCTACCCAATTTAAAAAAATTAAAAAATTGATGTTACCAGTTTTTTCCGAACGCTGATTACATTTTAAAAATACATTTTTGTCTGAGGGGGTAACGTAAAGTGTATGCTCTTGCTGGTACACTAAAATTTTCATAATAATAACTTTATCGTTTGTGATAACATGTACAATTTATGCAAATTTTAAACGTACGTACGCCGTTTTTGAGACACTTTGTATATTAGCTAGATTTTTATAGCCACCTTAGTTTTTTTATGAATCAAAAAATTCCTGTCACAACTGACAAACGATGGATGCAGAAACCGAAACCCAAACCGTAACTCACAAAGTTGCCACCTCCAAAAGAAGAAAAGAAAAAAGTAAATGTTGCTTCTTATTTTAAAAATAACATTAATTTTTAGCCTGTGTTCCTTACCGCTACCTGATAATCTTCCTCTTGAGTACATGTGCAATAATAGCCTACTGTACTCGTGTATCCTTCAAATTATCATTGCGCCACATGACTAAGTACATGGTTCAACCAATAAGAGAGCGAGACCTACGTTGCGAGGTTCTTGCAAGTCTAAACTACACTTTTAGTCCAGTTGGTACACACGTTGAAATTGAGTGATACGACTAATTAATTTTCAGGTGACTCAAAAATTTTTTCCGTGGCCTAAGAAATTTCTACCGTTATATTCTGATTGTTTTATCTGGGCGTATATTCTCAGCCACTTTCCTGCTGGGGTAATCTCTGTGAGGAGTGGTGGAAAGACGCTTTTGACAGTGGCTTTGATTATTTTGTGTAGCTTTACGTTTTTAACGCCTTTCGTTTTGTTTCATGTGACCGAGAGTCCGTATTACGTGTTGTTTTATCGCGGGATAGCTGGAGCTTGTTGTGGAACTGTATTTCCATGCATGAATGCAATCCTAGGGAATTGGACTCCGGTACGAGATCGGACTAAAATGGCGTCGCTAATCTACGCCGGGAATTCTGTAGCTACTGGAATAAATATGCTATTGGGGAACTCGCTGATAATGAGTACTAACACTTGGACTTGTGTTTACTATCTTTATGGGAGTTTTTTGGTAACATGGATTCTTTTCTGGTATCGTTATGGTTCTTCCTACTACCAACACAACTCTAGAGTTAGTGTAAGAGAGTACAGATATTTAGATAAAAAAATGGGTAAAACAAAATTGTGATCTTGACAACAAATACAGTTACTTTGCAGCTGGTGTCATTACTTTTAGTCCGAAAGTCATCCCATGGTGGAAGATGTTGAAATGCGTACCACTATGGGCATTGACCATCAGTGAGTTTGGTCATCAGTGCATATTCCGACTTATAAGTAAAGAGCTCCCTAACTTTATGAGAGAATCTCTAGAGATAGAGACTAACTGGGCCTACAAGCTGTGTTCCATCCCTTTCTTGATGATGGGTTTCTTCATCGTCGTAAACGGCTTCTTATCAGACTTTATCATAAATAGAGACTATGTGCATGTCACCACGTGCCGCAAAATCTGCACAATTCTTGGTAAAAAAACACAAATCTGCCTACTTTTTTAACAAAAAAAGAATATTGCATCAAATTTCAGCTTTTGTTACTATCAGGTTAGTAGTAAGTACTACCAGAAAAGTTGTTATCACTACCTTTGAAATAAAGGTGGGTGTGCTTTAATAATTTATCAAAATTTTCTGTTTGGGATAGAGGCATCACTCATTTGGTAGTACCTAATTAGGTAACACGTTTGCTCAAAGAGTTGCTTTCACTTTAATAAAATTTCATGTTTTTTTTTCAGAGTTAAAAGCTAATTAGATGTTCTGAAAATGGTATGGAGGCATTACTCGGTACTACCAGAAAATTAATGACATTAATTCTCAATTTGCAATATTGCAATTTAGTTAAAGGAGTGGGAGATCCAGTTACTATTATCGTTTAAACTTAAAATTGTTTTGCTTAAATTTAATATTTTCCTATTCAAAATTTTAGAGCCAGAACTAAAATTAAAATAATATGTTGAGACATTGTATCTACGACGAAGCAAAAATTAATAACAGGTTAAATATCAAAGATAATTATTGTTAAAATAATTAAAATAATTTTTCAATTGGTATTTTCTACCAACTGGCAAGTGTCTATACCAATTTTTGAACAATAGACAAGTTTTTAACACAAAAAAATCATGAAACTATATTGAATTATCAAGATAAAATCACCCTTATTATGGAGATAAGATAAGATATTTTTTTGGTGACAGTCACTACTCACCTGATATTAACCAGCTTTAAAATATATTGCATATTTTTTTTTATTAGTACCATAGCTTATCTCAAAAATTTGCCACACTTTCGTTAATTAACACCAAACTAGGTGGAATTGGTCCTTCCTTGAATTTCGTATCAGCTTACTACGCCGGTTGTAACCGGGACACCGCTATCTTCATGCTTTTCTTCGGTATCTGCTTGATGAGTTTCTACTATTCTGGGACGAGAGTCAACACTTTGGATCTTGCTCCGAATTTCAGTGGACTGGTCATGGCTATAGCGAGTGGAGTTGGGTCGCTATCGGGAGTTTTTAGCACGATGTTTATAGAATCCTTCGATTTGAGAGTAAGGGAGTTAGTGAAGTTGCTTCCATAACTGTTTTTTTTAGAATAATTTGAATGGGTGGAAAAGGCTGTTTTGGGCAAATTTAGCTTTGGTGGCCACAACAAACCTCATATTTTCGATTTTTGGAAGCGCAGAAGTGCAGCCATGGAATTTTATTGAAAGAACTGATGAAGTTGAAATGCGACCGATTGAAACGAGAAGACCGTCACATTTTGCGCAAATTGATCGACGAAGACCGAGTAGTCGCATACAGTTGGCGGAGTAAAAAACGATTAATAAATCTGTAAAAAAAAGTGTAGATTTTTATTTATTTTTTAAAAACAAAGCACGCAGACAAGTTGATACAACTTATAAATTTGGTTTGTCCGGTTAAAATTCAGAATATTCTAAAATTTTATTTTAAATAATTAAAAAAAATAACACAAATTTTGGGAGAACACAAAATTTTAAAATCTCAAATATCTAAGAGGTTTGAAAAATTTAAATAATGTACTTAACCAATGTAGAGCATTTAACAAATCCTAAAACTCAAAAAATTAAAACAACCTAAACCATTTAAAAAACATTAAATTTAAAAACTATTCAAAAAAACAAATAAGAATAAGAAACGTAAGTTAAACTAAAATCTAAAAAAATTATATTACCTAAAAATCTAAATAAGTCGAAAAACCAAAAAAAAGATTTAAATTTATTTTTGTTAAATTTAAGAAATGGAACACAAAATTAAGAATCCAAAATTTAAATAATCTAGAAACTTAAACATTTAACAATAACAAAAATAAAATTTCTTAAATGCCTAAAAAGTACAAAATCACAAATTATAAATAATCAAAAAAAAAAAAAAAATTAATCCGAAAAAAAAAACAAAACGAAACGAAAATAGAGCTTAGCAAATTAAGAAAATAAGAATGGAATTAAAATATTACCTGAAATCTAGAACTTTAATAAAATCGAAAAATTTAAGAAATCAAATCAATCAAATGAATTAAGAAGATTTACAGAATACAAAAAAAATGATAGATAAAAAATGTAATGAATCTAAAGGACTCAAAACGTTAAAAACCGAATTTCAAAAATTACAAAAATGATAAAAAAAGAAATTTTAAAAAATCTAAGAACTTACGAGATCTAAAAGAATCTAAAACATCTAAAAAATACAAAAACAAAAAAATATGACAAAATCTAGAGCATTCAAAAAATCCAAAAATTTAGAAAAAAAATTCAGATAAAATAAATAATCTAGAAAAAGCGAATTGTATTAATTTTAAAGAATTTGTGTAATATGAAAAAATCATAAAATTATGTGAAACTTTTTTCAAAAAATTCTAAAAATTTTCCGAATTTTAAAAATTCATAAAATGTATTTAAATAAAAAAAAAATAGAAAATAACGTACGTTAACAATTAAATTTAGTTATAGAGCATTTTAAAAATAGAAAAAAATTGACAAACATACAAAATATAAAATCTAAAAAGCAAAAAGAAGCAAAAACTCAAAAAATTGTAAAATTTATGAAAGTCAGACAATATATTTATATAAATAAAATATCCACCAAATTAAAAAATAAAACGAATTTTGCATTTTCATACTTTGTATGCAATCCAAATAATCTAAAACTACTAATCATGGACCAAAATTTTCAAAATATTGATAAAGCACTACTCAATTAAAAAAATTAACAAGTGTAAACATTTTTAAATCTTTAAGGAATTATTAAAATTTATAATAATGTACAGAATGAGGCGTTTGTTCAACGAAATCTAATCAATTTGATTTGATCATTGTTTGATTTGTTTATCTCAACAATTTTTTATAGCTAACTTAGTTTTTTTGTGAATCAGAAAATTCCTGTCACAACTGACAAACGATGGATATAGAAACCGAAACCCAAACCGTTACTCACAAAGTTTCCGTCTCCAAAAGAAGAAAAAAAAAAAGTAAATGTTGCTTCTTATTTTAAAAATAACGTTACTTTTCAGCCAGTGTTCCTTACCGCTGCTTGATAATCTTCCTCTTGAGTACATGTGCAATAATAGCGTACTGTACTCGTATATCCTTCACACTATCATTGCGCTACATGACTAAGTACATGGTTCGACCATTAAAAGAGCGAGACCTACGTTGCGAAGTTCATGCAAGTCTAAACTATACTTTTAGACCAGTTGGTACACACGTTGAAACTGAGTGATACGACTAATTAATTTTCAGGTGACTCAAAAAATTTTTCCGTGGCATAAAAAATTCCTACCGTTATATTCTGATTGTTTTATCTGGGCGTATATTCTCAGTCACTTTCCTGCTGGGGTAATCTCTGTGAGGAGTGGTGGAAAGACGCTTTTGACAGTGGCTTTGCTTATTTTCTGTAGCTTTACGTTTTTAACGCCTTTTGTTTTGTTTTATGTGACCGAGAGTCCGTATTACGTGTTGTTTTATCGCGGGATAGCTGGAGCTTGTTGTGGAGTTTTATTTCCATGCATGAATGCAATCATAGGGAATTGGACTCCGGTACGAGATCGGACTAAAGTGTCGTCGCTAATCTACGCCGGGAATTCTGTAGCTGCTGGTATAAATATGCTACTGGGAAACTCACTGATAACGAATACTAACACTTGGACTTGTGTTTACTATTTTTATGGGTGTTTTTTGTTAACATGGATTTTTTTCTGGCATCGTTATGGTTCCTCCAACTACCAACACAACTCTAGAGTTAGTAGCAGAGAATTGAGATATTTAGATAAAAAAATGGGTAAAACAAAATTGTGATCTAGACAACAAATACAGTTACTTTGCAGCTGGTGTCATTACTTTTAGTCCGAAAGTCATCCCATGGTGGAAGATGTTGAAATGCGTACCACTATGGGCATTGACGATCAGTGAGTTTGGTCATCAGTGCGTATTCCGACTTATAAGTGAAGAGTTCCCTAACTTTATGAGAGAGGCTCTAGAGGTAGAGACTAACTGGGCCTACAAGATGTGTTCCATCCCTTTCTTGTTGATGGGTTTCTTCACCGTTGTAAACGGCTTCTTATCAGACTTTATCATAAATAGAGACTATGTGCATGTCACCACGTGCCGCAAGATCTGCACAATTCTTGGTAAAAAACACAAATCTTCCTACTTTCCTAACAAAAAAAGAATATTGCATCAAATTTCAGTTTTTGTTACTACCAGGTTAGTAGTAAGTGCTACCAGAAAAGTTGTTATTACTACCCTTGAAATAAGGGTGGTTGTGCATTAATAATTTATCAAAATTTTTGTGTTTGTGTTTTCTGTGTACCTAATTAGGTACTACCAAAAAATGACACGTTTATTCTCAAAATAGAAGTTGTTTTCACTTTAATAAAATTTCATGTTTTTTTTTTTCGGTTTAGAAGCTTATTAGACGTTCTGAAAGTGGTTTGGAGACATTACTTGGTAGTAGCTACAACCAGAAAAATAATAACATCTGCTCTGAAAATAAGAGTAGTTCACACAGATTTGTTAAATTTTAATATTTTCTTCGTGTAAATAACTAGTCAAATATTGCAATTTAGTTAACGGAGTGTGAGATCCATTTAGTATAATCGTTTAAACTTAAAATTGTTTTGCTTAAATTTAATATTTTCCCATTCAAAATTTTAGAGCCAGAACTAAAATTAAAATAATATGTTGAGACGTCGTATCTACGACGAAGCAAATATTAATAACGGGTTAAATATCAAAGACAATTATTATTGTTGAAATAATTAAAATAAACACACAAAAATAATAAAATTATATTAAATTATCAAGATAAAGTCAGCCTTGTTTTGAAGATAGAGATGATATTTTTTTTGGTGGCAGTTACTACTAACCTGATAGTAACAGATTTAAAAATATATTGCATATTGTAATATATTTTTTTTTGATTAGTAAAATAACTTTTCTCAAAAATGGCCACTTTTTCGTTAATTCAAAACTAGGTGCAATGGGCCCCTCCTTGAATTTCGTAACGGCTTACTACGCCGGCTGTAACCGGAACACCGCCATCTTCATGCTTTTCTTCGGTGTCTGCTTGATGAGTTTCTACTATTCTGGGACTAGAGTCAACACTTTGGATCTTGCTCCGAATTTCAGTGGGATGGTCATAGCTATAACGAGTGGATTTGGGTCGCTATCGGGAATTTTTAGCACGATGATTATACACTCTTTTGATTTGAGTGTAAGGGAGTTAGTGAGGTTGCTTCCATAACTGTTTTTTTTTTTTTTTAGAATAATTTGAATGGGTGGAAAAGGCTGTTTTGGGCAAATTTAGCTTTGGTGGCCGCAACAAACATTATATATTCGATGTTTGGAAGCGCAGAAGTGCAGCCATGGAATTTTATTGAAAAACCTGATGAAGTTGAAATGCGACCGATTGAAACGAGAAGACCGTCACATTTTGCGCAAATTGATCGACGAAGACCGAGTAGTCGCATACAGTTGGCGGAGTAAAATACGATTAATAAATTTGTAAAAAAAAGTCTAGATTTTTATTTATTTTTTATAAACAAGGCACGCAGACAAGTGGATACAATTATAAATTTGGTTTGTCCGGTTAAAATTCAGAATATTCTAAAATTTTATTTTAAATAATTAAAAAAAAAACACAAATTTTGGGAAAACACAAAATTTTAAAATCTCAAATATCTAAGAGGTTCGAAAAATTTAAATAATGTACTTAACCAATGTAGAGCATTTAACAAATCCTAAAACTCAAAAAATTAAAACAACCTAAACAATTTAAAAAACATTAAATTTAAAAACTATTCAAAAAAAAAACAAATAAGAATAAGAAACGTAATTAAACTAAAATCTAAAAGAATTATATTACCTAAAAATCTAAATAAGTCGAAAAACCAAAAAAAAGATTTAAATTTATTTTTGTAAAATTTAATAAATGGAACACAAAATTAAGAATCCAAAATTTAAATAATCTAGAAACTTAAACATTTAACAATAACAAAAATTAAATGTCTTAAATGCCTAAAAAATACAAAATCACAAATTATAAATAATCAAAAAAAAAAATTATCCGAAATAAAAACAAAACCAAACTAAAATAGAGGTTAGCAAATTAAGAAAATGAGAATGGAATTAAAATATTACCTGAAATCTAGAACTTTAATAAAATCGAAAAATTTAAGAAATCAAATCAATCAAATGAATTAAAAAGATTTACAGAATACAAAAAAAATGATAGATAAAAAATGTAATGAATCTAAAGGACTCAAAACGTTAAAAACCAAATTTCAAAAATTACAAAAATGATAAAGAAAGAAATTTTAAAAAATCTAAGAACTTACGAGATCCAAAAGAATCTAAAACATCTAAAAAATACAAAAACAAAAGAATATGACAAAATCTAGAGCATTCAAAAAGTCCAAAAATTTAGAAAAAAAATTCAGATAAAATAAATAATCTAGAAAAAACGAATATAGGAATTTTAAAAAATTAGTGTAATATGAAAAAATCATAAAATTACGTAAAACTTTTTTCAAAAAATTCTAAAAATTTTCCGAATTTTAAAATTTCAAAAAATGTATTTAAATAAAAAAAATAGAAAATAACGGAGGTTAACAATTAAATTTAGTTATAGAGCATTTTAAAAATAGAAAAAAATTGACAAACATACAAAATATGAAAACTAAAAAGCAAAAAGAAGCGAAAACTCAAAAAATTGTAAAATTTATGAAAGTCAGACAATATATTTATATAAATAAAATATCCACCAAATTTAAAAAAAAATACGAACTTTGCATCTTCATACTTTGTATGCAATCCAAATAATCTAAAACTACTAATCATAGACCAAAATTTTCAAAATATTAATAAAGCACTACTCAATTAAAATAATTAACAAATGTAAACATTTTTAAATCTTTAAAGAATTATTAAAATTTATAATAATGTACAGAATGAGGCGTTTGTTCAACGAAATCTAATCAAATTGATTTGATCATTGTTTGATTTGTTTATCTCAACAAAATTTTTATAGCTAGCTTTGTTTTTTTTGTGAATCAGAAAATTCCTGTCACAACTGACAAACGATGGATATAGAAACCGAAACCCAAACCGTTACTCACAAAGTTTCCGTCTCCAAAAGAAGAAAAAAAAAAAGTAAATGTTGCTTCTTATTTTAAAAATAACGTTACTTTTCAGCCAGTGTTCCTTACCGCTACCTGATAATCTTCCTCTTGAGTACATGTGCAATAATAGCGTACTGTACTCGTATATCCTTCAAACTATCATTGCGCTACATGACTAAGTACATGGTTCGACCATTAAAAGAGCGAGATCTACGTTGCGAAGTTCATGCAAGTCTAAACTATACTTTTAGACCAGTTGGTACACACGTTGAAACTGAGTGATACGACTAATTAATTTTCAGGTAACTCAAAAAATCTTTCCGTGGCAAAAAAAATTTCTACCGTTATATTCTGATTGTTTTATCTGGGCGTATATTCTCAGTCACTTTCCTGCTGGGGTAATCTCTGTGAGGAGTGGTGGAAAGACGCTTCTGACAGTGGCTTTGCTTATTTTCTGTAGCTTTACGTTTTTAACGCCTTTTGTTTTGTTTTATGTGACCGAGAGTCCGTATTACGTGTTGTTTTATCGCGGGATAGCTGGAGCTTGTTGTGGAGTTTTATTTCCATGCATGAATGCAATCATAGGGAATTGGACTCCGGTACGAGATCGGACTAAAGTGTCGTCGCTAATCTACGCCGGGAATTCTGTAGCTGCTGGTATAAATATGCTACTGGGAAACTCACTGATAACGAATACTAACACTTGGACTTGTGTTTACTATTTTTATGGGTGTTTTTTGTTAACATGGATTTTTTTCTGGCATCGTTATGGTTCTTCCTACTACCAACACAACTCTAGAGTTAGTAGCAGAGAATTGAGATATTTAGATAAAAAAATGGGTAAAACAAAGTTGTGATCTTGACAACAAATACAGTTACTTTGCAGCTGGTGTCATTACTTTTAGTCCGAAAGTCATCCCATGGTGTAAGATGTTGAAATGCGTACCACTATGGGCATTGACGATCAGCGAGTTTGGTCATCAGTGCGTATTCCGACTTATAAGTAAAGAGCTCCCTAACTTTATGAGAGAAGCTCTAGAGGTAGAGACTAACTGGGCCTACAAGATGTGTTCCATCCCTTTCTTGTTGATGGGTTTCTTCACCGTTGTAAACGGCTTCTTATCAGACTTTATCATAAATAGAGACTATGTGCATGTCACCACGTGCCGCAAAATCTGCACAATTCTTGGTAAAAAACACAAATCTTCCTACTTTCCTAACAAAAAAAGAAAATTGCGGCAAATTGCAGTTTTCGTTACTACCAGGTTAGTAGTAAGTACTACCAGAAAAGTTGTTATTACTACCCTTGAAATAAGGGTGGTTGTGCATTAATATATTTATCAAAATTTTCTGTTTTCTGAGTTAAAAATTCGTCTTTGTAAAATTGGTAGTACCTATTTAGGTACTACCAAAAAATGATACGTTTACTCTCAAAATAGGAGTTGTTTTCACTTTAATAATATTTCACGTTTTTTTTTCGGTTTAGAACCTTATTAGACGTTCTGAAAGTGGTTTGGAGACATTACTTGGTAGTAGCTACAACCAGAAAAATAATGACATCTACTCTGAAAATAAGAGTAGTTAGTTCATACAGATTTGTTAAATTTTAATATTTTCTTCGTGTAAATAATTAGTCAAATATTGCTATTTAGTTAAAGGAGTGGGAGGTCCAGTTAGTATTATAAAATTGTTTTGCTTAAATTTAATATTTTCCCATTCATAATTTTAGAGCCAGAACTAAAATTAAAATAATATGTTGAGACATCGTATCTACGACGAAGCAAATATTAATAACGGGTTAAATATCAAAGACAATTATTATTGTTGAAATAATTAAAATAAACACAAAAATAATGAAATTATATTAAATTATCAAGATAAAGTCAGCCTTGTTTTAAAGATAGAGATGATATTTTTTTTGGTGGCAGTTACTACTAACCTGATAGTAACAGATTTAAAAATATATTACATATTGTAATATTTTTTTTTGATTAGTAAAATAACTTTTCTTAAAAATCGCCACTTTTTCGTTAATTCAAAACTAGGTGCAATGGGTCCCTCCTTGAATTTCGTAACGGCTTACTACGCCGGCTGTAACCGGAACACCGCCATCTTCATGCTTTTCTTCGGTGTCTGCTTGATGAGTTTCTACTATTCTGGGACTAGAGTCAACACTTTGGATCTTGCTCCGAATTTCAGTGGGATGGTCATAGCTATAACGAGTGGATTTGGGTCGCTATCGGGAATTTTTAGCACGATGATTATACACTCTTTTGATTTAAGTGTAAGGGAGTTAGTGAGGTTTCTTCCATAACTGTTTTTTTTTTTTAGAATAATTTGAATGGGTGGAAAAGGCTGTTTTGGGCAAATTTAGCTTTGGTGGCCGCAACAAACATTATATATTCGATGTTTGGAAGCGCAGAAGTGCAGCCATGGAATTTTATTGAAAAACCTGATGAAGTTGAAATGCGACCGATTGAAACGAGAAGACCGTCACATTTTGCGCAAATTGAGCGACGAAGATCGACTAGTCGCGTACAGTTGGCGGAGTAAGAAACGATTAATAAATTTGTAAAAAAAAGTCTAGATTTTTATTTATTTTTTATAAACAAGGCACGCAGACAGGTGGATAAAACTCATAAATTTAGTTTGTCCGGTAAAAATTCAGAATATTCTAAAATTTTATTTTAACTATAAAAAAAACAAGTTCTGAGAACGCAGAATTTAAAAATTTCAAAATTTAAGAAATCCGAAAAATTTAAATAATGTCCTCAAATAAATGCAGAGTATTTAACGAACCCTAAAAGTTCAAAAAGTTGAAAGAACCTAAACAATTTAAGAAACACTAAATTTACAGAATTTAAAAAAAAATGAAAAAAAAAACAAATGAGAATAAGAAACGTAAGATAAACTAAAACCTAAATTATTTAAATTTTCTAAAAATCTAAATAAGTTGAAAAACCGAAAGAAAAAAATATTAAAAATTTATTTTTGTAAAATTTAAGACAGAGAAAATTTGTGGAACACAAAAAATTAAGAATCCACAGTCTAAATAATCTATAGACTTAAAAATTTTAAAAATCTAAAAAATGCGAAATCGCAGACTATAAATAATCAAAAAAAAAACCGAAAATAGCAAAACAAAACCAAAAGAGAGCTTAGCAAATTAAGAAAATTTAAAATATTATCTGGAATCTAGAACTTCAAAAGTGCTGGAAAAATTTCAAAAAAATCGAAAAATTTAAGAAATCAAATCAATCAAAAGAAATAAGAGAATGTACAGAATACAAAAAAATAGAAATATAAAAAATGTAATGAATGTAAACGATCCAAAAAGTTCAAAAAACAGAATTTAAAAAATTAAAAACAGAAATTTTATAAAAACCAAAAAGTTACGAGATCCAAAAGAATCTAAAACATCTAAAAAATAAAAAAAAACAAAAACAAAAAAAATATGACAAAAGCTCCAAAAATTAAAAAAATCCGATAAAATAAATAATCTAGAAAAAACGAATATAGGAATTTTAAAGAATTTGTGTAAAATGAAAAAATCATAAAATTATGAATATATTTTTTTAATTCTAAAATTTTGCAAATTTGCAGAGCACAAAAATTTTAAAAAATTGAAAAATGTATTTAATTAAAAAAAAATAGAAAATACCGTAGGTTAACAATTAAAAAGATGAGGCGAAAACTCAAAAAATTATGTGAAATTCAAGCAATAAAAAAATGCAAAATTCACCAATTTAAAAAAAAATATACCAATTTTTCTGTATTCCAAATAATTTAAAATTACTAATTACAGACAAAAATTTTCAAAATTTTGATAAAACACCACAATTAAAAAAATAAGAAATTTAAACATTTTTAAATATTTACTGAATTATTAAAATTTCTAATCATATACAAAGTGATCAAAAAGAAAACAAATTGAGAGTGCTTTAGAGGAATTTGTTTTATCAAAGCATACTTGTTGCATTTCACGCACAGATGTTTTATTAACATCAATAAATAATCTTGAATCAGGCCTCCCCAACATCCATTGGAATCTTCCTTTCCACTAGTTTATACAACATTCAGTAACACCAGAAAACAAAAGTAAATTTGAAATGGCCGAATTAATTTTAATCTGTTTCGGAGGTTAGAGGTGTCACAATTCCGTGACAGTGGCGTCGCACTTGGGTATCAGATTGACAATAAACCCTCTTTTGATTTGATCATTATTTGATTTATCTCAACTAGATTTTTCCAGCTAGCTTAGTTTTTTTTGTGAATCAAAAAATTCCTGTCACAACTGACAAACGATGGATACAAAAACCGTAACTCACAAAGTTTCCACCTCCAAAAGAAGAACAAGAAAAAGTAAATGTGGCTTCTTATTTTGAAAATAACATTGCTTTTCAGCCTGTGTTGGTTACCGTCACCTGATAATCTTCCTCTTGGCCACATGTGCAATGATATCCTACTGTACTCGTATATCCTTCAAACTTTCATTGCGCCACATGACCAAGCCCAGAATTAGAGAAACGAATGACTCCGTACGTTGCGACACTGGTGCAAATCTAAACTACACTTTTGTTCCTGTTGGTACACATGCTTAAATCGAATGAAATTACTAATTAACTTTCAGGTGACTGAAAAACAATTTCCGTGGCCTAAGAAATTTCTACCGTTATATTCTGAGTGTTTTATCTGGGCGTACATTATCAGCCACTTTCCTGCTGGGGTAATCTCTGTGAGGAATGGTGGAAAGACGCTTTTGACAGTGGCTTTGCTTATTTTCTGTGGCTTTACGTTTTTAACGCCTTTTATTTTGTTTTATGTGACCGAGAGTCCGTATTACGTGTTTATTTATCGTACGATAGCTGGACTTTGTTGTGGAGTTTCAGTTCCATGCTTTAATACAATTCTGGCGAATTGGACCCCGCCACGAGATCGCACTAAAATGGCGTCGATACTTTTTGCCGGGAATTCCGTAGCTGCTGCTATAAATTTGTTATTTGGGAACATGATGATAGTGAAGACTAACACTTGGTCTTGTCTTTACTATTTTTATGGTAGTTTTTTGATAACGTGGATTTTTTTCTGGCATCGCTATGGTTCTTCCTACTACAAAAACAACAGTAGGGTTAGTAGAAGAGAGTACAGATATTTAGAAGAAAAAATGGGTAACACAAAACTGTGATCTTGACAACAAATGTAGTTACTTTGCAGCTGATGTCATCACATTTAGTCCGAAGGCCATTCCATGGTGGAAGATGATGAAATCTTTACCATTATGGGCATTGGCCATCAGCGAGTTTGGTCATCAGTGCATTTTCCGACTTGTAACTAAAGAGCTCCCACACTTTCTAAGAGAAGCTTTAGGGATCGAAACCAACCGGGCCTACATTCTGTGTTCCATCCCTTTCTTGTTGATGGGTTTCTTCACCATTGTAATCGGCTTCTTATCAGACTTTCTAATAAATAGAGACTATGTGCATGTCACCACGTACCGCAAAATCTGCACAACTATTGGTAAAAATCACGAATCTGCCTACTTTACTAACAAGAAAAGAATATTGCATCAAATTTCAGTTTTTGTTACTACCAGGTAAGTAGTAAGTACTACCAGAAAAGTTGTTATCACTACCCTTGAAATAAGAGTGGTTGTGCTTTAATAATTTATCAAAATTTTCTGCTTTCCGAGTTAAAAATTCGTTTTTGTAAATTTGGTATAGAGGCTTTGGTGGTACCTAATTAGGTACTACTGCCCTGATAGTAACAGATTTAAAAATATATTGCATATTGTAATTTTTTGAATAGTAAAATAATAATATCACAAAACTAGGCGCAATGGGTCCCTCCTTGAATTTCGTAACGGCTTACTACGCCGGTTGTAACCGGAACACCGCCATTTTCATGCTTTTCTTCGGTATCTGCTTGATGAGTTTCTACTATTCTGGGACGAGAGTCAACACTTTGGATCTTGCTCCGAATTTCAGTGGGATGGTCATAGCTATAACGAGTGGATTTGGGTCGCTATCTGGAGTTTTTAGTGTGATGATTCTAAAATACTTCGATTTGAGAGTAGGGAAGTAAGTGCGTTTGTTTCCATAACTGTTTTTTTTTTTAGCATAATTTCGGAGGATGGGGAAGGCTGTTTTGGATAAATTTAGCTTTGGTGGCATTAACTAACATTGTATTTTCGATATTTGGAAGCGGAGAAGTACAGCCATGGGATCAAGTTGAAAAAACTGAAGAAGTTGAAATGCAACCGATACACATTCATAAGGGAGAACCGCCACGTTTTGCCGAAAATGTTAAATCGCGACAGACGAGTCGCGTACGGTTGGCGGAGTGAAAAACGATTAATAAATCTCCGAAAAAATGTCTAGACTTTTTGCGTATTTTTTTTTAAATTAGGCATGTAGACAGATGGATACAAGAATACAAAACTTAATTTTAACTATTTTAAAGGAAAAATACTAAATTCTGAGAGCACACAGAAGTGGTCAGAAAAGTTCAAAGAATCTTAAAAAATCTATAAAATATCAAGAATCTAAAAAATCTTATTGCAAAACCTCACGAATACCACAGTTTATAGAGTTCCAAAATCCATAAAATTTATAGGTTCCGATGGTTTTTTTTTAATTTTTCTTTTATTTGTGGTGTAAAAAAACACAATACTTCAAAAATATAATATAAAATAATAATAAAATCTATAAAATTAGTATAATTCCAATAAATCCAAAAAAAAACAAAAAAATTAAGAAATCGAAATTATCCAGATTTCGAAAGTTCAAAATATACAAAAAATCTAAAACCTAAAGTATACAAAAAAAACTACCCACAAAAAAAAGGAGAAAAATATAAATTAATTGGAAACTTGAACAATTTAAGTAATATAAAAGACAAGTAATTTAAAAAAGAAAAAATAATTTCGGAAAATTTAAGAAAAAAAAAATTGAAATGCAAACCAAAAAATGTGCTGCAAAATTTTTTAAAAATGTCAATAAATCAAAACAATTAAAAATTTTTAAAGAATGTCTAAAAACATAGTATTCAATAAAAGCAGTTTTTCAAAAATCAAAATAATCTAGACACAAAATTTACTAAATCTAAAAAAGCAAAAAATTTCAACTATTTGAAAAATTCAAAGAATTTTGTATATTCTAAGAAAAAACAAAGATCTTAAAAATAAAATATTCAAACGTAACTCCAGAGAAACTAATAAACTAAAAAGTAAAAATTTAAAAAGTACATAATTACATGAATTCGAAAATATTCAAAATATGCTCGAAAAAAAAAACAAAATTAAGAAATCCAAAAAAATTAAAACATCTAAAGAACTCAAAGAAGTTACCGAGTTAATTTTTTTTTAGAAATATAAAAACTTAACTAGTCGAGATAATTTAAAAAAAATACAAAATTCTGAAAGCACTCAATTTCAAAAAAATATTAGCTTTTTGGAAGAAATTACACAAATACTATAAAAAATCCTTCTGGCAGTATATTTTTTTTAAAATATTTTTATAATAAAAGAAATCAAAGAACACAAAAAATTAACAAAAACCCAAAGAATCGTTAGAGAATTTAAAATTTAAAGAATTTAATTTATTTGTAGAATTCAAGGATTTTAAAGAATCCAAGAAACTACAAAATACAAATAATCTAAAAAACCAGGAAATCCGAAAAAATATTTAAAATTCCCAATTACACATACATAATAAACAAAAAACACCAAAAATTCCAAATATTGTGAAGAAAATTAGTGAATATTCAAATATAGACTAAAAAAAAATATGAAATAAAAAAATAATGTATTTTATCTCAAAGAATTATTAATTTAAAAAAATATTTATATTAAGTATCAGAAAATTTAAGAAATAAAGAAAATGTCCGAAGAATTAAAAAAAAAATTCGCTGTAAAAAATGTGCTGAAAAAATCTGAAAAAGTCGAAAATCCAAAAATACAAGAAATTCACAGAATCCGAAAAAAATGAAAGAAATAAAGTAAAAAATACACGAAATTCAAATAAAAGCATTTGTAAAAAGTTTAAAAAATCTAAAGAATCAAAATTTAAATTTAAAGAATTTGAAGATATCAAAAAAAAGACCAAAGATCTTAAAAATAAAATATTCGAGTCCAGATCTAAAACGTTAAGAATTTGCTGAAAACATCATTAAATCGATACATCAAAATATTTACAAAAAACTCAAAAAATCTAAAAAATTTGAAAAAAACAAAACGAAACTACAAGATTGTTAAACCTCTAAAAATGAAAATATTAAACAAATAAAAAAATTTAAATTCATCAAAAATTTTAATTAATCTTAAATTCTAAAAATGAATAAAAATAAAAATTACAAAATTAAAAAAATCTCCGGAAAAGGTCTAGACTTTTATTCACAAAGTAGATTGTTTCAGAAACCAGCCGTGCAAACATTTGGGTACAGGACCAGGCGTCTTAAATTCAGCTCGTCCGATTTCTTTAAAGCTAACTGCGTCAAGAACAAGGAGACCAACTCGGTTGGTGTCCCCACGGCCCCAGACCATAGAAGCCAGCACAACACCATCGTCTTCAAACTGCACGATTTATAAAGAAATATTTATTGTTGTTTTACCTGGCTGTTAGGACAAGGTACGAAAATCGGTTCGCTCGGATAACAGTTTTCTTCGTTCCAAGTTTTGGAGGTTTTAGAAAGAGTGTCGACTTTGATGATGGTACCAGGATTAGGCGCGTCCACATCGGCGCTGATAGCGTAGAAATATCTGTATTTTTTACCTGGAACCAAAAAGAGTAAAGTACCAATTTTAAGTAGATCGTACCTAAATATCTGTCATAGTTGATCCGAGGCGTCTCGCAACCTAAATCCGACAGTTTTTCAGGCTTCACGAAAATGTCACCGTTGTCTAGAAAATAGGCTTCAGCTGTACTATTTTCTAGAGTCACCAAATTCGATCTCGAGCTAGGTTTTAACGGGAGAACAAAACGAAGCGGTTTTGACCGAAACATCTCTGCATAATTCTCATTTTCTTGCATGTTCTGTAAAAATAAAATAGTCAGAAAATCAGACAAAAATAACAAACACCTTCATGGCTTTAATGTACATGCACTCCAACATTCCTGGGTCTCGATACGTGCAGATATCTAACACCACAAAATCGGAAGTTTCGTACTGGTTGATTATATGTAAATAGAAAAAAGCTTCTGCGTAAAATTTCAATGCTAAGTTGCCTGTTTCTCTGCTAATCAAGTTAATTTGAGTCTGAAACAATTAATTAGTGTCTTATGGTTTTTAAGGAGAATTACTTTCTTGTGTTGGTACCACCGAAAACAGGCTGCCAATGGATCGTTTCTTAGTTTGGAAGCTATCATGCTGCCTACAGAAATACTGAGGGGTTGTTCCACGATGATAAAGTAGTTGTCAGTTAGACCTGAATAAAATAAATAAATAAATAAATAAATAAAAAGAAATAAATTTGTGAGACCATTTTCTAGATTTTTAACTCACCAAATGTGTGCATGTACGAAGGATAAAACGGCCATCTTGAGGGAATGCCTGCTACAATTTGGGCTTCCTTAAACATGTTACTGGTGGGACCACAGCCTTAAAAAAAGTAGGTAATAGATAATAAATAATCTTTGTGAAAAAAATTGCGCTTTCAATTACGAAAATTAAAAATAATTAAATATGAATAAAATAGAAAATTTTATTTTTAAATATTTGTTTTTTATTATTAAATTAATTTTAGGCTAAGATTTTTATAAAGTTAATTTTTTTAAGAAACTAGAAATTCTAAAACACAAAAATAAAAAAATAGATTTTTAAAATATAAAACTTTATTACTAACAATAGCAATTATCAGAATTAAAAAATGGCGTATTTATTACGTTTGAAAAAAGACATGATAGATAGGTACATAAAAATCATAAAACCATAAAAATCTAAATAAATTTATATAGTTAAAAAATTGTAAAAAATACAAAACATACAAAATATAACAATAAAGCACAAAAATTAAAAAAAAAACTACGAAATTTAAAAAATCCAACAAATTCAAAAATTTTAAATAATCAAAAAATTCTAAAAATGCACTAAATTTAAAGAATCAAAAGATTGTCCAGGAAAGTTACAGATATAAAAAAATCCAAATACTTCAAAAAGTCTTAAAAATCTACAAAATTATAAGAAATCTAATAAATCACTATATTTTTAACAAATCAAAAAAATTCAAGAAAGATTTAAAAATCATAAAATTGAATAAAAATTAAAAATTATTGAGTTCAAAAAAAAACAACATTTCACAGACATTTCAAATAAATCCAAGAAATTCACAAAATTTGAAAAAGGTATCGAATTTAATAAAATTGAAAAATGTGACAAACTGAAAAAATTCAAGATTCAATACAAGAATTCTAGGAAACTTTGATAGTTCAAAAACTTTAAATAAACTTGACAAATTCAAAAAAATTATCGAAATTTTAAAAAACTGAAAAATTTACAGAAAATCGAAATTTTAACATATCTAAAAAAATTTAAAAATCTAAAAATTCAAGAAATTTAAATAAAAAACCTCAAACAAAAATCAAAAATTTAAGAGAACAAAAGTACAAAAGGTACATAAAATACAAGAATTTAAATAAAAAGAAAATTAAAAAAAATAAACAAAATTCAAAAAAAAATCACGGTTAATTTACCTCAGTAAGAATAAAGATTTTTTTTGAAAATTAAATTTCTAATGTTAAATTAATTTTATTTCATAAAACCATAAAAATCTGATAAATTTAGGAAATTAAGAAAAATCCAAAAATACAGAAAACATCAATACTTATAAAATAAATGCCAAAAATAAAATTAAAATTCTAAGAAAACTACGAAAATCAAAGAATCCAACAAATTCAAAAAATTTTAATAATTTAAGAAATTTACAAGAAATCTACAAATTTCAAATCAAAAAGATCCAAATATTTTAAAAAAGCCTAGAAATATACAAATTTTAAAAACCAAGAAATTCAAGAAATCTAAGAAATTCAAATATTTTGAATTAACTTATACTATAACAATTCAAAAAAAAAATAAGATTTAAAAATTGTTGAATTTTTTAAATTCAACAATTTTTAAATCTTATTTTTCATCAAATAATCTAAAAAATTCACAAGATCTAAAAAAAATTGAATTTGACAAATTTTAGAAATATACCCAATTAAAAAAAAAAGAAAAATCAATGATTTCAAATAAATTGATAAATCTAAAAAGTTTAGACATCCGAAGGAAACAAAAAATTTAAATAATTAAAGAAATTTCAAAAATTTTGAACATTGAAGAATTGCATAGAATTTTGAAAATTAACATAATTTAGCACTTAACAACAATTTCAACAAGTTTATTATTTTTAAGAAAATTTAGACTTCCGAAAAATGTAAAATATTGGAGAAAATGGATTTTGTAAAATTAAGAAGATCCAATCCACAGATTGGAAACAATATAATTAAATCTGAGAAATTCAAAGATACAAACAATACAAAAATTTTAAATAACGAAAAAGTTCAAAAAATTGAAAAATACACAAAATTCTAAAAATTTAAAAAAAAAATTAGGAATCTTAAAATGTTTAACGAAATCAAAAATTTTCAATTATCTAAAAAAATTATGAATTAACAATCTAAAAGAGTAAATAAGTTAAAACAATTATAAAAATGCATAAAAATCAAATTTAAAATAATACAACAAATTTCAAATTTCAAATTAAAAAAAATATATAAAATTTAAAAAAAAAAGAAAAAAATTTTTATAAAATCCAACACATCTAATAGATTTTAAAGATTTCAAATAATAAAGAAGTTAAAGAAATTTAATAATCTAATCATTCATAAATATTTAATAACATAAAAAAAGTAAGAAATCTAATTCAAGGAATTTATAGCATTGGAAAAATCGGAAAAAAAATCTTGGGCAAATTTCAAGTAATATAAAAAAGCATGAAATACAAAAAATCTAAAAAAATAAAAAGATTTAAGAAACTCAGAGTCTATAAAAATCAAATTACATTTTTATTGAATGCGGTAATATTGGAAAAACTTTTTAGATTTTGGTTCTAAATTTCCCATTTTTTTACAAAATATTTATAATGCACTTTTTAGAAAGTTTATTAATATATTAAAAATAATGTTGCAGTTTAACTTTACAGTGTCGCAATTTTAAATCTAAAAATTTCAAAAAATGCAGTAAAAAATGCAAATTCATGTAAAAATCCAAGTTTAAAAAATTGAAAAAAATTATATCTGGAATATAATAAAGATTTTCAATTCATAAAAAAAAATAAAAAATAAATAATAAATTAATCTATATTATTTGGAAAAATAAACGTGCTAGAGCTTGTAGGAAATTGTTTTAACATCTCCTCCTTCTGCGCAGAAAGTATGCTAACCTTGATAACCTCTAAACCCCAAATTCGAATGAATGAATTGAAAACTTCTAGAAAAAGTTAAAAACATTTACCTGTTTTCTTTGGTGGAAACTTTACGATACTGTGCCGTGGCCCTGAAGAGCAAATCGTCATACCCATATTGTACACCGACCCTAAATCAAAAATATTTTTTTATAAAACTAAAACATGTCAGAACCTTCACCATCGTCCATAACATGTGGATGCGAAGTATGGTGAACAATCGAAACAAATTCACCAACATTAACGCGACCTTCCGTTTCCAAACTTTCATGGTTAATCCTGTGAATCACCGGAATTTCCCCAAACGCGTAAATTTCGTCCCCAAACGGATAAACAGAAATCATGGAATTATCAGAAACGTCTTCTACATTCGGCATGAAAATTGCCGCCACTCTGCGAGAATAAGAATTATTTGTACACCAAGGAACACAACTGCTGCTTTTACCTACCGGTGGAATATAGTCCTACAAGGATCCGCCACCGCTTTAGTCCCAAATTCCGTAAGAACTATTCTATTGGCTGCTCGGTTAAGTTTCAAGACTTCTGATTCGAGAAACCTGCACTGGTACGTCACTTTTTCGTTTTTGATACAAAACCTTCAAAATTACATAAGGTAAATATTTCCAGTTTTTTAGTAACTTTACCGATGCAACAAGGCGGAGCTGTCAAATAAGTGCTCGAAGCAGTCATTCCCAACTTTGATGCTCCCCGGGCCGTTGCGTAATAAAGAACCATTTAACCATGATGGGATGGAACCAGTGATTATACCTTCGATGGGTTCTTTGATTTCTTCTTCGCACGAACGGAGCCATACGTTGACGTCGCAGTTAGGGTAGAATCCCTCGTTGGACTACAAAGAAAAAATAATATTTAATGTAAAGAGGGTGACTTACAGACAGATTGCTTCGTCATGGTTTGAGCCTGTTTCACTAAAAGAGACTTTTTGTTAGCGTGTATAATTAAATTTACTTGAATTAAATAGCTCAAGGATGAGGTTATCGATCTGTGGTTGCATCATTTGGGGTAACGATTTCTTGTCAATAAAATGGTATTAGAAAAATTTAGAGAAAGATTAAATATACCGGGCAAAATTGAAATAGGTACACAATATACTGTGTAAAAATTTAATTATTTAAAGATTTCTTAAAATCTATAGACTGAAGAAATTTAAAAACTTAAGAAATTTAAGAGCTTCTAGAAGTTTAAAATATCCAAATAATTCAGGACATTCAAGAATGGACAGAAAAAATACAAATGAAAAAAACCTACAAAATTCCGAAAGTAGACAAAATAAAATATATAAAAAAAATAGAAATTCAAAAAATTTACAGAACACAAAAATCCAAGAACCCAAAAAATCGAAAACTTTAAATGACAGCTTCATCTATAAATTTGTGAAAAAAATTAACAAACTCTAAGACAGTTGATGGATTTTTATAAAATTTTCTCGATCTTTTTCATACAAACATTAAAAAAATCGCAAGTTTACAATAGATACAAAAATTCACTCTTAAACGAAAGTCTAAGATATCAAGGAAGTCCCTAAATTTTTAAGTATCTTAGAAATTCAAAAAAAAGTCCTGAAAACAAAAAAAAAACAAAAAATCCAAAAATTTCATGCAATTTAAACAATTAAAAGTATTTACGATAAACGAAAATTTAAAATGTTTTCAGAAATCCAAAAAATATAAAACTAAAATACAAATATTTAGCACCTTGAAATTTTATTATTGTTATATTATTATTAATTAAATATTTTAAATGATAAATTTTTGAATTTTTTGGATATTTTTAATTATTTCAATTATTTTGAAATGTTGCTTTCTTCTGAAGTTTGGATTTCTTTTACATCTATGGATTCTTTGGATTACTTAAACTTTTTGGATTTTTCTAATCTTTTGCAATTTTAATTTATTTTGGAATTTTTAGGTTTCTTGGATTTCTTACAATTTTTGCTGCTTTTTTAAAATTTGGGAATTTCCTAGATTTCTTGAAATTTTTGAAACGGTATAGATATTATTGTATCCCACTGAGTTTTTTTTATAATTTTTAAATTTCTTTAACTTCTTAGATCTTTGAATTTAGTGCAAATTTTAATAAATTTTTCAAATTTTTCTGTTCTTTACATTTTTAGGTCTACAGTCTTGTTAGATTTTCTAAGCTTTCTTTAAATTGAAATTCGTACTTAAATTTCTCGATTGATTGATTGATTTAAGACACCTTAAATTTTGTAAATTCACTGAATTTTTTAAAATATATTTTCAATTTCTTAGATTTTTTAAATTTTGTATGTACTTTAAAATGTTTTAATTCTTTAGTTTTTAAGATTTTTTAAAAATCTTGAATTTTATTTTCATTTTTTTATTTGAGTGTTTGACATTCGTGGTATTATATAGATTTTTTATTTATTTTTTAAACTGTTTTTTTTGAATTTTTAAATTCTTTAAACTTAATAACTTTTTCAGATTACTTAAATATTTGGATATTATTATTTTCTTAGATATTTAGGTTTTGTTAAATTGAGTTGAGTTAATACAAATAAATAAAAAAAATTTAAAACAACTTTAAAACTATAGAAATGAATTAATATCATAAATGATAATAAGAAAATTAAAAAAAAAATTCAAATAATCTAAAATTGCATTTGCTAATTTTTTTAGATTATTATGTTATTATCTTATGGATTTTTTAGATCCTTTAAATTTTTCTAGCTTAAAAAAAATGAATATATTTTTTTTTATTTTTAGATTTCTCAGATTTTTCGGTTTACTTAATTTCTTAAAGTTAAAACTGCAGAATTTAAAAAATCGAAAGAAATTAGGATAATGTAGAAAAATTTAAAATAAACTCAAAAATTTCTAAAATTTGAGAACTTGAAAATTTCAAAATGCAAACAAAGACGAAAATATTTAAAAATTTAAAAAAAACAAACAAAGCAATGAATTGAAAAAAGCGAAGTGGAGAATTCATGCATTTCACAAAAATTCAAAAATTCAAATAATCTCAAAAATTCGAAAAGAGCCAATATTATTTTTTTATAGACATTTTGAAAAATTATAACTAAAATACTGAAAAAGTTACTAAAAAAAACTTACTAATCTACAATCGCATTATCTTTCCTTCAGAAATCTTTTCAAGTTTTCACAATATCCACGAGATGCCGTTCTCCACCATCTCCACCTTCTCCACCCATTTCTATCCCCATTCATTTGAAATAATCCTTCCTCTTTTTCCCCACATAAATCAACTTTAATTCCAACACATTTCTCTGCTCTCCTTAAGAACATGCAACAAAACACTTAATTCAACAATTTCCTAGCAATTCCTGCACACAAACCTCTGCGCATGGCTTTCCTGCAAACGTTAGCCGGGGAAACTGAAAATTCAGTTCGCGTTTACAGGTCTGAAGCACAAGGCCTACGATCTCATGAATAAAACGCGTCTTCTTCAGTCATGAATATAAGTGACAGTGCATGAATTTCGCAACAAACTCGAAGAAGGTAAGAATGATGAAATACAAAAGTCATTTCCGGTTGTTATCACCGGAAGTAGAACGATAAAGTCTTGTTGCAATTCGTCCGGTTTAATTGGGTTTAATCAAAAGGTTAAGAGTTTTCTTACATCACATCAACAGATGGTTTTAATTGAGCGAGAAAACGAGCTTGGGATTAATTATCGGTTTTCTTTAGTTTTATCGTCGTTTGATATGTGCGATTTGTTTGCAGGTGTTGTGATTATGTCGATGAGTTAATAAAATTGAGAGCGGCGGGGTTACAATTTCTCATTAATTTTGTATCGATTAGCGGTGTTTTGAAATCAAAGTGTCTTGTGAAGAGTTTATGAGCTTGTTTTTTTGAGGATTAAGAAAATTAGTTTCATAGATTATGAACGACAGCTATTACTATTATTTTTTCCGAACAGAGGTTGGACGATTGTTTCTCATAATAGTTTATGAAGTTTATACATGTCAGTACTTTAGACAGCTTTCATGAAGCGTTTTTATCGTTATTAATATATAAAAACAGTCATTACAAAATGTAGGCACGTGTAATAATACGATAAGAGTGGACTTTTCTTTTTGTCTAATATCGATTAATTTATTATTATTTCATTTGCATTTTTTTGTCTGTTTTATTTTGATTTTACTTTATTTTCAACAAGTGTAAAAATTTCAAAAAAAAATGCTGAAAAAGGCCCGGCGCATCCACCAAAATTACTGAAATATAAATTTTGTTATTTTTAAAGTATTAAAATATTTCATTCAAAAATAAACTCATATGTATTATCCATCCTAATATTTATCATTTATATCTTTAAAATTCAAAATTTTCAGCACAATTTAATTCATAGAATCATAAAATTAATTTTCTGCCCCTGAATTTCTAAGTTCGAGTCTTATAAATTTGATGCCTTTGCTGCCATTATTAAAAAAAATTCTATATTGTTTGCTTAAAAACTTCAACAAATCTAAAAAAATTAGTAAATGCAAAAAATCAAACTCATTAAAGATAAACAAAAAAATTAAAGTACACAAAGAATCAAAACAATACCAAAACTTTCAGTAATTTAAAAAATTAAAAACATGAAGAAATTGAAGAAATTCAAGAATTTTAAGTTAAGTATTATGAAAAATTAACAGAACAAAAAATCAAGCAGAATAAGAAATTCAAGAGATTCAAAAGTTTGTAAACCCCAAAAAATAAAAAAAAATAATTAAGAAATGCAAAAATTCGAAAAAATCAAGAAAAAAAATCCATTTAAATAGAATAATTACACTACATTTTGTATTATTTTTTTTTAATTTTAGAAAAAATCTAACAACTTATAAAAAAACTAAATAAATATTAAATTTCAAAAACCCCCAAAATGTATCTAAAAAATCAAAAAATCAAATACTTTCAAAAATTTCGAAAAATTTCAAAAATTCATAGTATTTAAAATTTTCGAAGGATTTGAGTTCTCCAAAAATTCTTTTTTTTTCTAAACTTAAAATTTTAATTTTTTAGATATTTTTGACTATTTTTAGCATTTAGTACTAATTTTTTCACACAACGAAAATATCGTCACATGAAATGCGTGTTTTTGTTATTTTTTATTTGTTCTTATTTAATTGATACATTCTTAAGATTTTCTAAAGTTGTCAGTTTATCTAAATAATTTTATACAGTTTAAGAATTGCGTAACAATATTAGTTTTAAGATATTTAAAAAAATGTTTAAAAAAAGAACGGTAATTATCAATAAATAATGATATACAATGAAAATAAATTGGTTAAATAATTCTCATAATTAGAATTAAAATTACAACTTAAAAAAAATTAACGTACTTACTGCAGATTTTTATAAATTTTATAAAGCATATCAATAGATAAATCTGAAACAATTAAAAAATTTAAAAAATAAATATTGCAAGAGATTGAAGATTTCTAAAGTAATTTAAAAATTAGAATATTTAGAACACTTACAAAAACTGGAAAAGATACAACAAAAAGTTTTACTGGAAATTACAAATTACAAGAAAAATTGATGGATTTACTAGATTTTTTGATTAAAGAGTTCTATAAATCACAAGTTTATAAAAAAATTAAATTAAATTAAATCATAGAAAAGCTAAATAAGTCGAGGCATCTAAGAAGTCCAATAATCCAAAAAACGCGAAAATTTCGAGAAATTTAAAGAACTGAAAATATACAAAAAAAGTAAGTAATGCAAAGAATCCACCAATTACAAAAAAAAAAAATCAAAAAATTAAAAGACAAAAAAATAGAAAGCAAAAAATCTAAAAAAATTAGAAAATCCAGAAATGTCAGAATTTAAGAAATCCAAAAGCAAAAATTTAAATTGTATTTTTTATCAATTTCAACTTTCTAAGCACCTAATTTATTTTCGTAAAAAAATAATGACAGAAATTTGACAAATTCAAAAAGTAAAAAAAAATAAATGAAAAATATTTTAAAGATCTCATGAGTTTAGCTTATCTAGAGAAGTCACAAAAATCAAAGAATTCAAGAAATTTAAGAAATTCATACTATTTTTTTTTAATTTATTAATTACAATAAATTCATAGAAGTCAAAAATTCAAAAATTCCAAAAATTTACAAAAACCTTCAAAAATTATAAAAGATATTAAACATTGATAAAACCTGATGGATTTAAGTAATTTCAAAAATTTATAAAATCAAAAATAGAAAAAATAAAATACTTCGTTAAAAAAACAAGAAATTTTAAAAATCTAATAAATGCGTAATTCAAGAATTGTAAAAATTTCTAATACATTTTTTAAACAAAATGAAATTTAAAGTTTATAAGCGGAATTAAGATTTTCAAGCATATTTAGGTGGTTTTTGTAAATCGGAAATCAGTAGTCATTTTATTCTAAATTCTTAAGCTATGAGCTCTTATAATTAGAATAAAAATATATAATATAAAAATATAAAATAAAATAAAATAAAATAAAAATATTAAATAAATTAGGATGGATGACTTGTGATGCTGGATCTTGAAATAATTTCTTAAATATAAAAACAATTGCAAGTGTCAAAATTTTGAAAAATTCCTACCTCGAAAAAAAGTAACCTCTAACTGAAAATTAAAAAAATTCCAAAAATGTAATTTTTTTGACGCAGAAAAATATTCTTAAATAAAATTCATTTTTAAAATTTTTTACTTCTAATAAGAAGAAACTTAAAATTACAAATTCTTGAAATTCTAGGATTATTTAAAAGTCCTTGAATTTTTGCACACTAAATGTTTTCAGTGTATTTCCAGCATTCCCAATTAGAAGTCTCTGATTATTTTCTTTTCGGTTTTCTCCCAAAGAAAAACATTTCGCTCTTGGCTCTTCCACACATTTCCATTTAACACAAGAAAATATTTATTCAGACTTTTTTCAAATTGTTCGGAGCAAATGAAATGTAACTGTCAGGTTTTTTGTCCGAGAATCTGCGTCGAACTCGGAATTTAATTGCAGTTGCAATTATGTCAGAATATTCATTGGCTTCAAATTATAGAGGATGCAGTTGATTGCAATTACGGTGATGGCATATTTATTGATTTTAGTGATTGGATTAGTTTAATTTGAGAAACTGCGGGAGAAAAGTCTCAAATTACAAAAACACGAAGAAGAATAATATCTAAAATTAATACAGATTGTAAAAATAGTCGATTTTTCGGCGAAACTCGCTAAAACCACTCTATATTCCGCCCGTTTTCAACCCCAATTTCTCCAATACGTGACTGCAGCCTTCTCAACGCCGATCTCACCTCGCACTTTTCTAAAACAATAATTTGAAATCCGTCGTTTTGAGTCGACGTTAAAATCCACTTCCGGCAACTATCACGCTCCGGAAAGAAATAATCGAATTCAGGCTTGAAGAGGATTCGGGTAATGCCTTGAAAGTTTTTGTTTGCTTTTCATTCTCTCCATTTAACTCATCCTGATCATCCCGAAACACAGCCGGCTCGATTCATCAATGTTATTTTTCGGGGATAATAACGCCGGAATTAGAAAGAAAGTAAACATTACGAGGGATAGTCTTGCTGTGGGAATTATCAGTGCGAAGTTAGACGGGCTTCCTAATGTGAAAAAAATGGCGTCATCATTTTCGCGAGCATCATTAAGGCCACCTCAATGAAGAGGCAGAATTCCAATAAAGCTTCAAGCAAACAAATTTGACGTCTGACAGGCACGTCCTTATCGAAAAGTACTCTTTTGTGATGGAAGTATTGCGCAGCAATATATGATCAGACACGTATCGGATCGATGTTCTAATATGATAAGTTCTCAATGTATTTTTGACAATAAATTGCGACGTTTACATCTGTGGAAATATCGGCAGAATTTGGATTTCCCACCTGAATAGGCCTTTTAATGGAGGAAATTAGAAATTCCTTTGGACTGAAAGTTCACTATGGTAGTGTGGAGCTCATATATCATGCATTAAAGAATTTTGTTTAATTACTGAATATCTAAAGGGGATATGGGGGTGAACCAGAAATGATAAATTCTTTTGAAGTTGCTGGGATGGTGGCTGGAATGTCGACGATGGGGGCCCCTGAGGATTTCTTATAATTGAGGTCATGTTCATTCAAGAGTTAGTTTTTATGCTAAGAACCCGGATAAAAATCTGTTTTGAGAGCTAAGGTCGAGATATTGAATATTTCGTTGGATCTAAAGTGAATTAAAAATTTAACTCGATAATTTTTAATTTTTAAATTATCAGATTTCGACACTGAATTTCCAAACAAAGAAGTGACCAACACATTTTAAAAACTATAAAAAGTGGAAATAAACAGGTTTTATTGGCACTAAAACTGATAGTTGACCTAGCGCATTCGCCACTTTTAATTCACATTTTATGTTGGCGTTTCTGAGAACGAAAACATAAAATTTTAGTAAATTAAAAGCGCGCTGCTATTTTAGAAAGATTTTACATAAACTCTCAAAATATTAAATGTTATAAAATATAGAATTAGAAAATAGCTTTTCCAGATTTTAGACGTTATTAGAGTTTTCAGTTTTTACTCGTAATAATTTGACTCTACTTTTTTCAGGTGTCATATTCCCATTATCAAAGATTTTAGATCCTAAATTCCCAAAATTTTAATTTTTACAAATTTTACATTGGTAAATTCTAATTCTAGATTCTTAGATCGTAAATATTTTCAAATTCAAGATTCTACAAGTAAAAGTGGCACATTTAAATTTGCAGATACAAAACTTTCATATTTATTTTTTTAAATCTCAAATTCTTTTTATTTTATATTTTTCCAATTTTGAATTCAGAATTCACATCTTTAAATTATTACATTGTCGATATATTGTTAAATTTTATCAATCTTATTGTCAGATCCTAAAAATAACGACTGTGCCAAAAATCGATATAATCTAAAAACAATACGAACAATAAAAAATTTAAAAAAATTGATTTTGAAAGTTAGAAGGTTCGTAGTAGATTTGTAATCTAGAAAACAATTTAACGCATATTAAAAAACTACTCCTAAATAATTTTAAAAAAATCAAAAAAATTTAAAAATACAAAGAGAATGATAATGTAAAATTTTTAAAAAGTAAAAGAAGATTTTTAAATTTTATTTGTCGCTGAAACTACTGGAAAATTAATAGAAAATGATGAAAATTTTTGCTTATGCTTTCTTCTTATTAAGAATTTTTAATTTTTCTCACAATTAAAGTGTATAAAAGTGTATAAAATAATAAAGTTTTCAAATGTTATTGTTTTAGTATAAAAATCACTAAAGTTACGAATTTTTTAGTTTATCCAAAAATAGAATTTTTTAAAATTTTATTTACTTGCTCAAAAATTTATTATATTGTAGGTACTTAAAAAAAACAAAATAAAAATAGTAATATCTATTTTTTTTGTTTCAGCGTTAAAATTGTCAGAGCTACAAAACTAATTAGGCTAGAAATTACAAATTTGAAAATTTTCCTCTTCCTTATCAAATTTTGTAATTTGACACGGTTAATAAACTTCTTAAAATTAATGAAACTTCTAAATTTTACTGTTTTAGCGGTGAAACTAACAGAGGTATGGAATTTTCACGAAGTAGTAGAAATTTTTGGTTAGTAGTTGAAGAAAAAAATTAATTTGGAATTTTGTTTTAGTTTTGTAATTTAACACGGTTAATAAAAGCGTTAAAATTAATAAGAATTTTAAATTTCAGTGTTTTATTGTAAAAACTACCGGAGAAAATTAATAGAAACTGATGAAAAGTTTTGCTTATGCTAAAAATATTTTTTTTTTTTTGTTAAGAAATTTTTATTTAAGTTAATAAGTGTATAAAATAATAAAATCTCAAATTTTATTCTTTTAGCATAAACGTCACTAAAGTTACGAATTTTTTAGTTTTCCCAAAAGTAGAAATTATGAAAATTTTTATTTTCTTGCTTAAAAATTTATTATGTTGTACTAGAAAAAACAAAATAAAAGTACTAGTATCCATTTTTTTGTTTTAGCGTTAAAACTATCAGAGTTATAGAATTTAATGGAAAATGGCGAAAATTTTTGCTTAGGCTAAAAAAATAATAATTTTTAAGTTCAATTTCAAAATTTTCTCTTGTCATAATTTTTTTATTTTTGTCACATTATGTAAAATAACAAGGTTTTTGAATTTTATTTTTTTATCGTAAAAACGATCAAAGTTACGAATTTTTGATTAGTCAAGAAACGTAAATTTTTAAAATATTATTTACTTCTCAAAATTTTTATTATACTGTACACTTAAAAAACAATAAATGTTTTGTTTTAGCGTTAAAATTACCAAAGTTACGGAACAAACTGGTAATTTGTGATTAGGCTAAAAGTTACAATTTTAAAAAAAAATGTTTCGTTATCAAATTTTGTAATTTGACACAGTTAATAATCTTCTCAAAATTTGTGAAACTTCTAAATTTTATTGTTTGCGTCAAACCACTGAAGTTGCGAATTTTAAACAAATCGTAAAAATTTTTGGTTAGTCTGTGAATAAAAAAATTTCAAATTTTGCTCACTTGTCTTGAAATTTTTGTAATTTAGTACAATTCTAAAATAGATCAATAATTGTAATGTCTCAAAATTTCGCCGTTGCAGCTTTAAATCTGAATGTAAAGTAATAGAAACTTTTAATACATCCTTCAAATAAAAATTTCAAAAATTTCTTTTAATTTTTTGTAAGTTGACAAAGCTAAAAAACGAGTCAAAAGCAGTGTTGCCTCTTAATTTCATTATTTTGACGTTAAAATGACCAAAATTGCAATTAAAATTTTAGCATAAATTCATTTATGAAAAACCAAAATTCTAGTTAAAAAATTGAACTAAATCTAAATCAAATAAACTAAACAATCTAGCAAATAAGAGAAAAAGTGATTACCTGAGGACAGCCTCAAAAAAATTAAATAATTAAAAAACATCCAATTATTTGTAAAAATTTCAAAAAACAGTTTTTAAAAATTCTAAAAACAAATCTACAAATGTTAAAAATTCGATTCGATACGACTATTCCAAACCATTCAACAAACTAAAATAAAAACTTAAAAAATTTTAGTTTAAGGATTTTCATTGTTATAAAATTTTATTGATTTTAATTTTGTTATAGTTTTACATACAAAGGACTTTTAGTTAAATGTTTAGTGTGTTAAAAACAATTAAAACGCACAGTTGAACTTCAAGAGTCAGCAAAAATTTTGGATTGCTTGAATTTATATAATTTAATAAATTTCGCTAATTTTAGAGTTTTATTTTTATCAACATTTAATTTTTAGAATTACAAGAATTTTCAAGCATTTTTAAAGTGCTTAGAGTTTTCCAGATGTAAACATATTTCTCTTAAATCTTTCGAAATTTTAGAACATTATTGTGAATTTTTAAGTTTTTCAACCTTTTTTTGAAGAAAATTTGTTCGGAACTGTCCCGTTCCTGTCACTCCAACTTTACTCTTCGATCAATAAAAAGATTTTAAGCCCCACAACAAACACCAATAAAAAGCTAAACCCGATTTCCAGAGAAGTGCGTTCTCTCGCACCCTTTTCCTTTTTTAAACTTCTGCATCTTAATGAACGGAATAAGCATGAGAGATGCGAAAGTTATAAAGTTCTGTACACCCGGAAATGCCCTCCGGATGTTTTTCGGTCGAATGTAAATGTTCGAATGCAAATAAAATGAGTCTGGGCAAACAGCAAGATCGAGTTTTGCGACGTTGTTGACACGAATGGGCAGAGCCGGATCCGATATACTTTTTACAAGTTAACGAGCTGTCATTGAAGAGTTGCTTAAACGATTTCCAATTCCCAATTCATGCGAATTATCTGCGTTTACGCCAAGTATGAAACTGACAGGACAATTAACGAAGTAATAATAGAGAGATATTCCCTTTTGAGAGAACAGTGTAAACACGCCGTGGGAAGTCTGACAACAGAAAATCTCTAATTAAGGGATTATTCAAGTCGCTAAAATTAACTGGGAATTTTCGAAATTTTGACACACCGAATCCAATTAATGGGATTGTTGTAAACAAAGACATAAATCGGGAGAAGGCGACATTCTGTCTGGGGGCGCTCCCGGTAACACTATTGATTAGAAAAAAAACTCGGATTATAAACCGACTAATTTAGTGCGAATGCACTTCACAAATTGCCTCCAGTGCTACATCTCAATCTGTACTAACTTCACTTCAATTGCTTTGAGCCAGGATTTATTAACCAGCTTAAAGTGGAAAAACGTCCTCGGGGAATTACCGACATTATATCTTTAGTTTCTTCATAGAATCGTGTGTACTAAATTCACAAACTCCCCTAAGCTATAAAAATAAAAAAGTCGTATTTATTTAAACGCCCGTCAACACCTCAAATCAGATTTATATTTATAACTCCATTCCCGTAACCCCCAAATTTAAATAACGAATTATTTACTTTTTTTTTCTGACTCAATTCCCCAAAACTACTACAATCTCCCAATTCGAGTTCTCAATTTCAAAAGCTTTCCCTTATTCCTGAGGGAATTTTTCTCCGAAATGATAGACACGTTTCAAAGTTTAAGTGTTGGGTCCCGCAGGATTTGAAAGTTTTGTTTGTTCTATCTCCGGCATCACGTCTTTAATTACATGCACCTTGTTGTTTGGGATAAACGCGAGACGGTACATTTAAACTTTTTCACGAGACAAGGTAGAATTAAAATGTTCTTTTCGCTAAGATTAATCGCTTTCGATGAAGGCTGCTGGAACTGGGAGAAATGTTAATTGAAGTTGAGCTTATTGCACTTTCGAGGAGGCGAATAAAGAGATAAAGATGGATTGTTAACTTTACGATGAAAATGATAACTAGACGGGTAAAAATGTGCGCATTGCAGTGTCTTTGTTAATAATGAAAATTTGTCTGTGTCATGATGTTTATTAATTACACGTATTTGGATCTGTTCAGATGGTATCACTGATACATTGGTAATTCCTGCCGCAAGCGAAACAATGGCGGTCTTGGGGGATTTCTCAGAATGTCGTCATTAATCAAGAAAAAATGCCAAGCATTGTTTCAAATCAAATTTGTTATGTTAAGACACAAACAAGCTCTGGGTAAAAATGAAAGGAAAATTTTATGTGAATTTGACTGGAAAAGTCGTCGTTAAAAATGAAAGTAGACACTTTCTAAAAACCTACAAACGAAGAGAATAAACAGGTTTAATATTTGGTATAAAAAGTAATGACCCGGCGCATCCACCATTTCTGTAATTATATTTCCACTTATTTGTTTGGGTGAATTTATTTATTTTCCTTTATTATCTTTGGATGAGAAAACATAAATATTAAATTTTATTAAGTTGGAGCAGCTGTTGCGATAAATTAAGAAAGTGGGTTCATATGTTTTTTGATAGTGTATACAATATAAATTTATTTCGTTTTTTTTAGTATTTGTCTGCATTAGCGTATCCACCACATTTTGCCTTTTTTAAAAGTTTATTTGTTAATTCTGTAGATATTGGGAAAATTGCTTGTTTGTGAATCTAGAAAGATGTTAATTACGAGAAAATACACACATTTCATAAAATTAAAGTTTTTCTGAAAACTCTCGAGAAATTATTGGATTTAAACAGGCAAATTGTAAATATTCAGAAAAATAATAAGTTTGTTCTTAGACAGCTGAAGACTACAAAAACAAGGATTTAATTTAATAAATTAAACTTTGTAGTAAAATTAAGATGTTGTAAATTCACCAATTTGCATTAATTTTCTATTTTTTTTTTACTATTTCTTTTAATTTATTAATTTATTTCTCCATTCCTCTTAATTTTGCAAATATTTTTTAAATTTGTAATTTTGTTATTAGATGACAGACAAAATCTGCAATAAAATAGTCATTTTTTATAAAATTAAATTTTCTAGTAAAAATATATTTTTTATGAACTTACAAACTAATTTTAGAATTTTATATTTGTTTGTAGACGTTTAAACAATTTTTTTTAAAGTTACCAAAATTAAATTTTTTTAATGCTCTATTTGACGCAGTTTTAAAAATTCGTTGATTTCATTCCACTCTTGAATTTAGATAGATAAAATTTGTATTGTGTTAACATTCTAACACTGCAACAACAAATATTTAGATTTTTTTAAATAGGCTAGTTTGGAATATACTGAAGTTAAGCAATTATCAACATTAAAACTTTTGTTTTTTTTAAATATTTAGAATTTTAAAAAATTTTTTTTTGAACTGACAGATATATATTTCAGAAAATTTAATATTTTATTTAAACCACAAGTTTTCTCAATTTTATTGATATTTTAGAAAATTTTGAAAAATCATATATTTTTTATATTGTAAGATAAAAACTACCTGAATAGAAAATAAATACCTGAGAATTAAAACATTAGTGAAAATCGGCAGTTTTTTTTTTTTAATTCAGAAATATGTTCCAATTTTAACAATTTGTATTTTTCTTAATGCCGTAGATATTAAAAAATTCTTACATTCTGAATTTTTGCAGATAAACACTAACAAATTCGATTTATAAAATGAAAACCTTTGATATATTTTTTCAATCACAAATTGATCCTATTTTTAGAAAATTGTATTTTTTCACTCTGGGGATATATAAAAAAAACTAAAATTAAACAAAATTTTGTTATAGAATTTTAGTCAAAAGTAATTTTTTTATCTTAATTAATTAATTAGTTTTTTTTAACGAAACTGATAAGAACTGCAGAAAAATAAACATATTTAAAAAAGTTAAAGCTTCTAGTAAAAAAAAGCAAATTTGTTAAAATTCAAAATTCTGTTTCAATTTAAAAATTTGATATTTCTCTTAATTTTGTAAATATTGGAAAAAAAATCTATCTATTTATATTTGAATCGAGACAGGTAAAAACTTTTGATATAAATTTCTCATTTAATTACAGTTTTTCTTTTTGAATTTGCAAATAAATTAATTCTAATTTCGAAATTTATTTTTTTTATTGCTGTAATAAATAAACTACAATGAATTAAACTTGATATAATAAATTAAAAGTTTTAGTAAAAAGTAAAATTTTTCTTGAGGGTTTAAAATTCGACGACATTTTGAAAGCTTGTATTTTCATCTAAGTTTGTTGGCGATTAGAAAAAAGAAAAAGTCTCTTATTTAAACTTCTAAAGTTCTACAAAATATGTCTAAACTTTCAAAACTATAACTTCCAACCAAAAATCTAGATGTTTTTAAAATAAAGTGATTGGGCACGTTTACCAAATTTAAACTAAAGTAAAATAAAGTTCTTAATAATTTTTTTTAATTTTGTTCAACAAAAATGCAATTTTTTTTTCCATTTTTAGCTTAAGCATTTAAAAGAAATGTGATTTTTTTTAAAGTATAAAATTTGTTTTTCTGCTAAATTTTGTAAATATTTAATAAAAAAATTTGTGTATGTTAAAAAAAAATTTTGCATTTAGACTCAAAATTAACTGAAAAGTATATCAACTTTCTAAATCTCCAACTTTTTACTGAAATGTAGATGTTTTTTCTCATAATAATCCGTCAAATTTGAACAATTTCAAAAATGTGTATTTCTCTTATTTCAGAGTTATACAGGGTTTCAGTAGCACGATATAAGCAAATTTTGCCTTTTGCATTTATGATGTGAGATTTTTCTAAATACTTTAGACAGCGTGTTCCGATCCAGTTGGCCCAAGAACTCCCAAGAACCTAGAACATTTGGAAAAATCGGTCTCCAAAAAATTTTAGAAATTTAAAAAAAAAATAAAAAAAATCAAAAATTGCACTAATATTTTGAAATGTTAAAAAATTAACAGAAGAATCAAATAAACATTTAAACAAATACTAATCGCAAAAAAAACTAAAATTTCAAGCCAATAATTTTATATGATCTGAAGCAAAAAAAAGCATTTAAAGACTCGAAAACATCCAGGCAGAGAGTTGCCAAAAGTTATGCAAGACATGTGCACTTTCAAAATTTTGTAAAAAAATTAGTAAGTTGGCACTCCTGCATTCAAAATTTAAAAACAAAATATGCACTTAAAGCACAAAATATCCACCAAATCAGAATATGTAAAAATTAAAAGTCTCATATCATGAATGCGAAAGGGAGGATCGACGGATATCGCAGTATTGAGTCACCCTGTATATATCAAAATACTCATAGTTTGCAAATTAAAAGCTTCAACTGCTGTATTAGTTTCAAGAACGTTGAAAATCTTGGGAATTTAAAGTACATTCTAGAAATTGTTTTGTTCTTTTTATTAAAAGTGAGATTTTTTTATTGAGAAAATCCAGATCAAGCCGAAACAAATAAATAATCTATTTTTAAAAAAATACAGTAATTTCTAGAAGTCTACACTAATCAATAAGTTTACGAACGAAAACTCTAATTATCACAGAATTTCCCAAAAACCCCAAAGCCGCAAAATTATTTATGTTATATATCAACTATTAAAATTGATGGATGACTCAACTTTTCCCCCCAATTTTGCAATTATCAGTTCAGATTATCTCTTCTCAGAAACCGTCTTTATAACTCACCTTCTCTCGACCATTTCGTAAATGAGAAATATAAATAACTCTAAATTGCACCGGCTCCGGCAATAAAAAAAATTCTGAAATAATTTTAAATAGAATTCCCGCCGGTCCGGCTTTGGTAGTTTTCCGGGCATCCTCCGGGCCAGCAGTCCCGGAGCTCGGTTCACGTCCCTTTCCCTTTGCACCCCTGTGTCGTGGGAGGGAGACATCGATTCCACGTTGTGTACCTACAGCGGCACTCAACAAGTGGTGCCAACATTGTTGCTTTCACGTCAATTAAGACTTGATTATAAGAGCAATGATGGGACAATTAAATTAGGTTTTCATTCTGTTGTTGGCTACCACTGGAAGCTCGAAAACTGAAAAATGTTCATCAAGGACTTTGTCATTTTATTAGGTTTCCAGTGTGTTGTTTTGGGTACAAAGAGCTTTGTTGACACAGTTTATTTTGTCGGAATAGTCGTGTTGATTAAATTTTGATTTTGAAATAACAGGGGAATAAATATTAGCTTGATTTATTTTTTTCTGGTTTTGACACGACACTTGGTCTAATCAATAATATTCAAATTAAATGGCATAGGAAGAAATTCGCCCTGTTTCCACGCCCTCATAACACCAGCTTAGCTAAAATTCATCCTAAACGTGCTTTGAATTTTAATGTTGCCTATAAAAAAGTTGCAACGTAAAACTCGGCTATTTTAGAGCATACGAGCTTGAATTTAATTCGAATTAATTTTTCTCGGACCGAAACATAATTTAATAAAAGTGGCGACGTCAAGTGGAAAGAAAACTTCAAAGAGTTTGCCCACATATCAAAACTTTCAGCTAGACACGATGAAGCTTTAAAAAATTTACGGAGACCTGACGTGCTGTTAAAATAATGCGTCTTTTCATTCAAACTTTGAAATGGTCGCTATAAATATAAAATGAATTGGCGATCGTGAGTGAAAGAATCCCTTGAATAGAGTGGACAGAAAGGTCAAGGATAGAAAGTTAGGAGAAGTGGCACAAGTGTGAATGGAAATTTTTTAAAGAGCTTTGTGTGGAGTAACAATCAATCAGCCTACCAACACATGTTTCAACGCATTGATTATTAAAGCGTTAATTAAGATTGTTTGAAAAAACAAATAAAATTTGTTATTTTATTTACGAAATGGAAATAATCTGAATTTTTAATAGAGTTAAAAGTAGAAGCCCCGAGATAATCTACATTCCGTTTCGAGTTTAAATTTTAAACATTGATAAAAAAAATATGTAGTAATCCCGTATAGAATTACAAGAATTATTTTAGCCTAATAATTCATATCACCGAAAACAGTAGATAGATAGAAAATTATAAAATTTTGGTAATAAACTTTGTGGTAAACAGTCTAAGATTCGGGTATTTTCTATATTACTAGAATTCGAATAAATAACAAATTTATAAATTCGCGAAACGAGCGTCATTTAAAACAGACCGTTTAAAATAAAACGAAATTAATCTCGAGGAGAACTTAAGAAACGGATAAATACAGAAAGAATAAATAAAATTGTAGACTTCTAAAAAAATTCTCATTTTTCTCACAGAACTCACACACAAGTTCTTTAAATTTGCGATAGATTTTTAAGTGTAAAATTTTTACTATTTCTACTAAAAACACCAATGTCATAAAATATGCGATTTCACGTATTTTGTTGTAGAAATTTAGAAAGTTGAAATACGAATTTTAAAAATTTTAGGAAATTTGTGTCAAAAAACATTTTAATTTGTATCGAAAGCTTAAATTCTATAAAATATTCACGAAACTAAAAAGTCACTATTTTTTTAATTTTTATAAAAATTTTAATTTTATGTAATATGAATTATGGCTGTTTAATTGTAGTATTAATTGGTTTAAAAAGAAAACTAAAAATAATTTTATTTTAAATATATACCGAGTTTAGGAAAATACAAATTTCTATTTTTTTAATTTGATGGATGTTAGGTAGTTTCTGTTTGTTCAAATGCAAAATTATATACATTTCTTAAATATCTACAAAACTGAAAAAAATATTTAATATAACCTTAAGTATAAAAAAGCTAAAATTTTTCAGTCTCAATAAAAAAAAATACATCTAAAAATTAAGAAAAACGAGTTGACATTAAATATTAACTAAAAATCTGGTTTCCATCAAAACTTTGTCTAGATTAAAAAAATATTTTGTTTTTATAGAAAACTGAAAAAAGATTTGAGAACATTTGTGCTTTTAAAAAATGACTTTCACTAAAAGCTTTAATTTTATGGAAGTCTATTCGAAAGTGGCACTTACCAGTTTAGAAACAGAATCATCAAGATTTTCCGAATATCTATAGAATTAACAAAGTTACGATTTTTTAAACTTGATGGATGTGTCAGATTAATTTATTTTGAAAAACGTTTGACATGAGTTAAACGTTGCAGTTTAAAAAAATTGTATGCTTTTTCTTGTAGGTTCTATGTCTAAACGCAAAAATAAATGTAAAAATATTTTTTTATTAAAAACTTTAATTCAACGGAATATTTTTATTATAATTTCCTTTCTCGTAAATAATTAGCTGTTGTGTATTTTTCCTATTTTTAGTAAAAATTATAATGTCATAAAATATGCGTTTTTATCATTTTTTTCTGCTTGGATATTAATAGAAATTTAAAGAAAATTAAAATACGAATTTACAAATTTTTGGGAATTTGTGTCATAAAAAACATTCTAATTTGTACGAAAGCTGAGATTCTATAAAATATGTTAATTTAATTCTAAATTTGTTCAGTATTATTAAAGAAACACAAAATTTTAATTTTATGTAATATGCACTTTTATTGTAGTACTAATCAGTTAAAAAAAAAAACTAAAAATAAGTTTAAATATCCACCGAGTTTAGAAAAGTGCAAATTTTTATTTTTTAAACTTGATGGATGTTAGGTAGATATTAGAAGTGTTACATTAGAAGATCAGAAATTCGTTGTTCTTAAATTTAAATTAACTCAAAATCTAGTTTCTATCAAAATTTTATCTAAATTCGAAATCTATTATTTTGAAAATTTGGAACAACTTGTGCTTTAAAAAATGTCTTTTACTAAAAGCTTTAAATTTATGTAATAAGTCAATTTGCTAGTTGTACTTACCAGTTTAGAAACAGAATCATAAATATTTTCCGAATATCTATAGAATTAACAAAAATACGAATTTTTGAAACTTGGGCAAATTTGATAGATGCTCCAAACTAATTTACTTTAAAAAAAAATTTAGAATTAAATTGTAAGTTGCAGTTTAATTGGTAATTGAAAAATTGGCATTTTTTGTAGATTTTAGGTCTAAATGTAAAAATAAAATTTTCACAGATTAAAAAATGTATGAATTTTTTTTTTAATAAAAACTTCAATTTTTTAGAATGTTTCTACTTAATTATATTTTTTTGCATAAATAATTAACTGTACTACATTACAAAATTATAGCAGACGCAAAAAATGCAAGTTTTTTATATTTTCGAGATAAATCAAAAAAAATTAAATGCTGTAAATTTAACAATGAAGTAAACAAAATTATTATAATAAACCAACTTATTAATTATTTAATAAAATAATTTTATTTTATTTTATTAATTATCTAAATTGCAAAGATTTTATAGTTTATAAATAGAACAAAAAACAAATTAAAATTTTATATTTTTAGAACGTCGAAAAATCCCAAAAAAATTTTTGCATTTTGTAATTTTGTTATCTTTAATTTTACAACAATGTAATTTTGAAATGTAACTATTTGAAAACCGTTTATTAACTATGCCAAAGAACGAAGCGAAACCCAACTTTTCGCCTCCGAATAATTTTACACGTCAATATCCGACAAAAATATAATTGCACATTAAAATTATTGCAAGCCCGATTTGACAAAGTTTTAAACATTAAAAAAAAATTATTAACGATACGTTGTTTAATTTAGGCTTAATTGCAGCGAATTTAAGCTCATTTGGCTCATAATTACACGTAGAATTTAATAACAAGCGTAAATTCTATTTACATCCGTGGGAAGATGATTTATTAGCGATTAATAATCCGGAAAGTTGCATTATGAGTCGAAACTGTTAAAATTATTATTTATGATCCTTGGTTCTTCTAAATTACTGCAGCAGTTTGGATAAAATTTCGCATAATTGTAGATCATAGGACGTTGTCTTTTTATAAGTAGAACATGTTACATAAAACTCTCTTAATTAAAATTAAAAATTTTATTTTTGGCGCGTCTTGTAAATCTAAATAAAATCTACAAGAAAATTAGCGACTTTATAAAATGGAACTGTGCAGCAAAAATTTTAAATATTACTGGAAAATCACGGATTTGTCCTTAAAAAAAAGTATACAAATATCTTCTTTCTGTAAACGTTTTAAAAAAATAAAAAATAACTTGAAAATCACACTGTGGTTATATTTTTCGTTTCTACGGCAAATTTAAGAATTCGCATTGATAATTCGGTAAATATTTCAAATTGTTTCATCTCTGTTTCGACAAATTATATCTTTCAAAAAAAAATATATCAGAGGCAAAAAAAAAGTGATAAAACGCAAATATTTGCGAAATTCTGCGGTTAAAGCTCGATTCATTTTTGTTAATGTCATGATTTTATCCAGAATTTTCTGAGAAATTCAGCAACAAGCTTAAAATGTATCCATGTTTACGCGAAGTTCATGTTTTTTTAAAGAAAATATTGACTTTTTAGCCGTTCTCTTATCATTCTAAAATTTTTATTATTTTTTTTCAAAATTTTCGCTGACGGTTTTAAAAATGGATGGAGTTAAAATTTTCCCTCCTCAGATTTTCACGGCCTCCATCACCTGATACGAAATTTAACCGGTTTCAACAAAATTTTCATTGTAAAAAATGTTCATGATCTAGAAAAAGTAATAAACGTTCAAAATTTAGAAGAATTTCGACAGTAAGTTCAAAGTTGACCTAAATTCCGAAAAGTTCTTTCTGAGTCAGAAGTGTGACTTCCAGGATCTTACATCTCCGGAAGTAAAAAAGATATGGAAAAACGGTAAACGGAACCTGATTTCCGGAATCTTAAATGTGGCCAGTGTTAATCTCGGTTTGTGGATTTATTTTAATTTTAATTTTTGTAGATATTCTTGTTTCTTCTAAATTCCTGACCTAATTGGAAGAAAAGACACTTATCGATTTTGACAGGTTCTTTCGAGCGGATTTAATTTCTTTGACAGTTTAAGAGACAATATTTCTAAAAATTCTGTATTTGAAGCTTGTTTGCTGGATCCATCTTGTGCAGAATTTCACGAATTTTTTTTTGCACCTACGCAAAGCTGAGTTGAATTTTCACCCACGTCAATGACCCGAATTTCCATTTTTGTCCAAAACTTATCCACCACTTTTGTTTAGTTTGTCTGGCGTTTGATATCGTCTCAATATTAGCATTCCTAATACAATCAATCTGATAATTCAATTCTAGCGTGTGCGATAATTAGAAATTACAATATTGATTGGAAAAGCGATGTCCCGAGAAAGGGTCCGCACATATAAACAATCCACCGTTTCTAAATTTAGCGTTCTCCTGAATACTCTTTCACAAACTAATTAACCTTTTTTTTCCACAGGATGGCGAAACTGAAACAGCCTCCACTTGTCACGCTTTGAAAAAATCCTTAATGGTGTCTCCTGCAACACCCGTTCAATTTCAGCAAGGCATCTGCCTTCATAAGTAAGCACAAATGATTGACATATATCACAACAAGAACAATGTAGCTTTGCCTGCCGAACCGTGTGATCTCTCCTGCGTGTGCTTTTCAAGCTTACCTACCCCGTTTCAGATAAACCGAGTGTGAAGGCAACATCCGACCGCACCAATGAATCCCTTCGTCCTTTTTATTTCAGGTTGATGTGCAAATTGACCTTCGCTGGGAAATAGGAACTTTTTTAAACGTATCCGGGAAATGCCATTGAGGTCAGAGGGTGGTTTTTAAGAAATGTTTGTTTTCAGCACCAATGAGGATGCGTAATGGAGGAAGGATTTGTCTGGAGGACTCTGACATTCGTCATGGGGGTGGCGATCGCTCTGGCACCTGTCGGAGAAAGCGAACACGTGAAAAAAGTAAGTCATTTTAAAGTGAGGATGTTCGTTTCTGACTTTGTTTTTTAGGAAGATCTAGAAGACAGTCTTCAGGCCATCCACGACGTGGCGACAAACAGTCTGGGCTCGCTCTGTGTCACCGAGAAATTCCGATCGTTAAGTGTACCTTTAGCAACGGCGCGCTTCGAATCGGCAAGACAAAAAGCAGATCTCGCCGCCACCCTCCTGCAAGACCTGGGGGTGGCACACCACAACGGTGAGTCCTAATTAACCGGTATGTCACAAGCACGACTTTTTGAAATTGGCGAAAATTATTTATTGATTGCTAGAGAAAAAAGAGCATGTGGAGGCGGAATTGTTCGGTGCAATCGGTTTATTTTTCGTTTTTATTTGATTTTTCATTGTCTGGTTCCAGTATTGATTGAACTTTAAGTAAAGCACAGAATTAGGAAAAAAATACACTTTTCTTTTTAGCTTTGCTTGAATCAAGTTTATGTTGGTTCAATATTTCCAATAAAGAAGCTAATTAACTTTAGAAATTAAATAATGAGCTTGATACTAAAAAGCTCCAACATTTTAAAAAACTAAAATTATAACATTAAAAAACTAAAAAGTGAAGAAAAGATACTTTAACAAAAGATTTTAATGATTTAATTTTAAAAATTTTATAAAATTTATTTCCGATGGACTGAAAAAAAATCCAAATTTGAATCCTCTTAAACTGTAAATGTTTTAAAAAATGCAAATTTTTGGAAAGTTCAAGTATATTTTCCCTCGATTTTCTAAATCAAACAATTTAAAAATTCAAGAACAAAAAATTTAAAAAATTAAAACCTATGAAAATTAGTTAATTATTGTTAACAAAGCTGTAAAAACGCTATGTATTTTTGAAAGGCTAACGCGATGTTTGTTTCAAGGCTATACAATTTTTTTTACGATCATAAAAATGTGACAAAATGTAAGATTCGGAATGCAAAGAAATTGAGGTTCCGACCCTAGAGTATATTTTTATAGCTGCGTTAGAAAATTTATTTTTACGGCCTCAAAAGATTTTTTCAATCCATAAAGTACATTTTGATAGATGAGGATAAAATGAAACGTATTTAACAATAAAATATCCTAGATTTTTTGAAATTGAAGAAAATTCAAAATTAATAAAGGACTATGAAATTTGTAAAAATTACAAAAGCAAAAATAATTTAGAATCAAAGGGTTTATTAAAGAATTTATGACGGTGAAAAAACAAGATGTTCCAAAAATTACTTGAATTTTAGATTTCCTGAAATTTACTGAAAGTTTTAAGGAATATACAATTTCGAAAATTTTAGAAAGAAAAAAATTAATAGACAATTTGTGACAACTTTATAACAAAGCTTTCAGTGATTTGTTTTAAAACTTTTCGATTTTTTTATCTAATTAAAAATATTTTGAAAAGTCTAAATAATGTATCAAGTTTAGAAAAATAATTAAATTAAAAAAAACTAAAATACTGTAAAAAAAATTATACTGTCAATCAATTAAATTTTTTAACTATATTGAAGCATCTGAAAATCACATTTTTAAATCTGAAACAAAATTCTGACAAATCTAGTTTTGTTATATTAATTTAAATATCAAAACTTCTAAAAATTTTAAGTTTTTAGAATCCCAAAAGTTGTAAAAATGTCTTAAATTATAAAAAAAAAAATTTCATTTCTGAGTTTCTATAATTTTTTGAAGCTCTAGAAACATTTGACTTTGGAATTTTCTATAATATTAATTTTTTTTTTGACTTTTATTTTCTAGATATAATTTTTAAAAAAAAATTTTGAAACAAATTTTTAAGAAACATGCCCAAAATTTGGAAAACAGATTTCAGATTTCAAATTTTTTTGTTTTTTTTTTAGATAAAAATTTATACGTTGGATTTATACGAGGCATTTTTATTCTAGGATTACTGCAAATTATAAAATTTTGAGAATTCTGGAAACATAAAATATTTGATAAAAAAAAACTCTTCCTTAAATTTCATAAATTTTTACATTGATTTTTAGGTTTTAGATTTTTAAGTTTTTCTTTGCATTTGCTGATTTTCTTTATTTTTTTTAAAATTATTTTATGGGTTTATACAACGTCTTCAGATTATTTGAATGTGTTGAATTTGCTGTTGTTCTTAAATTTCGTAAATTTTTATAATTTTCTAAATTTGATTCATCTATTTTTTGAATTTTTTTTATCACTCGATATTTTTAGATCGTAAAGATTTTTGTGTTCTTTGGATGAGTTAGTTTTATAGAAAAAATATAATTCAAAAAATTCTAGAATTTATTAAGTGGAATGAAAATTTTAACCAGTTTGAAAATAATTAAGAGATAAACCAAAAATTTCGTACTGTCAACAAATCTCAAAGTAATAAGGAACATTCTTATTTTCTAAAATTGTAAAAAACAAGAAAATATATCTAAAATATAAAAACTCCAACTGAACTCCTAGAATTTTTCAAAATCTTTAAGTTTATGAATTAAGAGATTAAAAATTTTGAGATTTAAAAAAATTAAAACTTTTAAGCTTACATACAAATTTAAGATTATAAATTAGAACGATTAGAAATTGTTCTTGGATTGTGTAGATCTAAAAGTTTTCTTTCCAAAATTCGAAAGCAAGAATTTTAAATTTTAAAAATAAAAAAAAACTAGAGCCTAATAAAAATTATTAATTTAAAAATAACGCAAAACATGAAACTCCTTGTAATTCTAGCATTTTATAAATTTGAAAGAGAAATTCTAAAATTATTAAGGTCGACAAAATTTAAAGAAAAACTTGCTAACATGCAAATTTGTTAGAGCCTAAGCATTTTAAAGACCTAAAAAATGTGTGTTTTTTTTTTAATTTAAAACAAAACGAAACTAAATTTTTGTTTATAATTTTTAAATATTTTATTTGAAAAATTCGTCAAAATTTGCAATATACCTCTAAAATTCTAAAAAGATCTGAAATTTTCGCTGAAAAACTAAAGGAATTTTATTATCTTTCAAGTAAAACCAATGTGTTTTTTTCCAGCTTCCATTTTCGAAAACATTTAAGAAAATGTAATCTAAATGTAGCTAGTTTTCCTCCAAACCAATTTTTTCCATTGAAATAAGTATCAATTTCTCTCAGTTTGCATAGTTCTTCTCTATCCAAGCGCCCTAGTAGCCAACAAAACAGAAGCTCGCCGCTTATTATTCAACGGAAGTGAACAAGAACAAAGTAAATTAAACCGAATAATTTCCTCGGAATACAAAACGCGTCGTTTCCACATCCAAGTATAGGTGCAAAATTGAATAAAACAAACTGTAAAAATAAAATAAAAAACTAACTCGTTCGATATTGCAGCTGCCGCTTCATTGCTGTTACACATTGACAATATCGATCTAACAAATATCGCTAAATAAGCCCCCGATCTGTGCAAACATCCCCGCTCCATGTTACCCCCTGAATGTCGCCTAAATTAGTTTGATGAAATTACCGAACACACACTCGATTTATTCAAACTACATGCAAAATGGGTGCCCTTTAACAGGTGTTCCCAAGTTCAATAGAATTTATAGGTTCAAATTTAGTTCCGGGTCGCTTTGTACCTAAATAATTGTGACCTTTAGACCAGACCGAAAACGAAGTTAAATTAAAAGAAAAAAAACACAGAATTAGCAAAATCGTTGCGGAGAAGAAAAAGGTTTTAAAACCAATTTTCTTAATGCCTCTTAAGGTGGCATTTTCAAGCTCCAATTTTCTAAAGTTTGTTAACTAAAACACGGCTCGGAAAACAAAATAAATCCTCAAATGATGTTAAGGGATTTTTCCTTCAACAGCTTGTTCCAGACTCACTTTATGACCCATAAATCGAAAATAAAAGAAGAAATTCAGCAAGACACGATTTTTTGTAAGTCTACACCTCGCTCATTATTTCTTGCTTTTCACGGTAATGGTTGCCAGCTGATGCGCTTATTTTTCAATCTAATTTTGTCAAGCCGGATTTAATAAGAAGCGTGGATTTCATAGTGTTTTCCGGATGAACCGAATCATGGAAATGATGAAATTGAGCGGAGAAAATTCGTGATATAACTCGGAAACGAATGCACGTCCACCTTTGTGTTCCACGATTCTAAATTAAGACACTCCCAACTTTTTTTTTAGTCTGATAGCACGTTTCGGATATTCAGAATTAGACACGAGCTATACTTGGTAATCAAAATTTATTTTTGCTGTTCAACGTTAATGAGGGAATTGCGAGACAGATTCGGGAGTTTGCGGGAGCGTCGAGGACTTTAGTGATTAGTGACAGCTTTATGGAAGCTCTCCAAAGTTATTTCAACCATACAATGCTCGTTGAAGGTTCCTTCAACTGAGGACTCGTACTAATGGGATTTCGTGTCATGTAATGCTGTCAAAGTGAACTGAAAATGAAAAACGAAAGAAAAACTTGATTTGCAAGAAATTTTAAAAGGGGAAATTTCTTGGTAAGGTGACGGCTGGAAAAGCAACAGTTTTGTAAATAAAAAGAGAAAGATGTAAATTCGGGTTGTTTGTAGGTCGTTGATTTAATTGGAATTGTATAGGTTTTCTCTCAAACCTTTCATACGTTCGCACTCGGAAATGGCAAACGAAAAATTTACTAAGAGAAGTGAGAGTCTTTTCGACCTTTCACCTTCTTTAAAAAATCACAAACATATTAGAAAATTTTAAAAATTTTTGACACACTTTACATAACTACGCTAGTTCATTTTCATTTTTGTCAAAAGTTAGAAAACAAAAATTTCTTCAAATCTAAGAATTTTAGACGTTTTGAAAATTTAAATTTTTAAAAGAAGCGAATTCACATGGTAAGAATGTCCAAAACAATTCTAATTACACAAAATTCCGAAAATCAAGCAAATCTCAAGAATTTAAAAAACAAACAAAAAGAAATGAAGTGAATACGAGACACATTAAAAATCCAGAAATAATTTTGATCCGAGATATTAGCAAAATTCAAACAAGTACATGGGAAAAATCCAAAACTAAGGTATATGAAAAATATTAACAATTCGAAGAAAATTAAATATTTATAACAATCTTGTATTTTAAAAATTTTAAGAATTTTGAAACTCGAAATTGTAAAAGATATAAATATTTTTTTTATAGAATTAATAGATAGATGATCACAACTTAAGAACTTTTTTACTTTTAAATTTAGATTTAACATAATTTTATATATATATATATATATATATATATATAATTATATATAATAACAAAAGTAAATCTGAAATTTTTAGACCTTTTTCCTAAATTCTCAAAATTTTTATAATTTCTGAAGAATTCCAAAAATAAAAATTTTTTCAACATTTGTTTAAGAATTTTGTTAGAAATAATTAATGAACTTTTTTTTCATCAAATTTTCAGAAAAATTGACAACTTTTTAGATTTCTAAAGTTTTTATTTCATTTTTTAAAATATTTTGATAAATTAAATAAATTAATAAATCAATAGTCTTTTATCCAGTAGAATAAAGGATCCTCTAGAATTCCAGTAAGTGATCTAAATTATCTCAAAAATCTAAAAATATTCTGGCAAACAACGAATTGAAGCAGTACAAAAAAAAAAGTAAAGAAATTACAAAAATCTGAAAAATACAACAAATTCTAGAAATTCAAAAATTACAAAATACAAAAAATACAAAGAGCAAAAAGTGTAAAGATATTAAGAAATGAAACTCCAGACAAAATTAAAAATCTATAAAATAGAAATTATAGAAAATAAACCAAATTTAAAAAACAGAAAATTCATAAAATCTAAGAGCTCCTGCAAATCTAAGAAAGTTGAAAAAATGTTTTTGTTTCTAAATTCATTAAATGTTTTAAAAATTTTAAGATTTATTTAAGTATTAATATATTTTTTGGTTTATATTATTAACAAATTTAAAACTATAATATTTAAAAATATTAAAAAAATACTTTTTCGAACGAATTTCTGAATCCTTAATATGGCATATTGTTCATGCTTCAGATTTTTTAGAATTAATCTGACATATATAGAATTTTCATGAAACTGAAGAAAGCAACGAAATCAATTTTATACTTTTTTTTTATTTCTAGAGTTCTCAAAATTATTAAAATTTATAGCAGTTCAAGTGAATCGCAAATCTCAAGTATATAAGCAAACTTTATAAATCAACGAATTTTGATAATTCAAAAAAGTTCAATAGTAAAAATCTATGGTTAAATTATTAAATGCTAAGAATGTTTCTCATTTTCCAAATTGTAACAGATTTTCTACAAGTTTATATTTTTATTAATTTATCACTTTAGGATTGAAAGCTTTTTTACATCTTTAGGGGCACATTCCTTAACTTTTTTCAAATTTTTAAAAGTTAAATTTATTTTAAGATTTCTTCAAAATATTTGGAAAGACTCAATTTTTAATATTATTTAACGATTTTCACAAAAATTTTCACAATTTTCTGAAAAATGCATGTGATTTTAATATGCGTATATACAAAACTTTTATTTTTAATCTTAAACATAGAAAGTTTAACAGATGTCAGAAATTTAAAGAATCTAAAAATCCGAGAAAACTTATTAAATAAAAAAAAATCAAACAATATTAAAACAAAAAATTTAAAAATTACAAAGTCTAAAGAATCCAGAAGTTAAGCAATATAAAAAAACTTATTTCTTATGAATCAAAAAGCCAAAAAATCCAAAAAACAATAAATTGATAAAATCCAAGAAATTCTGGAAAACAAGAGAAAAAAAAATCCTCTTAGAATTTGTAATATTTTAAGATTTACGTAAAAGTTGAAAATATAAAACATACTTTTTAAAATTTCTTGCTTAAAAATAATTTTATTTTAACCGTTTAAAAGGCAAAAAATCTAAACTAAAAAACGAGCTAAAACATGCATGTAATAATTTAACAGAATTTTAGTGTGGTTTTTGACTAGTCCTTTTCAAAAAATTATCTTCTAAATGGCAGAAGTGCATACAAGAGTTTTTGAGCGAAAAAAACTAAATGTAGAATGTTAAAAATTGAGAAATGAGTATAAAAATTCATGTTTACGGCCGCAAAAGAGGCCGAAAAGTAAACGTTTATAAAATAGTGGCGAAGAAAACATATTTTATACTACAGGATTTTTAGATTTATTTTATTGTTATTTATCTTTTCATTTTCTGTCATCAAGAAAATGAATATTTTGTTGCATTGTTTCCACAATTTATTAACACGAACAAGAGACTAAACTAAAATGTTATCCAAAAATCCCACAATAAAAAAATTCGTTATAAAACCTATTTACAATTTTATACCACTCATACGACTATTGTTTGTTATTAATATCTACACCTAGATTAACAACAATTTAAACCTTTATAACGATCCGATAACATCATATCTCCCAATCGATTCTAGCTAAATTTATCTTTTCGTCTCACAATTTCTAAAACCACAATAATTTATGCTTCATCTATCGTAAAATGTTAGCCGCATCAAAAAATCTCTTGTAACATTCCAAATAAAGCATCAAACAAATTCATTGATCGCCAGTTCAGAAAATAAAAATACCCTTATCAAAAAAAATTTATTAATCCTGCACCTGCAAGAGTCTTAACTTCCGCTAATTTCATCGTGCTTCTCCATTGTCATCATTTTTTTTCTGGCGTTGGCGGAGTTCATCAATTAGATCCTTGTTGCCAACACGAAAACTTTCGTTTCTTTTTGGGGGTGGTTGGGGAGGGTTGGAGGAAGGGTCGTAGTAAACAGGGGGGTAATGATACAAATGGCTGTTAGGGTCAAATTGGGATGGCCGCCCATGTTTGTCGTATCCACTGAACTGTATTTTATTAAAACCTGTTGGGGTCGGCGAAGGAACTGACTGTCTATATTCCTCGTCTATGTTTTCGGCAAAATGCCGTCTGAACTCCTCGTGCGCTTGCTGTCTTGATGACGGCCGCGAGATGTTATCAGTCGTGGACCTAGAAATAGAGTCTCTCTCGACCGTGGCTCTTGAGATGTTGTCAGCCGTGGACCTGGAGATGTTATCACTAGTAAACTTAGAGGTGTCCACGCTATCTTTACTCATAACGGAGTCCACGGATTGGGCATCGAAACCTCTTCCTTCTTCTTGGTTCTTCTTTTTGAGGATTTCTTCGATTTCCTGGGTCACCATTTTCCCGTCGTTGTTGCTAGCTTTGGGAGGAGCAAACAAAGCAGAGTGTGGGGTTATAGTCCCCCAGATGTGCCCAGAATGTGTCTCGATAACTCCTCTTTCTTTCCCATTTTTGTTGTAGACTTTGGACACTTTCTTCTGGAGCTTTTGGTAGACTTGACCATAAGAACACTCGTTTTCATGCCCCCACAAGTCGCGCCCGAACCTCAAACGGGTCGGGCAACCTCTGAGACGATAAGTACAAGGAAAAATCAAAGAAGTGGCTATAGTCTCATAGGCCAGATTCCGGACGGCATCTTTAGGAACCCCGTTGGAGTGCGAGCACCGGTGACAAATATTCTTGCCTTCAGATAGAAGGAAAACCGGCCCGTTAGAAAGATAGCTCTCACAAAAAACACACTTTAGATCTTCAAGGACCTCGTCGGTGACGTTCTGCAGCTGAATTTCTATCAAAAAAAAACTTTCAAGTATCTATCGTTTTAACAACTTTTTTACCTGTGACGTTGGGTAATTTTCTTTCCGACTTGCAAAACGTCGCAGGACTCGAGCACAGCACATTGCAGCTGCTTTGAAAACGACAGTTTGCTTCGTGGTCCAAAGCTTCGTTCCATAGAAGACGTTTGTTGCAGTGTTTGGGCCAGAAATAGCAAGGATAGCGATACATGGAAGCTACGACTTCGAAAGCAATGTTTCTGTACATCTGTTTGGCGACGCGGAGGCAACGGCCGCAGAGGATGCTGCTGTCCGGGGTTACGTGAACGGGGCCGCAAGTGACGAATTTGCGACAATGGCCGCATCGTAGATTATTGAGAATGGGAATGGGTAGAGGAGGTTGCATTCTCTGGAATCAATGAGATACTGATCAAAAAACTAAACTCAAACGGATTAACAGATAAATTTTACTATCGGTTAATTGTTATAGTCTTTTTAAAAATGTAATTTTAATTAATATCTCAAATTGAAAGCCTCTGATCAATTTTCGATCAATCAACGCCGATGTCCATTAAAATTCTTCAAAATGTCGTAGTAAAATTTTCTAGAATTAATGGAACAATCTGATTATTATTACAGATTTTTACAGTTTTACAGTAATTAAAGCTTTTTTTTTAGAAACAACCTTCCCCGTTTTACAAAACGTAGAATTTAACGACTGAAGGATCAATTTTAATTATTCACTAAAAGTTGACTGTAATTTTGGAGCTTTAAAAAAACTCACTAAGTGCAAAAGTTTTAAACATCAAATGGGTGCTGGAAAATATTTGCATTTTCACAAAATTCTCCATACTTAAAAAATCTAAAAGTTTGTATGAAACTTAAATCTATGGAACGTTTCCGAATTATTGCTAATTCAATTTTCAACATGATTAAATAATTTAGAAAATTATAAAGAGTAAGAAACTCTCTTTTTGAAAGAATAATAAAAAAATTGATACTAAATTTTATTTACTCAATTCCTTCTAATTTAAAATATTTTTTATTTCAAAAAACTTTACATAGCGTTTCTTAACTGATTTTTACAAAAAATTTAAAAAAAATCTAGTATTAAATATCCTAATTCTATATGATATTGATTTGATTTGCAACTTTGATAGTTTTTTTGCAATATTAAAAATATATTTTTTAAAATTATTTTTATAAATTTCTAGTTGTATTTTTTAGATTACATAATATTTAAAATTCAAATTTCATAACTCTTGTAGATTTAACGGTAAATTTACTTCCTTTAATAATCACAAAAAAAACAAAATTTTAAAACAAAATTTCTTTGATGTGTTATTTTCAAAATATTTTACCGATTTTTGTTAAAAAAAATAAAGACGTTATTACTTAGTAACGTTTGATAATTTTGCGAAATCACAAAATTTTTGAACAAAAACAAAAATTTTTGATATTTTGAATATTAGGAGGACCCAAAAATGTTTATTTTCTATTAAATTTCGATACATTGGTAGTTTTAAGGTCATAACAATACAAATTAGACATTGTTACTTTAGTAATGTTAAGTTAAACTGCTAATTAAAAAAATTTAAAACAAAAAACCGAAGTAGAATTTTTTTTATTTCCATTAAAAATTTAAAAATAACAATAAAAACTAGAAGCATTGTTACTTTACGAAGCGCTAAGTCAATCTGTTAATTAATAAAATTTTTGAAAATTTTAATTTTCCAATTTGGACTGACCAAGAATTTTATTATTTTCAAGTAAATTTTGTTACTGCGATATTTTTAGAGTTATAACAATGAAATTTAAAGATGTTGTTACTTTAGTAACGTTTAACGAATTTAGCAAATTACAAAATTTTAACACAAAAAACAAAGATTTTAGATATATTTAATTTTAAGACTAATCAAGAATTTCATCATTTTCTATTAACTTTCGTTGCTCTGGTAATTTTATCGTCATAACAAAAAAAAATAGAGGCATTATTACTTTAGTAACGCTAATTAATTAATAATTGGCTAATTATAAAATTCTAGGACAGAAAACATTTTTTTTTAATTTTCAATCTTATTGTTAGTACCAAAGAAAAATTTTATGATTTTCTATTAAATTTCGTTACTCCGATAGTTTAAACTTTACAACGATGAAAATTTAAAACGTTGTTACTTAAGGAACGTTTAACAAATTTGACAAATTACAAAACTTCAAAACAAAAAAGAAAGAAAATAGATTTTTTCAATCTTAGGACTAAACAAAAATTTTATGATTTTTTATTAAATTTTGTTACTCTGGTAGTTTAAACTTTACATTTATAAGAATTAATAGTATTATTAGTTTCCTAACATTTAATAAATTGGTTAAATTACAAATTTTTAGAACAAAAAACAAAAATTTTAGATTTTTTTAATATCAAAAGGACTGCTCAAAAATGTTCATAATTTTTTATTAGTTTTGTTACTTTGGCAGTTTTAAGGTTATAACAATAAAAATTAGAAGCATTGTTACTTCTGTTGCGTTAAGTAAATCCGTTAATTAACAAAATAATTGAAAAGGAAACAAAATTTTTGAAGATGAATCTTTAAAGTAATCAAGAATTTTCTAGTAATTTTTGTTACTGTAATAATTTCAAATTTATAACGATGAAAATGTAAAATATTATTACTCTAGCAACGTTTAATAAATTTAGCAAACTACAGACTTACAATACGAAAAATGTAGTCATTTTCTATTAAAGTTTTTTTACTTTGATAATTTCAACGTTATAACAATAAAAAAAAAAATAGACGCATTATTACTTTAGTAACGATTAAAAAATTTAACAAATTACAAAATTTAGAACAAGAAACAAAATTTTTCGAAGTTTTCAATTTTAGGACCAAACAAAAATTTTATGATTTTATATTGAATTTCGTTTCTCTGGAAGTTTAAACGTTACAACTACAAAAATTAAAATCATGATTACTTTTCTAATACTTAATAAATTGGCTACATTACAAAATTTTAGAACAAGAAACCGAAATATTAGATTCTTTTAATCTTAGGACTAATCAAGAATTTTAACATTTTCTACTAAATTCTCTTACTTTGGTAGTTTTAACGATAACGATAAAATTTAGAGGCATCGTTACTTAACCAACGTTTAAAAAAAATTGCGAAATTACCAAATTTTAAAACAAAAAAAAATCCAAATTTGTTCTGTATACTAACCAAAAATTTTGAAAAGTTAATGCTAAAACGATAAAATTTAGAAGCGCGCCATCTCTGATATAGTCATTAACAGTGTTAAATTACAAAATGGTGAAGCAAAGAAGTAAAATTTCAAGAATATATTTTTATACAAACCATAAATTTTTAGCACTTTTTTAATTTGTAACTCTGTAGTTCTAATGCTAAGAAGATACTTTTTTTGACACATTTATTAATTCTACCAAATAACAAAATTTTGAAATAAGAAAAATTATTAATATCTTTAGAAGTTCTCTCAAGCTTTCTCAATTGTAACAAATTGTAAATCTAATATTTTTTTACAAATTTATATCAGATACTTGTTTTCATAATCTCATAAGTACATAAGTATAAAAATAGTAATTTTATTATCGCTAAAAATCTAAAACAAAAGTCCAAAATTTTGTTTTTTATTTCTCAGCCTCCTTAACATAAAATTATCTCCTGCTTTGGACAAACTTTTATTTTATTATTATGTCAATTGATTACAAACTTTATCACATAAGCGTGTTCCAACGTCAGTGTTTCATTAATTTTATATTTTTTATGATCCTAATCAGGAAATTTCAGAATAATGATAAGAGAGCTATATATCTTTCTGTTGGATTATTTCACAAAAAATAAGGCCCAATGTGCTCATAAATAATAAAAGAAAAACGGTTAGCTTTGTAGTTTTTTTGACATATGCTAATCTTCGACAGGTTTAGACCAAGCGCAGACCATAAATAATTTTCAGAATCACAGATAAGATACGTAACTGAGATTGCCGAGAAATATTTTAACTTCTGAAAAAAAACAACAATAAACTAAAATGATACATGAGTGTATCATCCTTATCACTTTCTTAACGTAGTGACGTCACCGCTCATTAACTAATTCCTCACCCGTAATAACAAGCAAAGCTGTCCCTTGTGGCGTACAAATTACAAGGCGTCAAGATTACGATAAATTTTATTATCCTAACAATGGAATTTCAATGTCATTGTTTCAAGAATTTCATGGGAAACGTGAGCTAATCCACGAAAATGTTTGCAACGCTGGATTAAGTACCTATTGATTTTATTTGGTCTGTGCTCTAATTAAAACGAAAATGACAAGAAATTTGTTAAGGTAGTGTAAAGTGTCAGGGTTACTTACTTATTTTTTTGATTCAACGTCAAATTTTTTTAGAAAGAGACATTGTCACGATTGGTCTACTTCACTGAGCTGCGTATCACAAACTAGAAGTTTGAAAAATAACTGTAATACAAACACAGAGATAAGAGTTGATAAACTTATCTTAATATCTGCACTGAATTGAAAATTTGATTTGGTTGGTAAACGAGGCCTTATGTTTGCACAAATCTGGTAATCTCAATATTTGCGTTTGTTCTAATTTTGCAAAAACCAATAAATAGCTGGAGAAATTTCAAAAGCTCACAAAAACTGGAGCCAATATTATCGTTATCTGCTGAAATGTATCCCTGAATCATGACAAAACTATTTTTGCGATTTCAGGTCTCCAAGGCGCCATCTCCAAAAACCTCCTCGTTTCCGACCAGAGCGTCCTTTCAGCCCGCGTTTTGACCATGAACGCTACGACTGGGACTCTCCTCAACTGCGCCTGGTGGCAACGCCAAGGTCTGGAAGTCGGGGAGCCCCGAAAGTTACGCTGTGACGAGTTCCTGGAAATGGGTCGAAGACCCGGAGCCGAGTATCCATGGTACGAAGATGCAGACACTAGTCCGGGTCTGCGTTCGCCCAAATTCATGGAAAGTTTACCCAACGTTTCGTATCGGGGATGGTGGACTTATCCCTATTATTCCTGCAAATCCAGGAGGTGGCTCATTTCGTATAGTGTGCCGATACCGCCGCCGGGACGTGGGGGGTAAGAGATAAGATAAAGTTGGTATTTATCGTTTTAAAATTATAAATATATTTTTTAAATAGACACGCGTCATTGTTTCTAAATTAGTATGTAGGAAAAATAGTGAAGGATGACAGCGATAAGGATTATCATGACAATAATATACAAAATGTTGTAGAACAAGGTCGAAAAGAATGTTATTAAGACAAAGTGATCATATTTTTTAAACTTGTACACATTTGGGCCAGTTTATTGCAGTATGTATAATGCAGTGTAATAGAGCTAGTTTCCAAATATTTCCACCATGTATGCTAAAAAATATGACCAAATATTCGGAGATTTTATTTTTTTGACGCAAATTTCGAGCGAATCACATCTTTTTCTTATACATCTAAAAAAATCTTAAAATTTTGACACTAAAAACTTTTATGGTCGTTTCTCGGAAGCTAGAAACATTTTTATAACTTGTAACATGCTTTTTAAATTAAAAAAAAAATTAAATTAAGTTTACCAATTGGTCTCTAGACGCGTTTTTTAATTTTTACCATTTTTTTAAATTTTAGTAATTTGTAATATATCGAAATGCTTTTAAAGTTTATCTATCAGATATAATTTTTAACATTTTTTGAACAGACCTAAAATTCGAAAATCCTTTTAAAATTTCAGATGTTTTTCTAAGATAAACGTTTTATCTATTAATGGAAAAATCCAGAGCCTTTTTCAATGCTCTAAAAAGTCTTTAAGATTTTCCAGTTGATAGAAACTTCTAGGAATTTGAATATTTAAAAAATTCAGAAAACTTTTAGGAAGATACAAAATTCTAGAAAAGTCTAAAAAAAGAGTAGAGAAAATTTTGAAATATTTTAAAAACGAAACACAGAGTTTTCTTGATGTTTCATATTGTATTTTAGCCGAAGGAAAATTCCAATTTTATTTAGTATTTGCATTTGCATATAATTCTTAATTTAGATTATACGAAATTCTAAAATTTATGTAATTGAAATTTATAATTTCCTTCCTGACCAACAAAAATTAAAATTAAAAAAAATTGTTAAAAAATAGGCTTAATTGTCTAAAAATTTTTAAAATTTTCTTTTGACCAAAAATCTTTTTTTCAATTAAAGTAATTTAAGCTAAAAAAACTGGTTATTGTTGTTACTTTATTGCTTGAATTGCTTGAATCAAAAAAGATTTTTTTTACACATTAATAATTAAAACAAATTATTTTTTTTAATTTGTTAAAGATATTGCAGAAATTTAATATCTTTTAGGTTCGGAATCTTTTTTAGACTATTAAAGAATTGGAAATTAAAAAAAAATAAATAAAAAAGCTCAGAAAAAAGATTCACTCAAAAAATTCAATATAATTTTGTAAAAACTGTATTTTTATTGATCTACATAAACCTAAACCTTTTTTAATATTGTGGCATTTGAAACATTAAACTAGAAAGGACTTTTTATCGTTATCTAACTTTATCTTTGAACGATAATAAATTCTGAAATGTTAGATAAAATTCTATTTTTACTGCTTGCTAAATATGGACTAAAATATCTAATAATTTCTATTTCCTAATTTTAACTTAAAGAAAATCAAAAACTCGAGCAAGTTAAAATTTCTCTAATATTAACATTCTGTGAAACTTTTAAGCAATCTAAGAACGTTTCCTTGACACACATTTGGTTTATATAATTTTTGGCAAGTTATGATAGCTCAAAAATTATTAAAAAAAAAATTACAAATTCGATCTTTTTTTTTATATTTAGCAAAACTAAATACTGAATTGTCGGATAAAAAAAATATTTATTTCGTATAAAGAAAAGCAAAAACACTTAACACACACAATACTACATAATTTTTTTATAATAAATGTTCAAAATTTTTTCCATGAGCCGAGAAGCAGACGCCTAATCTGTCTTTAAAATTTCTATTTACATTTTGTGAATTTCACACAGTAATTTTATTCGCAGCTTGTGTTATTCGAGTTTTTAATTCGTTTAAATTCTGCGGCCTTTCTCTTGTATTAACAAATACGAGACGGTTCAAGTCTGGACTTCTGGTTGGCCATGTGAACGGACTAAAATGGCCAATTCTCTTGTTCATAAAATATCTGTTTAAACATTGATTGGCTGTTCGAGTACTATGAAGAGGAGCTCCATCGTGTTTGAAAATTGTACCACTTTTTATAGGTACTTCTACCATTTAGTGATCCATCAATAAAAAACGACCCAATTAAATAGATGCCTGCTCATACATTTACTTTTTTGAGCCGCTGAGTGTGAGTTTTTGGGTACGGATTTTTTCCTCGTCCATATTCTTGTATTTTGGATATGTACGCTTCCGTCGAAAAAAAAAATTTTTGAAAATTCCAAACACCCGCCTGTCATTAATTTATCGTAAGGCTTCAAGACTGGATATTCTGCAGTAAAATTATAACCCACTTCTTCTTTTTCTTCTTCTTCTTAGGTGTAGGCCGTAACAGTTTAATTTTTTTTTGGTGCTATACACTGACTTTATACTATTCAAATATTGTTTCTATTCAAAAATAAAAAGTATAACTCTCTTAGTAACAGCTCGTACTATTTTTCGTTTTCTAGTGGGTCCAGCCAACTGGTTGCATTAAAAGCACAAAAAAACAGGAAAAACCATTGAATTGTTTTATTTTTTATTTAAAGAAATTTTACATCTTCGATTTTAAAAACAAATAAAACCTACAAAAAATTATTTGAAAGTACGTACCCTATGATTTTTGGATTTTTTTTTTTGGTTAAAAGTAAAGTTAGAAAAAGGACAAAATTGTTTAAAATAAGGCAATACTTATACAGACTTAGAGTTTTTGACAATTTTTGTTGTCAATTTTTTTTTTTTTGAATTTCTAAAAATCAAGCCTCTCTTTTTCTGGGTCAAATATTTTTGACAAAAATCCCGAACCTGAAACTAATCAAATTTTTTCAATGAATGCAAAATTTTAATAAATATCTCTTCGAGCAAATATTAAATTAGAATATTGAAAAAATGTTTTAATTCACAAACAACTAAATTAATCATTTCTGAAAAAAAAACTGGAATTTTGACGAGCAGCAAAAATAGCCATAGGTTTATGTTCTTTGATAATCTTTATATTTTTAATTATTTTTTTTTAGATTCTATTCATTTGTGTTCCTAATTCTTCAAACTTTCTAATTTTTAAATTTGTAAAAACCAAATAAAAAATACTTTAGGAAAAGCTTTGTATTTTTATTGCTCATCAAGAAATCTTGGGTTTTTTTTAATATTGCGGCATTATAAACATTTCAAACCTAAAACATCAATTTTTATTTTCTAATTTTGTTTTTATTCGAAGAGTAATTTAAAAAATTTAAACAAAAAATTTTCAGAAATTTCCTAAATTCGATACTTACTGTCCTCTAAAAGTTAAAATTCCATTATCATTAGTCAATAAAAACAAATTCAGGGTCATGTTAATAATTAAGTTAATAATGTTAACTCAAATACAAGAATGCCAACTTAATTCATTTATCTCACTTTATTTGAAATTCTCCCAATCCCCTCAATCTCACTCTCCACCAAATCTCCAGCTTTCAACGCCTCCGGAGGGCTCCTAAAAAACCCAACCCCACTCGGCGTCCCCGTCATTATCAGATCTCCAGGAAACAAGGTCATATAACTAAAACCAACCCATGAAATCCCCATCACTCTCCCAACCACAAACTCACCCCGATAAATACTCAACAAGTTTATCAATACGATGCACCATCTCCGAAGTAGTCCCATTCTGCTTTAACACTCCATTAACCCACGTCTTCAGTTTCAAATTATGAGGATCTCTAACTTCATCTTTTGTCACCACACACGGCCCTATGGGACAAAAAGTATCCATGGATTTCCCCAACAAAAACTGTCCTCCATTTTTCTGGGGGTTGAGCAAATCTCGGGCGGTTAAATCTTGACCAACTGTATAACCCAAAACGTAGTCAAAAGCGTTTTTCACTGAGACGTTCTTGGCCGTTTTGCCTATGACAACAACGAGCTCCACTTCCCAGTCGAGAGCCTAAAACGGTGTCAGAGGAGCTCCGTGAAAATTTTTACTTACTTCGGTGCAATTTGGAAGAACAATATCATCGAAAGGCCCGACAATAGTCGACGAGAACTTGCTAAAAACGATGGGTTCGACCGGATAAGGCTGCTTAAGTTCCGTACAATGCTCTTTGTAATTCATACCCACACACAAAACCTTGTCAGGTTTCGTAACAGGAGCCAGGAGCTCCACATCAGTTAGAGGAACACTTGTTGTGGCTTTTGTTGCAACACTGAAATCGCAACAATCACGCTATGGAAATATCGGGAAATTTCATACCTCGTGAGAGTATCAACACCGTTTTCTTGACTTAAGATATCAACGAGAGAACCCGAAACTCCATGACTTAAATCAACAACGACGTCGTTTTTAAGGAGACCAACTTTAGTGGAAGTTGGATCTTTCTTATTTAAAAATTGCACGAAACGCATTGTAAAACACTGATTTAAGTCGCTTTAAAGTGACCTTCATTTTATATAAATTGTGATAAGACGTAATCAAGAAACTATGTACTTGAATTTAGTTAAAACCTCGATAAAGGTTACAAACAACTCGTTGAAATTAAACAAATAGAATTTTTTTTGGGGGGAATTTATGTTGTCAAATTGCAAAGAAAAATTTTACATTGTTGTGTATATTTGGTGGAAAAAAGTGAATGTGGCTTTAATAATAATAAGCTTGGAGCAACAGGTCTTTGTAAATTTTACATCAAGCTTAGGAATCAGTTTTCTCTGTGTTTACAATTTCTGTCTACAACAGAAACGTGATTTTTAAAAAATGGAAAAAAAAATATGGAGGCGCAGGTTTTATGTTCTCTTTCACATAATTTATTATTTCTATTTAGATCTAACTTTTTCTTTTTTTGTAAAGCACAAAAAGATTTGATGAAAAATAAAACGATTTTTAAATCAATTAAATACAAAAAAATTCATAGAAAATTACATTACATTAAACCCAAACTGTCACATTTTTTGTAGCACAAAAACAGAACAAAATTGGGTTTACTGCAGGAAAATTACATATAAAATAAAATCTATTTTCTAAAGAGTCAAACTTTTTTTTCATCACAAATAAATGGAGAAGATTACAATTTTTTGGTCAATATAAAGATTCCCAAAATAATTTAAAAAATAGAAAACATCCAGAACAAACACGAATATCTAAAAAATGTGGAGAATACAACAATTTGAAAAACTGATAAGTACCAGACATCTAAAATTAAACTACCCCAAAAATGTAGATCTAGATAGTCCACTAAATCCAAAATAACCAGAAAATTCAAAAAAGTTTAAAAAATTCAAATTCAAAGAATTAAAAAATTAATCAGTGATATTAATTTTTTTTTTTGCTGAAAGTAAATTAAAATTTCAAATTACAAAAGTTTTTAACGACTAAAATTAATTGACCAGCAATAAACATAGTCAATTTTCCTAAAATTAAATCTAATTATTTTCTAAGATTTGTAGAACACTTTCCGAAACCTGTGAAAATCATTTCGTTAGTTGTTCTAACTTTTTTTAAGGGTGCGATCATGGACTAAAAGAGGCGGGAAAAACTCCATGTAAACCGGGAGTGGCATCACGATTTTACGTGCCTATTTTTCAGGGCCAAACATGGGCAAGATATTTGATAAAATGACAAAAGTTGGGTACTGTTGGAAAGCTAAAGAATGTGTGCAGGGCGTCTGCTATTTTTTATTGCAAAATAATGAGTCTAATAGTAAAAAAAACATTGTTACATTTTGGTTAGTCCTAGAGGTTTAAATTGTGTACATTTCAATGTTTTTTTAACGCATAAAATAAAAGTAAATCAAAAAACTGAGATATACAAGCCCTTTTCCCAAGTTCCTGCAACATTTTGCTGTAACGTTTTAAGTGATTAATGTAACGGTATTGCCATGTTTGGCTCTGAAAAATTCTCTAACATTTTTTTCGGATAGAATTGCGTGGAGTGGCGTTCGTGGTCGAAATGGTACTAACATTGTTCAGCTACCGTCTAAAAGAGGGCGCGCAAGCATAGGGTGCCAAATTTTGAATTTACGCTTTAACTGACTGAATTTAGTTCAAATAGATACATATTATATTAGGCAAATAATATTTGGTACGAAAACCTTACCTGGCTTTTTGAGACTTTTCAGAACATTAATGTGGTACTTGAAGCGAATAAAGTACCAAACATTCGTGTTTTTTTTTCTGTTACAGTTAAGTATTCTCTCAACGGTTTGATTATTAAATTAAAATATGAAGACATTGTTTAACGTTGACGAATTTTTTGTCGAAATGGGTTATCAAATCATACCTCTTATCAAAAAAAAATAAGTAGTGATGAAAAAAATAATAGTTGATGTATTTTTAGATTTATAATAAATCAGCTGGCATGTCTAGGGATGCCGTTCCTATCGTAATAAAAATTTAGGTAAATAAACCCTCACTAAGTATTTATAGCTTTTTTTCAAAAGCTGTTTTGTTGTGGTAACCCGCAAATTTATGATTTTTTAGTTGGACTATATATAAAAATAAAATATCTTTAAATTTCGAAGTATTTTAATTTTATAAACAAAAACAAATTACGACAAGAAAAGCTTTGTAATTTTTTTTAAACATAATAGTTTACATTTTGGGGTGTAGCTTGGAGGAGATTCAAATAAGAGGTTAAACATATAAATTATAAAATTGTTTTGTTACGATTTTTATTCTAATTTTAATTTTGCTGGAGACGCAAATGAATCGCTTAAGTCCTTCCATTTTACGATGATAATAAATTGAAGCGCATTGGTCCTTCTAGTTTCGTCCTTTTGCTTGCGTTGTTCCCGTCATCGACTTGCCTTCTTCATTCATCGGAACTTTGGTGGTGATAGACTCCACTCTTGTTTGGGTTTTGAACATCATCATTGACCATCTAAGTAACCTAAAACTAAAATCGCAGTATATTTCATTTTAGGAAAAAGTAATATGTTTTAACTTTCCTGTCTTTCCTTTCTTTTCAGAACTACACTTACTGCCACGAGCGTGTGTACCTTCTAATTTAATCTAAGTCCGATTCAAACGATGCTTCCGATGTGTCCGCGTTTTGCTCAAACCGTAGAGTACGTTCGATCGGTTTGATATCACAAAATTATCAATTTGAGACAAGGGTTTGTGTGTACGAGTGTACGTAACAAAATGCAAGTTTTCTAAGAAATCTGACTTTGCCCAAACTCTGGAATTTGACCATTCTCGGAGGGACGACATCTGGAAGCAATTCGCCTTGCAGTACCCGCTGGGAAAAATCTATCGGACGCTTCTCCGATGTAAAAAAATAAAATTCAAATATTTCGGACTGACCGTAAAATTGGGGCCTGGGAACCATCACAGTATTATTGAGTTAATGAGTTATTATTATATGTGCTGATTATACTGCTACATTTTATATATAAAGTAATAATTAAATAATTAATATTCCTTGTTACTTCACTTACCTGTTAATCGCACACACTTGACTAATGATGAAAAAAATACTAAGTTTTAACACCACAAAACAAATTAATGGTTAATGTAAATTCGTAGAGACCGTACAAAGTTTGAAAGCAAGTCGTCTAACTGCAAATACAAATACACTTGCTGTCGCAAAAGAAAACAATGCAATAAAGAGGGGTAACAAATTAGAAGACAAGAAATTCTTCGTAATACCACTTGGTTTTTATTTTAATAGGATATTAAGGATTATCCTGCGTTTCCGGATAGCAGGGGGTCTATCGGACCTGGTTTTATTTTATCATCAAAGAATATTTCTAAAACATTTATTTATCACTGTTAGTATTTATGGACCCAAATGGATTATTTTATTTTTTTATTTATTTATAAAGGAGCTTTTGTTTGCAGTAGTTTTTTTTAGAACATGTATACAGGTTGTTATAGAAATATATGTAGAACTCTGGCTGCTAAGAGAACTTGTCAAAAGAATAATCACTTTTTTACACGTATGGTTGCGGTTTGCACGTTTTTCCAAGGTAAAGAACAAAAAAGTCACACAAATAAACATAAAATAGGTTCGATCAAAATTAATCAGTAGAGTAGTCTATGTAAGTAACTAATTACTAAGCGATAAGTGATGAAAAAATAATAATTTGTTTGAATTAGTTAAATAAAAACAATTTAAGAATTTTCAAAAACTCCCAAACCGACATCAAAATAAGGTTTGCTCAAGTTTCATTATGGTAATAAATGCCTAACCAATGTGCAACTCAAAAGTCCACTCAGATTTTGACTAAGAATTCACCAATAAAATTAAGTGCGATCGTTCGGGACACCATGTATAAACTTTTAGATTACTACTTTCTTTTGTGCGAGGAATAGTGTTTGTACCTAGTAATTTTTGTATCAAAATGTTAAAAAAAGGGTTGACCAATGCTACATTTTCTCTCATAAAAAACTGCTTAAAAAAATACCACTGCTAGAAACATTAAAACAATTTTTTTTTCAATCATTTATAAATTTGGATTTAATAGATTCATAATATCCGTAAAATGCAAAACTTAAAGAATTACATTTTAAAGCAAATAGTGTCCGAGACCTCTAAAGGTTTATGGCTTTATTTATGGGTGCAGCTGGGATATTTCTGAATTCTGACCTTAGAGGGTTAAAATTTGTGTTAAAAAAGAAAACTATTGGCATAGGCAGGTACATAAAAGCGTCCTCTGTTACAAAATAGCAAAAAAACTATTAAATTTATTTTAGGGACGACAGTGGGCAGCACTTCCCAAAGGCATATTCAGTGAGTCGAAATTTATCTCGGGATCGCAGCCTTAACAGAACAAATTATCAAACATTTATTCAAGCTGAAGAATTCGTAATTCGAGAAAGTGTAAATAAAGCTTCGATATTAATGAGCATACAGCTTGAGCTTCAGGTTTTAAAAGTGTCTTTATAAATTTATCGTTGAGCTAAAAATAGCGGAAAATCCAAAAGTTAATAAATTATTTAGATTCAATTTCTGGTTTTATTATTCATTCAGTGATACTAATTGAAAAAAAAAACTTTATACAGATAGATGTAATAAATTTTAGAAATTGTGGATGTGGCGGGTATGTTTTTTAAAAACAATAAATTTCTACCAAAAAATTATTTTTTTATTAGAATTTTTGAAAACTTAGAATTTGTCGCTTTTGCGTGGCTTTTTATAGATGCAAAACAAAAACATTTTTGTCTTGTGAATTTTCTCTTAGAAATCAAAAAAATCTAAAGAATGACTGTAGTTTTGTATTCTTATGTTCTTATATTCTTTTAACATTTGAAATTTAGAATACTTAATTTGCTGATAAAGGAGAGTAATCTCCAAAGTTCAAAAAACTCAAAAATATTCCAAAATTCGCTATTGATTAGGATATGTGATTTTCAAAGATTATTTAAAATTAGCATATTTATTAACTTTAACTTACAAATTTTTTGACAAAAATCAATTTAAAAAATACCGAGCATCTTATAAAACTTCAAAAAACAATAAAACTAATAAGTAATTTAATTACATAATTTTTGTAATAATGCTATATCTAAAGATCCAGTAAGAAAATCACACATTTTAAAAGTATTTTTTGCCTTTCAAAAAACTGAAAATTACTTTACATAAATTTTCTTATTTGACCAGAAAAAAATTACAAATCTTACAGGATATTGGTTCTTTAGAAATTTTTGTCTAAACTTTTAGAAAAAAATAGAAAATCTGATAAGTAGAAAGCATCTACAACAGAACAAATATAAAAAAAATCTGGAGATTCTACTAAGTCTAAAATAACCGAAAAATTCAAAAAATTGAAAAAATCTAAAAAATTTAAATCTTTAGAATTTGTAAACTGGAAACTATAATAAATCAAAAAATCCTAACCAGTAAAATGTAGAGAAATTGAAAATTTTATTTTTTGCCAGAATGTAAATTATAATCAAAAATTAAATGAATTTTTAACCTCTCAATATTCTAATTGCAAATGTTAGAATTGTAAAAAACGGCTAAAATTACATTACTGAGCATAGATAGTTTTCCTAAAATGATTCCTAATTATTTTCTTAGTTTTATAAAACACTTTCCAAGAACTGTGAAAATCATTTCGTTAGTTATTCTTATTCTTTACAACAGAATAAATTATAAAATATTTATTCAAGCTAAATAATTCGTAATTTCAGAAAATGTAAATAAAGCTGCGATAATAATAATAAGCGTGCTTTAGCTACGGTTTTAAGCGTTCTTATAAATTTATCGTTGAGGTAAAAATAACGTCCAAGTTCAGAAAATCCGATAAGTTAAAAAAAAATGTTTTATTTTCCTAACTTATTAAATTAATTTTAAAAAAACTTTATACAGGTAGACGAATTTTTTTTAAAAAAAATGCAAAAATGGTGGATGCGCCAAATCTGTTTTTTTAAAAGCAATGAATTTCTACCAGAAAATTACTTATTTTTTTCTTAAATTTTTTAAAACTTTTTCAGTTTTTAATGGATCTTTGAAGAAAAACAAAAAGTTTTTTCTAACGCACCTCTGTGAATTTCTCCTCAAAAATTAAATAATCTTAAAGAATGACTGTATTTTTTATTATTAGATTCTGTAAATTTGAATATTTTGTAATATTTTGATTATAAATATTGTACTTTTTTTAAGATTTAGAATACTTATCTTATGGAAGAGAAGAGTAATCCACAGAATTCAAGCAATTCAAAAATATTCCAAAATCCGCCAGTGTTTTGGAATTTTATTTTTTAGAGACAATTAAAAGTTAGCATATTTATTAAATTTGACTTAATTTTTTTTATAAATGCAATAAAAAAATACCGAGTATTTTAAAAGGCTTTAAAAAAATTACTAATAATTTAATTTTATTATTTTTTCATTACAAAAAATTGATTTTTCCGAATTTTTTAATACTTTTAAGAGCAATACATAAAATACATAAATTGTCAACTTCTTAGTAGTCTGCTGTGAAAATGCTAAAATTTTGCAATAAAAGCAAATTTTTGCTTAAAATTTCTAAATCTCTTCGAACAAACACTAACTTAGAAAATCGACAAAATGCTAAAAAAAAAAGCAAAATTCTCGAGGAACAATAAAAATTGCCCGTTTTAAATATGAAATTGCATACATTTTCTAACTTTTGCCCATCTAAAAAAATTAAACCCCTAAAAAAATATCGAATTTTTGTAACAGTTCTTAAAAACTTTTTAAAGATGATGAAAAATAGAAATATATTTATACCGCACCTCGGTGGATTTCTCCTTGTAAAATCTCGCCCACTCCCATTCTTTCTTTGTAAAAGTTTCCACATTACTCCACACATCTTGTTCAATTTCTGAGAAGCACCGCAGCTGCCCCAAAGTCCAGTGAGTTTCCCAAAAGTAAAAATTGCCTCAACTTAACTTCAAACTTCCTTAAATCGCACCTAATTTCATTCTTTCATTAAATGAATCTCGTTGAAAAATTCATGAGCATCGCAAGACCCAGAAAATGCAAATCTTCCTTTTATTAATCTCAAAGTTAATTCCCTAAAATCGATCGATACCCAATAAATAAAAACAACGAAAATCCTCCTATAATTTACGAGGCGCCCGAAAAGCTAGCCCAACGTGAAAAAATTTCCTTGGAATCACGAAGAAGCGTGCAACTATTGATTCTTAATAAAGTTCAGCTTCATCAATCATTGTTCATTTCAGACTGAAGGGTTTTCTGAGTTTGGACGTGGACGTTTCGCACCTGGAGGTCAACCAGTGTGAAGTGAAAGCATCGTCGAGTGCTAACGAGATATCAATCTTCCACGGCACGCACAAATGCCACAACACTACGTCTCAGGTGAGAAAGTTTCACCGCACTTGATAATTAATTCCTTGGAATTTTAGTGCTTTTATCGACCGGAAACGGCGTCTTCGAATTGGTCCCGAGGAAAATACCAGTGCGTTTGTCGGCCAGGGTTCTACTCGCCGCACTACGGAGGAGTGTTCAACGGTACCCTCGTCGAAGGTACTATTCTCTATCTCTAGGAGTTTGTTCACCATCTCAGGTCTTGTTCCAGTGTCGTACCAAGACGAAATCGAGAACAACACCGACTCGTGGTCTTCTATTTTCCACTGTCTTCAGTGTGCTCCAGGTTGTCATTTCTGCACGGATCCTTCTCCATGTCTAGCCACATATCATTGGCCCTTTCGAATCACTCTTCTCGTCTTCAGCGTGACTTGCGCTCTCTGCACTATGATCATTAATATCTACATGTTTCAACACCGGAAGTTAAAGGTGTTCAAAGTTGCCAGTCCTATTTTTCTCAGTATCACGCTTTTTGGTTGCGCCATCATGTACTTGGAGATGGCGGCGATTTTCCCAGTGCTTGACACCTACTCTTGTGTGGCGACGAAGTGGTCGCGACATCTTGGATTCTGTGTTACTTACACGGCGTTGCTGATGAAGACGTGGAGGGTGTCTTTGACTTATCGGGTTAAATCAGCACATAAAGTAAAGTTGACGGATAAGCAATTGTTACAATGGATGGTGCCCATTCTTCTGGTTATGTTGATTTATTTGGGGACGTGGACTTTGTCTGATACTCCGAAAGCTGAAGATATTGTGGATAATGAGGATTTGAGGTTCAAGCAGTGTGTTTACAATTGGTGGGACCACAGTCTTGCTATTGGTAAGTAGACTTAAAAAAATAGAAAATCTGTATATCTAAAAAATACAAAAACTTAAGAAACATCAAAAAATTCAAAAATAAAATTTTAATGTTCCAAAATGTCCAAAAAATTACTTTAAACACAAAAAATTAAAAGAAACAAAAAATGTAGCTTTAAAATGAAAAAGGTTTAAAAAGCAAATTCGAAGCAATCAAATAAATACAAAGATGCAGAATATAAAAAAAATGAAAAGCGTATAAAATGCAGGCATTAAGAACTTAAAAATTAGTTAGGTTCTAAAAAATTCAGATAATATAATTCTGTAAGATCTAAGAAATAGAAAAAACCTACTTAAAAATCCAGATCTATAAAATCCAAAAAAGAATGAAAAATTCATAAAAATAAGAAAAATATAAAAAAAAAATATTCTATACAACGTAAAAAATGTAAAAGATCTAGATAAGCATATTTTATCAAATTCAAAAAATGCAAAAAACCAAAGGATATAACTATGAATATTTCAAAAAAAAAGTTTCATCAAAGAAATGTGAAAAATTGAAAAAAAAAAATTATAGAATCCCGAAAAGTATGGAAAAAAATTAAAAAATTCTTGAGCATGGAAAAAATCCCAAGTATTTTTAAAATCCGAAAGCTGTAAAATCTATGAAATAAAAAATCTAAAAAAAATCCCTAAAATTCTCAGACTGTCTAAATCAAAAACTGATGTTTTAAAAAATTTATTTAATTTCCTTAATTTTTTCTATAGATTTCCTATAATTTTCAATTTCCTAAATTTCCTAAATACTTTTTCAAACTTTATAAAGAATAAATAAACTTTAAAATTCAACAAACCAAAACTATACAATTTAAATAAATACAAAATTTAAAAATTCGAATAAATATTACATGTTATAATTTTTTTCTAAAAAGAATAAAAATCGTAAAAGAATTCAATCATTCCAATCAATAGAATTTACGAAATTAGAATTGCTAAAAAATGCAAATCTACAAAAAAATCAACCTTCTTAAATTCTTAAACTTTTACATTTTCTTAGATGATGACTTTCTTGTTTTATAGACTTTCTAGACTACACAAATTCTTCTGATTTTATAGATTTCTTAGATTCTTAAATTCCTTATATTTAAAAAAATATATAAAAGTTTGTAGGTTTTCTAAATTTTATATATTTTTTAGATTTCCCACAAACTCTAGATTCCTAATTTGTTTATATTTTTTTAATTTCTTACATTTTCTTTGTAAAATTTTTAGACTTCTTACAATCCCGAAAATTTTCAAGCACCTTAATTGAAAATTATTATTAAATCAGAAAAATAGAAAATCTAAAAAATAAAATAAAACAAATTTTCAAAATAAAAAAAATTACTGAAAAAACTTAAGAAGTTTTCCCCCTAAAAAAATATTGTAAATAATACTCAAAAAATTCAATAAATTCGAGAAATTTTGTTCGAAAAAATAAAAACATGGACATATTAAATTAATTATTTAATTAATTAGATGTAGATTTTTACAGAATCTAAGCAAGAAAAAAAAACAATTTGAATAATCTAAACAATACTAGATACCTGCAAATTCTCTAAATTTCCTAGATAATCTAAATTTTTTATGCTTCTTAATCTTTCTAGACTATATAAATGTGTTCGATTTCATAGATTTTTCAGATATCTAGACAAATCACATTTGCTAATATCCTAAATTTTATAGACTCGCATATTCTCTAATACTCCTAAGTTTTCTAAATTTATTAGATCTTATAAATTTGCTCAGTTTAAAACTTCCTATATTCTCTAGAATCCAGATATTTTTCAAATTTCTTAATTTTAAAAAAATATATGCTGTTAAAAATTTATGAACCCAGATTTATAGAGTATGAAAAAAATTAAATTTTAAAAATTTAAATCTAAATTAAAAAAAATATCATAATCTTAAAATTTAAAAAGAAAAAACTAATAATAATAATAAATGTCTAACAGTAAAAAATACGTGAAGAATATCTCAAGAAATCAAATAATTTTGTTCTAAGAAACATACAGAACTGGAAGTAATCAAATTACCCAAATTTAGAAATCCTCAAAAGCTCAAAATTTTTATATTTCCAAAGTTTTAAACAATCGAAAAAATCCAGAATTTCTTAAATTTTTAAGATAATCTAAATTTTCAAAGCCCCATAGATGTTCTAGATTACATACAGTTTCAGAATTCCTACGATTTGCTAAATTTATTGGATTCCCTACATTCTTAAGTCTCCTTCATTTTTTAAATTTCCGACAATCTCTAGATTCTCTAGGTTTTCTAGAAAACTTAAAATGCGTAGAACATCTAAAAGATAAAAAAAATTTGAAAAAAAAGACAAAATCTCTAGTTATCTAAACACGTGGTGTCATATTTTTTCATAAATAGATGCAGAAGTATTTAAAAAATCTAAAAATAAACAATTAAAAAAATTCATAAAATTTGAAAATTATAACATCAAAAATATATAAAAAAAAATCACAGTATCTATTTGTATAAAAGTAGAGTTCATTTTAAAAAAATGTAAGAAATATAGCAGACCTGATGAAACCAATTCTAAAGAATACACAAACCCTCAAAAATTCACAAAGTATGCAAATCTAAAAAATAAAAAAAATATATAAAAATTATAAGACCCAAAGCATTCAAATGATCGAAAAATAAAAAGTTGCAATAAAATACATGGATTCTAAAAATAATTTAAAGAATCTAAAAAAAATAAGGAATATAAAGTAAGCAAGAAATCAAAAGCATCTGAAGTGTTCAAACAATCTCAAAAATATTAAAAAAATCTAATTATTCCAGAAATAATGTTCATACTCTCGAAAATGTGCAGTATGTAGAAAATGTACACAATCAAATAAATTTAAGGAAAATAAAAGAGTTCAAAAACACCAAAAATCTAAAAAAATACGAAATCAATAAGAAAAATATTCATAAAGTTAGATATTTAGATTTTTTGTATAATTTTTTTTTAATTAAAATTAAGTATCAGAAAAATTTTGAACTCTACATCAACAAAACATGCAGAAACAATTGTCGAATTGTAAAAAGCAAACAAAAACTAAAAATATGTAAAATAAAATCTACATTTGCACAAATATAGAAATAACCATTTTTTGGTTTCCAGGAGAAGTCCTCTTCTTAGCTTGGGGTATCCGCGTCTGCTACAACGTTCGCAACGCCGAGTCCCTCTTCAACGAGGCTCGCCTCATCAGCTACGCCATCTACAACATCGCTATAGTCAACATCCTTATGATCGCCTTCCAGTAACTATTTCATCTTCATTTTCCCCCATCTAACTCCTCATTTCTAGCTTATTCATCTTTCCACGAGCCGGTCCCGACATCAAATACTTGCTAGGGTTCATCCGAACCCAACTCTCAACCAGCGTCACCGTGGCTCTAGTTTTCGGCCCCAAAATCATCCGAGTTTTAAGAGGACAAGGCGATCAATGGGACAACCGTGCTCGCTCGAGAGGAGTAACAGCGTCTTTCTCTCTCAACGGCATTGGTTTAGTACCAGAAGAGGCTCCCGATTTATACCAAGAAAACGAAGAACTAAAAGAAGAGATCCAAAAGCTAGCGGCACAAATCGAATTCATGAAGATCGTGCACATGGAGATCAACAACCGCCATGTGAAGCCCAAAAGCGGAGGCTATTTTACCACTCTGAATGCACCGACTGTGGTGCACAGTCCTCTGGCACGGCAAGGCTGCTTACTGAGCAAACCGGAAGAACTGTGACCTTGGAAGGAAATGCAAGGGGTTTTTGTGTAGCGGGGGGCTTCCAGTTAGTTTCAAAGCTCAAGTTTTGGTTCTTAGATCGCAGCAGGGGACGGATTTTAGAGATGAAATTCTAAAATTCTTTTTCCGCTGAGCACGACTGATTTTATAGAGATGCTTCTCTCGTGATAGTAGGAAAAGAACGCTGACTAGTCTTAGAATGATCAATTTATTACAGCAACTATGTTTGATGTCAAATTAATGTTGCTCTATGTCAAGAATTTATCAATGTTGAGGATGTACCGTGAATTTTTGGTTGATTTCTAGATGTGTAGATCAAAAATACAAAAGAATTTTTGTGATAGATAACGTAGTCGGTGAACGACAATACAATATATCAATGACTCGAATGCCAGTACGCGCTGCAAAATCAAAATTTCCTACCAATAATTCGAATTTGAATATTTGATGTAGAAATAGTCCTTGATGTAACTCGATGTTTCAGTGTTTAGTGTTCTATGTCTGGAGTACAAAAATAAAAAGAATGAGCCCTCAATGTTGAAATTTATAAAGCTGTTTATAAATTTCTAGTCGATTTTTGTACTGCAGACACGCACCCTGTTAATGTTGCACTTAAATTTTGGATTTGAATTGTTGGTTGACTTGGGTACTGGCGTTGTTTTATTAAGTTGATTGTTGATTTATTCTCAAATGTACTATATATTTGTATTACAAATAAATGTGTTTATAGAATGTTGCAAAGTTTGATATTTGCCAGGATTTGCTGAAAAATTGTATTTTATTCACTTTCCTGCCACCGCCAAGAGTTTTATCAATCCCTCTGAAATTTTGAAAATATCTATAAATTTGCAATTTGCACCTCTAGTCGCAAAATTAACTTAGATGGTGTTCATTTATACCTCTCAAAGATTTGACCATTCCAATGCAGTAAATTCTTGAATTTTTTCAAATTTTCTATTAAATCTTAGAGTCCACCATTTTTTTTACGTCTCTTAAGTTTTTAAGGTTTGAATTTTGTTAAAATACTACTTTTTATTTTTTATTTTTGTTTTTTGATTAAATTTTAATCTATAAAAACTAAGAAATGTAAAAAAACTAGACCAATTAAAAAACCCAAAGACTAAAATATAAAAAAAAAATAAAAAAAAATAATACTTCAAAAGATTTCCTAGAATCCTCTAAGCCTATTAATTCCTAGAATCCTCCAAGCACCAGATTCTCACGAATTCTAAATATTAAAGATACTTTCAAAGCTTAAACTTTACGAATCTGCAGATGATATAACTGATTCAAAAAGTTACAAAATTTTTGAACCCTAAAAATTTTCGCAATTTATCAAGGTTTAAGCTCAAAGATTCAGAAGATTTTAGCCTGGAACATTCGATATTTTTTAAATTTCAAATTCAAAAAAGAGATTTCAAAAAAATTAAAATTTTAATTTAAAAAAAAACTTACAACTGAAAAAAATAATCTTTGTAATTCCCAAGGTTCAAGATTCTCTAAATTCTAAGCATAAGATTTTTCAGTTTTTATTCTGAAATTCTTAAAATTTGAATTTTTCTTTGTAAAATACTGTTCATAAGAAAATATAATATTCTTCAGTTTCTTTTTTTTTAATTTGGACTTGGAACGTTTTTTTTTACCTAACAGGGCTTCCAACCTAATTCAACTTTCAAATCCTACTTCAACCCTTTCTTATTCTAACGAAATGACAATCATATATATCAATTTTTTAATTATTTTTTCATCCCAAAACTTTTTTGGAAAAACAAAACTAGAATTCAAAAGTAACAGCTCAAAAAAAAATTGAAAAAAAAATGCAGATATGGTAATAGTAGTAACATAAGCAAAAAAAAATCGAAATTTTTCTCTACGTTTTTATTTCATTATTTCATAATATTTGTCAGGATTTGCTGAAAAATTGTATTTTATTCACTTTCCTGTCATTGACAAGAATTTTATAATCCCTCTGAAATTTTGAAAATATCTATAAATTTGCAATTTGCACGTCTAATCGCAAAATTAACTTAGATAGTGTTCACCTTTTTTTTTTAGGTCTCTGAAGTTTTTAAGGTTTGAATTTTGTTAAAAATTTTTTTTATTATTTTTGTTGTTTGATTAAATTTTAATCTATAAAAACTAAGAAATGTAAAAAAACTAGAGCAATTAAAAAACCAAAGACTAAAATTAAAAAAAAATTAATACTTCAAAAGATTTCCTAGAATCCTCTAAACCTATTAATTTCTTCCATCTTCTGATTTTTCTATTTTAAATATTAATTTAATTTCCTCCATTTTTTTCTGAATTTCCAAGAATTTTTAGCTTATCTAGATTTTCTAAATTTCATAAGAAGAAATAAAAATACTTAAGAATCCATATATGAAATCCAAAAAAAAAAACAAAAACATCTGAAAAATTCATAAAAATAAGAAAAAGATGAAAAAAATTATTTCTATACAACAAAAGATCTAAAAAAACAAATTTTATAGAATTCAAAGAATGCAGAAAACCTGAAGAATATGAATATGAATATTGCAAAGAAAATATTTTCATTGAAGAAATGTAAAACCTGAAAAATTCAAAAATTTGAAAGAAAAATTTAAAATATTTAATAAACCCGAAAACTGTAAAATGTAAGGAATAAAAAATTTAAAAAATTCTCTAAAATTCTCAGACTGCAAGTCGAAAATTTCTAATTTTTCAAAAATTTATTTAATTCCATAAATTTTTTCTCTACATTTCCTAAAGTTTTTAGGTTGTTTAGATTTCCTAAATTTCCTAAATACTTTAGATTTTTCAAACCTTCTAAAAAATAAATAAACTTTAAAATTCAACAAACCAAAACTATAGAATCTAAAATAAATAGAAATCTGAAAAATTCGGATTTAATTTATAAGAAATACCTGAAAAAATTAAATAATTTTGTTCTAAAAGAATAGACGCCCTAAAAAAATTAAACATACAAATCTATAGAATTTACAAAATTGGAATTACTAAAAAAAATTGTAAACTTAAAAAAACAAAGTACAATATTCTCTTAAATAATCTAGATTTTTTTAGTTTCATACACTTTCTAGATAAATTTTTCAGATCAATGATTTCTTAAATCCTTAAATTCCTTATATTTTAAATTTAAAATTTTTTAAAAATATAAAATTTTTATTTTTTAGATTCCTCACACTTTTCTAAACTTTTTAGTTTTTTTTCTTCGTAAAATTTTTAGATTTCTTACAATACCGAAATTTTCCAAATTCCTTGATTTCTTAAAAAGTATACAAAATTTAGGAAATACAAAGAATCTGAAAACCGAAAAAAGTCCAAATTTTTAAAATATAAATATAGAAATAAACTAAATTTAAAGGAAAACCTAAGAAATTTAACTCCTAATAAAATATTATGAAGAATAATTTAAAAAATTTAACAAATTTGAGAAATTATGTTCAAATAAAACATAAAACATTAAGAAATTAAATCATTCACACCTATAAATTCTAAGCAAAAAGAAATTATCAAAAAAAAAGTCCAAAATATTTAAATAATCTAAATTATGCTAGATACATAAAAAAAATTCAAATTTTCTGGACTACCTAAAGATGTTAATTTCTTTATACTAAATTTCCTAAATTTTATAGGCTTGCTAGGTTTCCTACATTTCAAAATTCCTAGACTATACAATTAAAAAATTCAAAAACCCAAATTTAGAAAATATAAAAAAAATAAAAATCCAACTCTTTCAATTAAAGGAAAATGTAAACACCCAAATCGGTAAAATCTAAAAAAAAAACGGAAAACTTGAAGAATTCAAATATTTTTTAATACTAAAAAATACGTAAAGAATTTATCAAGAATTGAAATAATTTTGTTCTAAGAAACATAAAAAACTTAACGAAATTAAAACTTAGCAAGACAAGTATTCTAGAAAATTTTCTTAATTTGATAATTTAAAACAATCTTGAATTTCTTGAACTTTTTACATTCTGTCATTTCTTAGATAATCTAAATTTTTCAAGCTCTATAGACTCTAGATTACATATATTACCTAAATTTCTTAGATTTGGTAACTTTATTTGATTTCCGACAGTCTCTAGATTCTCTTAGTTTGCTAGAATCTTAAATGCTGAGCCTCTCAGAAATATAGAAAACTTACAGTGCCTAGAATATCTGAAAAATTTAACGATTTTTTTCCAGTTTTATTAAAAACATTTTTAACATCTCTTAGGTTTTCAAGATATGATTTTTATGAAAATTCCTCAGATTAAAAATATTTTCAGGCTTTGTAGATTTATTTTTGTTTTTCCTACATTTTTACGATATCTTTATGATTTGAGCTTTTTAATACCTTAATTCTAAATTCTTAATATTTTTCAAAATATTAAACGCTTTGAGCTTTTCATTACGGCCCTTCAGAAACGAGCTTTTTAAAAGTTCTAACGCTTACTTTAAAAATTAATAGCCACATTAAGGCCACTGAAAACAACTTGAGGGTTACCGACAGCAGTTTTTAAATCAACGCATGAAGGTCCGCAAAAACGCTAAGTCAAAAAAATGAGCAAAAAGCATTTTCAATTTATATTGGTAAAAACTACGTTCACTTTCGTTAAAGGTAAACAGCTTACCTTGTACAAATCAGGGTAACTTAATTTTACAAAAATTGTTCGAAATGTCGCATTTCATTATGTGTGCAGGCTAAATATACAGAACAAATGTATACTAATTAGTTCATGTGTCTCAACACAAAAAAAATAAATCCGCGGAACAAGAAAGAAGAAAGAACACTGGTTCTTTTCTAGTTATTAATAAATCATGCATTCGTACCACAAAAAATTGTATAAAGTTTTTGTCTCTTGGCCCGACGAGAATGCTTCTAATTTTTTCCAATTTTTCTTTTCAAATCTCGCGCCACAGTTAGTGACTTTTATCCCTGCCACACGTTGACAGCTGACGCCCTAAACAGACATCGCATTCTTGATGACAAACAAACACACCTGTAAACGGCAATAACCCCAAAAACCGTCATTTCAAATTAATTTCCCACAAAATGAGATACATATCGGAAATCTCGTGCCTTCTGGTTGCCTTCGTTTTCTTAATTTTCACCCAAGACGGTAAGTTACATCAATTAATTAATTTAATTAATTAACTTGAAAGCCTCGCCCTGCAAATTTTTCTTTGTTTTCACAGAAAAACAACCTAGATCTCGTTCCTCACACTCTACAAGTTTTTCTTAAAATTTGATTTGAGGTTATGTTTACAGGTGAAGCCATAAAATGCTGGGACTGCCGTTCAGACGCTGATCCCAAATGCTCAGACCCGTTCGATAACACCACGTTTGCCATCACTGATTGTAAAACGCAAAAACTGGAATTTATGCCCAACGTGAAGGCTACAATGTGTAGAAAAATCAGACAGAAATGTAAGACTGTGAGTTTTGTTTCATATTTTTAGAGTTTTTTTTAGTCCATGGGGTGTGGAAATATATACGTAGTTGTGCCTACTTGGGGGAACCTGGAATCCAAGGGGATGAAAGATTTTGTTTGTTGAGAACGGGAACTTATAATATTTTCATGGAGTATTGCACCTGTAACACAAAAGATGGGTGCAATGGAGGGCACAGGATCACAGTTTCGCCGCTTATTCTAGTTCCCACGGTTGCAGCAGTTGTGTGGAAAATCATGCGATGAGTTTGTTTTTTTATGTGTAAATACTTTTTTTTTATATTTTTATAGTACAATTGTTTTTATTGTCGCTTTATAATTAAGTTTAAGGAGACAGATCTGCATGACTTGAAGACTTATTGATATTAACTTGAGTCCGTCCTTGTATTAAAAATTTTCGAATATTTTTATAGTTGTTTTGATAAATATTAATTTAAGAACTTTGTCGTATATTTTTGTCCCTCTTAGAGTGTTCTTGAGGTTGGCCGCTAGGTGTCGCTAAAACAATTGCGCTTGGTTTCCCAAGACACGATTAAAATAAGAAATTTATTAAAAGTCATAAAAAATTACATCCTAGTCGTGGACGGAATGTTAAAAACATAAAAATTGTACAAATATCAACGGACGGCAACGCCTGAGATTCGCCTTGACAACTAAAAATAAGTATAAATATAAACAACAAACACGGCTAATAGTAGGCCCATCGTCCCGTGTAACCTCCTGGCGCCATTACACTCATCGGCGGAACAATAGCACTCCTCCCAATAAACTCCATTTTCATAAACCCCCCAATTACAGACACCTGTAACTCCCGTGTCCGCCACTGACGCGCATCTCCTTATAACTTGTCTCCAACGTCCATCCCCTACAAAAACAAGCTAATCAGAGCCCCCTTATTCCTACAAACCTACAAATAAATCCTCTAGGGCTCATCTGAGTCAACTTCATACAAAACGACCCCGGCATATGACTATCCTCACTGTTACACTCCACAGCGATATGATGGGTCTTATCAAACCTTCTGTAAGCCCCACAACTGTCTTCACCTTTTGGGTCTTGATCGGAGCTGCATTGGTAACACCGGACAGCCCCCACTGAAAAAACATGAATTTAGAGGCACGCCCATGTTTACAGCGGACCACTACTAACATCGATAGTTTAGTCGGGAAACAAAACAAAGAATGAGCGGGACTACTGGAATTTAACCTAGTTGTCATAACAAAAGAGAGTCGCGTACCTGTCATTACATTGGCGGTGATAAAAAGACAGATTATGGTGGCGAGGACGGTTATGTTGATCGTTGTCATGATTTGAAGGCACTTTTGAGTTATTAATTCGAATAAAAGGGTGAGTCAAACTGTCATATTGTTTACGTAAATAACGACGCTAGCGCCAATGTGGACCGTGGGGAGAACTAGTCACGAGTCCAAGGCGCCAAATTTAAAAATTTATTATTGAACTCCGGTAAATTAAATACTCCGTGGGAGAAAAGTGCGTCATCGCGGTAGTTAATATGCTTACGACCCACTATTAAACCAATAAATTGCTGAATCTTTGTGTGCTAAATGGTAATCATTATTTACATCCAAATTTAATTAAATGAGACTTATCAATGTGGAAATAACTGATAAGTATAATGTTAAATACGTGCGGCTATTATTGTTTCGTTATTGTTCACTCAAATCGGTTTCAAGGTGAAGCATTATTTCACACCGTCTTTTTGCGAGAATTCTTGAATTATAACTGCTATAATAAAACTTGTACTTGTAAGATTGTAAGATTTATGCTGCAGATGGAATTCCAAAAGAACTGAAGAAAATCAGGTCATAACTAGAAAGTTAAGTAGAGAACGTCGTATATTAGCGAGAAGAGCACCGAACGTAGTACCACGCCCGGGGGTACTCCAGTAAAAAAACGAAAACACTCTTAGTAACCCACGAATTGCTACTTAAAGAGTGAAATTACCTCTTTCAGGATAATTTACAAATGACACATTGCCACACCTGCTTCCTCTGACACGTTGCGCCCATTTACTTATTCCGTGGTAAAAAACATCACTTAATGAATTAGGCCTTGAACTAGTCCGGCATAAACCAGCCCAAAACAATGCAAATACAATAACAAATTTATTCTTTTAAAACGTGATGACAAAAACTCGAAGACAAGAAAAGTTCGTAGGTTTCGAAGCAAGTAGAACGGATCGTTTATATATTTAGGATTTTTTCTTTTGAAGATTAGAAGGCAACACGTGCCGCAGTGGCCGTGTGATATTTTATAGTTCCCCATATAAATATTTACATATCAATTGTTCACCTGTCCCACCTGTGATGGTCATTTTATACAGATCTATATCAACAAGGTTAAAAATTTATTCTAGAACGAGTCTGTTTTGCAGCGTCGGAACTAAATTTTGGAAATAATCTTCTCGTTCGATTTGTTTTTTTGGTGCTAATTGGACTATGGTAATAAATGTCCAAAACTGTTTTAAATTCCACTGTTCCCACACTCTCACCGGAATTCAACCTTAGAAGTAGATTTATAGCTATTGTTATTATTATTATATAATTTTTTTTTCAATAACTACGTTCAAGCCCGATAATTTATTAAAATCTCAATATTTCTTTGCAAATCAAATGCTTAAAATGTTCTTATTTTTTTAAATGGATTAAAAAAAAAACTTAGATACCACAAATTCATTCAAAATCAGAAAATCACAAGAATCCAAAATGTCTAAAAGTTCTGCAACCTTGTCCCTAAACTCAGAATTTACAAACAATTAACAAAATTCCCAAGCACCGGATTCTCACGAATTCTAAATATTAAAGATACTTTCAAAGCTTAACCTTTACGAATCTATAGATGATATAACTGAATCAAAAAGTTACAAAATTTTTGAACCCTAAAAATTTTTTAAATTTATCAAGGTTTAAGCTCAAAGATTCAGAAGATTTTAGCCTGGAACATTCGATATTTTTTAAATCTTAAATTTAAAAAAGAGATTTCAAAAAAATTAAAATTTTAATTTAAAAAAAAACTTACAACTGAAAAAAATAATCTTTGTAATTTCCAAGGTTCAAGATTCTCTAAATTCTAAGCATAAGATTTTTCAGTTTTTATTCTGAAATTCTTAAAATTTGAATTTTTCTTTGTAAAATACTGTTCATAAGAAAATATAATATTCTTCAGTTTCTTTTTTTTTAATTTGGACTTGGAACGTTTTTTTTTACCTAACAGGGCTTCCAACCTAATTCAACTTTCAAATCCTACTTCAACCCTTTCTTATTCTCACGAAATGACAATCATATATATATCAATTTTTTAAACTTAGCAAAGCATCATAAAACTTTTTTTGGAAAAACAAAACTAGAATTCAAAAGTAACAGCTCAAAAAAATTTAAAAAAAATGCAGATATGGTAATAGGAACATAAGCAAAAAAAAAATCGAAACTTCTCTACGTTTTTGTTTCATTATTTCATTGATCAGAAATCTGTTTTTGGACTTATTTTTGAAAATTCGATATGATCGTAAAATAGGATCTAATAGACTTTCCATTCTTTTTGGTTGGTAGCACTGTTGACTATCGTTTTTGACATTTCAGAGGTGTCACAATGACATCGTTCCGTATCGACCTCAAGCTGTCAGGAGAGACGTTTTAAGGTGACAAGCAGACCTACCAACCTAATTCAAATTCAAAAGCTTGTTTCGACGCCGATTTGTTCCTACAAAGAAAGATTTCTAATTTCTGGCAATGTTTGTTTTCTTAGAAATTCCAATATAATTTTGTTGTAAAAGCCCAGAAAATGAGCTAAAATTTTTCAACAAATACTTTTGTCTTATTTTTTAAAACTTGCAAAAAATTGCAAAATTGTTTATGATTTTTTGCAATCTTTTTTTTATTAATTAAGACATTTTTTATGAACTACATAGTTCCATTTTTGATTTGTCTGAAAATTCATTTGAAGCTCGAAACTTTTGGTTTTTTGTCTTTATAACTTATTATTTTTTTGGAACCTCTATATCTTAAAATGAGTAAATTAGTTTTTCAAATTCTCAAAAACACAAAATTTTAGAACGTTTAAGAGATCCTCAGAATTCATGTCCCCAAAAATGTTTAAAATTTCATTAAATATTTCAAGGTTTAGAAGGCTTTGAACGAATTCACAAAATATTCAAAAATTTCTAAAGTTCGTAAAGATTTAATAAAAAGTTCTTAAAACTCGTATTATAATTATAATTTCTAAAAACTCCACAATTCACTAACGATATTTTTGAACTTTTAAGAATTGGTTTTCCAAATTTTAGCCTAAGAACTTTAAATTTTTGAAAGATCGATCAAGTATCGATAAAATTCAAGTTTCAGGTTTCTTCTACTTTAAACAGTTAATTTTTAATTAATTAGTTACATGACATTCGTCCAAGACTTGTGAGAAATAAGAATTAAATGAGTGAATGATTTACAAACCAGCACATTAAAAATGAAAAATCCGTAATAAAAAATTTATCGTTCGTTGTTTAGCGTTCCTTGTTTTGCTCCAAATTTATGCCTAATAACACAGTTTTACTATTTTCCATTAGTTTATCGGTTTCGTTTCGAATTCAATTTCCTTTGAACTCCAACTAGAACATATTTTTCATGGCAACCACAGCATAATTGAAGACTTGTTTACTAGAAACAGCAACTTTATTTCCACTTTTTGCGACCTTTATAAGATAATGGCCCAATTATAAATATTATTCATATGCGTACTGATTCATGATGCCACGTCAACTGAGATTTTTCACCATTACAGTACCATGTATTTTTTATTATATTCAAAAACCGAGATCAAATTTAAATAGCACCTTGGCCCATCCATGAAATAATCCCAAGCCGTCTCTGAGCCCCAGACGTTAATCTAGAGGTCAATTATTTAATCAGCAATTAGGAGAAGTAAAGTCAAATGAATTAACCCACAGGAGGAAAATTCGATTAGTCGACTCGGTGTCCACCCTCAAAAAAAGGACCTCGACCCTCTTGCACGACATTGTTCCATATTTGTAGAAAAATGTAAACCGCAAACAAACGGGGCCACGATACTGAATTCAAAAAAGAAAATGGAATTGTTCGAAGGTGATATTTTCTAATGATGATACAGGAGCTATTTCCGTCATCCTGAATGATGAAACCTCCTCTTGTTTATATCTTTTCATAAAAATTCTCCCACGTCTTTTCGAATTTTCATTACAAGCTACCAGCATAATAATATTCCGAGTGTGATCTAAGACAGGGAGGGGACGCCCAACAAGGGGGGCACCTTAAAACTCGCCATCGGAGACCTTTCCGAGTATTTGTCGCGTCAATTCCATCGTGCATACATCGCAAATTTTCATAGTGAAGTGATCAACATGGTGTACTGTGGACTTTTTCTAACTCTTCTTTTGGCATTCGTGCAGGATGGTAAGTTGCGCACCCCAAAGATTCACTTAGGACCCACATCTTTCATTGTTATATAATTTAATTACAAAAATCATTTCTAAATTACAAAAAGCGGCAACCCGATTTGGGACACATTGAAATCTCTTGGTAGTACAAACGCGTACATACCGTAAGAACAGGATGTCTTGAATCGTAAGCGTGAGAATCATGTTTATAAACAACACGTTACGTAAGCGGCCTTTAAAATCAGAAGGTGGAAAAAGATGGATGATGAGTTGCGAAATACCTGTAATTAACGTGGACCAAGCAAATACTGTGACAATGAGACGCAGTTTTCGAAAAAATAAGAGCGAGATGGAAAGTTAGTGAAACTTGTAGCGTCGGTGGCACGCCTAGTCTTAAAGGAGAGAGGCAGAAGTGTTAGAATTCGAGTAGAGTTCGTGAAGCTGCTTTGAAGGAAAAAAACGTATTTGAACCACTCATCTTCAAAAGTCAAGGATTTAAAAATGCGATTTTTGCGGATTCTAGAAGTTTCGATGCGTTGGTGGTTGACACACCTTAATTCTGAAAGAGAGAGACACCTTGTTGATTCCGTCAAGATTTGACTTTGGACTTGTGGAAAAATTTGCAGTGAAATTGTTTGGTTAGACAATTCGAGAATTCCGTCCTAGTTTACTTGTTAAATTAAATTAAATTATTTACAAAAAAAAAAAACTATTGTTGTACAAACATAATTAAAAATAGGTAACCGAGGGAACGATGTAATTTGGTGGACGCGCCCAAAGTAAGTTTTTACAGTTGTGGGAAAAAAACTGAAGGATTTCAACCATTAGGGAGCTTCTTACATTCGCACAGCCCAAATGGCATAACAGCTTAAGTCTAGACTTTTACAAAAATAAAAAAAATTAAAAACATCATTCTTTCTATTTTACAAAATAAATCTTAAATGTTTACATTTTCACCAGTTTTTAAAAATTTGTAGCGTTTTGAGATTTTAGTATATCTTCTGAATTCGCAAACTTTAAAGCTTTCGAGCCTGAAACATAAAGCAATTGAGAACTTCTTTGAATTTTTATACAGGTATTTTTAGAAATAATAAATAAATCATACAGGTCGAATTCTGATTGTCTCAAGATTTGCTGATTTGAGAATTTTTTGCCTTTAGACTCAAAGTTAGAGTAATAGAACTGTTTGAATAATTTACTTTTCCTGACGAAAATGTATTTATTATTCAAAATTTTAAACACATTTTAGTGATTAGAACTAAAAATTGAAAGCACGGAAAAATTAAAATAACATCAATGAAATTTGAGCTCATTCATATTAAATAGTCGTCGTGATTCAAATCTTTAGTGAATTTTAAAAATTTACAAAGTTCTAGAAAATGTGGAAGTCTTTGATACTGAAAAAGTAAATTCAAAACCTTTGATCTTTAAAAATAAACTTTTTTATTTAATGAATTGTGAGGCTTTTAATAATATTTTATGAATTCGGAGGCATTTTTGGTACATTAAAAATCTGAATTTTTGCGATCTTTTGGTGTTTTTTAGAGTATTTTCAAAACTTATGTTTTCGAAAATTTTAAAAGATAATCTAAACAGAAAAAACAAAAGTTTTAAGGTTAAAAAACGAATTTACAGTGAACCAAAAAAAAGTCAAATAACTCTTTTGTTTTGATTTTTTTTCTAATTTAAAAAATTGATTCCTAATTAGTTCAAATTTTAGGTTAGATAGTATGAAAATATTTGTAGCAAATTTTGACACATTTCTCTAAGCTGCTCTAAAAATAAAAAAACATTTTTAAAAAAAAAACAACATTGTTGAAACATGAGTGGCAAACACTGCTTAGAATCTGAATTAGGTTGGTAGCTCTGCTTGGCGTCTCAAATGGTCTCTCCTGGCAGTTTGAGGTTAAGAACTATTTGACAAGTAATTATGTTATAGTAACGGCTCTGAAATATCAACAACGATAAACAGTGCTACCAACCAAATTATAGAAAACCTACTACACCATTTTCCTATCTTATCGTATTTTCAAAAATAACATCCAAAAACAGATTTGTACTCAATCAAATAATGAAACAAAAATGTAGAGATAAATTTGGGAATTTGCTACTTTTGCTTCAGGTCCATCGTTTACAATTTTCTCAAATTTTTGTAGGTTTTAAATTTAAATTATTTTTCCATTCTAGCCATTTCAAAAAAATGATCAAAAAATCCTTTGGTAATTCTTTATTAAAACTCTTTTTGTGAGAATAAAAAGGCGTCGAGGCAGGCTTTGGAATTTGAATTTGGTTGGTAGCCCTGTCATAGTAACGGTACTACCAACACGTAGAAAAAAAAACATAAGCGGTTAATATGATTTTTAAAATGTTAAAAATTGGGACAGTTTTTTGGTTTAAGATTTTTTCAAATTTTTGTACTTAACAACGTAAATTATATTATTTTATTTTAGAATATTTTAGGAGTTTCCATGGTCAATTTTTAATCAAATTAGCTTTCGGATTTATCAAAAAAAAAAAATTCTTATAAATTTAAATAAATCTTTTCAAAAATATCAGTGAATTCCTTAATTTATTGAAATTCAAAAAAAAGCTAAGATAAACGGAAAACTTTGTTTTTTAAAAACAAAAAAAAACGATCAATTCGTATTTTCAAAAATAACAAATTTTTACTTAAAACTTATATGGAAATTTTTGAGAAAATTCCAAAAATAATAGATGCTGAAAATCATCCTAGAAGGTTGAAATTACAGATCCTCCAATCCCACAACCTCAAGACCCCAAAAATTGAAAACCGGCTACATTTTCCAACTTTCCCAGTGGTTTCAATGTGATCATTCCTTTTTTTCATTCTCTCAGGTTCGGCCCTGCGTTGCTGGTCTTGCTCCTCCGACCTGGACGCCAGCTGCCTGGACCATTTCAACGTCACGAAACTGACCCAACAACGCAACTACTTCCAACAAGTGAACTACAACAACAACCAGTACCCAAGGAACGATATGCCCATCTTAAGAGAATGTACCAACGATCTGGGTCAAATCTACAACCAACGGCAAATGTGCGTAAAGCGCGTGATTAATGGTAAGTGAAAGTCTCCGATTTCTAAGACACTTTAAAATTGAAACGCTTTTCTTGTTTAGTGCCATACGGAAAGAAAATCATCACCAGAGAGTGTAAATCCGTGAGTACTAACCAAGCTGTTGGAACGTGCTCAGAACGTAGTAACAACATCGAATTCTGTGAATACTGCGATTACGACGGTTGCAACGGAGCTTCTGGAATGAAAGTCAATGTCTTGGGGGCGTTGGCGGCACCGAGCTTGTTGTTGTTCTTCCTGCGTAGATAATCGTAAATGTTAATTAGATGTACAAAAGAATGTTCACACTTTAGAGTTAAGTAACGTAGTGAAGGTTACGTGTTATGTAAATAGCGAGTAAGTTTTAACAACAGAAAAATAAACTTTTTTTTAAGGAAAATTAGTGTTGAAGTCGAAAGTTCCCGAGTACCTAAAAAAAAACATTCCCGGATTTGTCCCCATCACGAATACGTCTTTCCGGTCGGGTAGTCCCAAAAAAAAGTTAAATCACAGACAATTATTGTTTCGCCGATATAGCCTTGTGAAAAACAAATAGAAATACACATGTTCTCGCTGGTGTAAATGAATTTTTTTATAACCTTGGAAAAATAATACTGTTTTATTAGGCCACACTTGTGGTCAATTCAGATGAAAATTCCTCGTGTTCATTGGTCGGAAAAAAAAACCAATACAGAAACATTCAGTAATAATGTAAAAAGTTTGATTTTCGTAAAAAATCCATAACAATATGTTTATTGATTTTTATCTAGACCTGTTTATCGTTCTTTTAAAACTTTGCTGTAAATTTACGATAAACTTCTTTAGAAATTCGCTTTTATAATTCATAAAATATTTTTATAAGAATTTATAACGTAAATATAAAACAAAGCTAAATTTTATACACATGCATCATTAAAAATTTAATTACAAACATGCACAGATGCGAGAGCTGAAAATACTGCAAAAAATATGACATTCGATTTGGATTGCAAAATTAAAAATTCTAATCGAAGCTGTTTCAGTATTGTTTCCTCAGAAAAATTAATAATCGTTATAATTTTTGAATATACCTGAAAACTTCATCGAAATTAAATAAATAATAATTAACCGAAAAGCAAAAAATAGTAACTAGTAAAAATCTTAATTCTCCAAATTTTAAGTTCTAAGACCTTAGATGTACAAATTCCTAATTCCTATTATCATTCATACAAATTCTGCATTACCAAATTTTAGATTTTCAGACTGTGGATTTCCATATTTTAGATTCTTAGATTTTATATTTTCAAATACAAAATTATTTTATATTCAATTTTTTCTGATCCACGATCCACGTTTTTAAATTTTGAATTCTCAAATTCTACACTTTCAGATTTCAGATCCTCAAATTCTAGATCTTTAGATTTTAGTTTCTTGGATCTTTGAATTTCAGATTTTGTAGAAATTTTTACATCTTAAATTTAAAAAACCACAATTTTTAGATTCTGGATTCTGAAATTCTATTTTTCGACTTTAGATTTTTTGGTGCTATATTCTTAGATATTAGATTTTCAATTTTAAATTTTCTGATCGAAGATTCTATGGTTTTAAAACCTCAGAATATAGATTTTCAAATCCTAAATCACCTATTCCAAAATTTATATATCATTGTTCTTAAAATTGTAGAGTCTTAGATTTTAAACTTTTAGTGTAGATTCCCATTTTTTTTTATTTTAGACCCTAGATTCTTTCATGATATAATCTCAGATCCTAAATCTGAGTCACATTTTGGATTAGTATGTTCTCAATTCGCTAATGATAGATTCCTAGATTCTAAATCTTTGAATCCTAAATGGTGCATTATCTAGACCTCTTATTCTCAAATACTAAATTATATATTAGACATTTTATTGACATTTTTTTAATAAAAAATCAACTATTTTTTAAATTTGAAATTAAAAAAACTCGTTTTTTGGCCTTTTCTAACTCTTAAAATTAAGATTGTTAAAAGTTTGAAACTAAAATATAAATTTTTGAACAGCTTATGAAACCTTTGAGAAAATTTGAAAACACATTCAAATTTTTAAAATTTTAATTGATTTTTATTTTTTGACCAACTAAATAATTTGTAACATATATAATATAAATTCTAAATCATAGAAAATTTTATCATTTTTTTATCATTTTTCTCAACATGTTTCCTTCTCTTCAAAACGCCAAAAAATACAAATTTAAATCAATATGAAATGTTTTAGTTTAAAATTATTATTTATAAATCATATTAACCATGAAAAATTGAAAAAACTTAGAATGATGCTGTTTGGAAAATTTCAACTATTGAAAAAAAATATTCAAAACTCGTAACGTTAAAAAATAATATCGAATTTATAGAAAAAGTTACAAACACTAAGATGATGTTCATTGCAAAATTTCAGACTAAAAATTTTTGCCCTAAAATGGGTACATTTTGAGGAATTATCTTCAAAAATACTAAATTTTAAAGATAAATTTAAAAGAAATTTTTTTAAAATTTTATAAAATCTTGACAATTTTCAAGTTAATTTTTTCATTTTTTTTTCAAAAAACTTAATCTAATAAATGATTTGTCTAGAAGTCTAGAATTTGAAATTGATAATAAATAAAATAATCTAAATTCTAAAAATCTTAGGATCTAAAATAAGAAAATCTAACTTTTAAGAATTTAGAATCTTAGAATAAATTATTAAGAAATTTAAAATCTAAAAATCAAAAAACCTATTTAAAAAATCTAGATTTAAAAATTTAAGATTTAAAAACCTAAAATCTGAGAACTCACAATTTATAAATTAAGAATTTAACAATCTAGAACCAGAAAATCAAATATTTGGAAATCTAGAATCTCCAAAATATATATTTGCAAATTTTGAAAATATCCAAGAATCGAAAATAAAAACTTTGAGAACCTAATATTAAAATTTGAGAATTTTGACCTTAAGAAATCTGAATTTGTAGTTTGAAAATTTTAAATTTTACAGTAAAATCAAAAAATAAGATAGTAAAATAAGATTAGTGGTTCCAATATGATCATTATTAATAAAATAATAAAAATCTTCCCATTTCTGTGCAAATTTTTATTGCTGTATTTATTGATAAAATAAAATAATAATCATTATAAATCTTCATAATTCTTAGAATTAAGAAAAACACCCAAAAATTGAGAGAATATATTCTACGAATATATACAGTCGAATTTCTATACCACGACCCTCACAGAAGCCTAAGAGAGCGAGAGAACGTTATAGAAGATCAAGTTAAGAAGACTCGACTGTATTACAAACAAATACAAGAATAACAATAACATTTTGCATTTTCAGCATATTAAAAAAGCAAAAATCTGCAGTTTTTAAAATTTGAGACGTACTAAAACATTCAAAGCACAGAAACTGCAGATTTTAGTTTTAAGACGTGAAAAGGTTTACAGTATTATTTAGATTATTAATAATAATTTGGGACGCACACACAAAAATGTGAGCGCGAAAACCACAAGACATCGGCAACCCACGAAACGACAGTGTATAATATGTTGCATACTCCACACTTTTTTAAATGCCAAATCATACAAACACACCTATAATTTTTACTCTTTGACCTCTTTTAATTAAGGTTGAGTCAGATGTCACCTCAATTAAACTCAAAAATTTCACAATATATTTACAAAATAAAGTTAACAAAATTCACTCAACAACAATAGAATCGGCACACCACCAACGCTAACACTAAGAAGTAAAAATTCGTCGTAATTTTGTACCCGGAATTACAAAAATCACTGTTACATTGTTGACAGAGAATGGTGTCACCACTAGGAAGGTCGGGGCACTCAAAATGTTTCCCCTTTTCTTGAACCGCACATTTTTTAATAGTCATGGAATCAGCAGTCCCACCCGCTGTAAACAAATTTAAAAAACCTTTTTTTTGACGGGGGCTCCCAAGTACTCACTGCGGATTCTCTGGGTAAGACAGAGACTTATTTGTGTCTCTGGATCCACGTTCTTGCAGGTTTCTTTAATCGTGGAGGCTGTCTCGCAACCGTTACATTTGTAACATTTCAAGGAGGATCCTTAAACAAAGAAATTACACGCACTTGCCGCCAGAAATGGCGATGTAAACAAGAATTATGTAAGCGGGTACCACGCATCGTTACGTACCTGAATGGACGAGGGAGAAAACTGCCACCAAGAGGACGATTTTCATCTTGCGCTTTTCCGACGACTGTCAACAACTGGCTTCCTGGTTCTCGAGAGGTGAAGAGTGTTGTAGTCAAAAGTACAAGGTCACATGGTACACTGAAATGGTGGGCGATGCCTGAAAACCTCGATGGTACGTTTTTGCGTATTAACAAGACCGAAACGTTGGTTCACAGCTGTCCATTGATTGTGTAATGGTGAAAATGTCAGGTGGCAATGTTGATCACCTTCAAGAGGTTCCACGCAATGAAATGTAATTATGGAGATGGGGGCCCAACCTTAGAAAGTTCGATTGAGTTTACGGAGGGTGGAAAAATTCCAGGAAGGGAGTTTTATAGCGTGATGTGGGTTTATTGATCAGGGCGATGAATTAAAAGAGATGGTGAATGCGGTTAGGGGACAAAAAATTGTCACGGTTTTAGCTGGTTAACAGAGCGAGAATGAGAATTTTTATACTGCTGAAATAGAGTTTGATGCACGCTCTGGGGTCAAAATTCAAAGAGAATTTATATTAGCACTGAAAGGGCGTTATGCCCCAATTATTACGCGCTGAAAACGGTGAAATGTTGAAATTTCCAAGTGGTTAAAATATGATCAGTATCATACCTAGCTATTCTATTTATTATTTTCAGTTATTTAATTTAATTCGTTTATTCATTCATTCAAAAATATTGGAGCTAAGTTATTATTATTATTATTGTTATTACAACCTTTAAAATTCTACACAATTGTAAAAATTTTTGTATGCATTTGCTTTATTCGAACACTTAAAATTTTCTCTATCTAAAAACAGGAAATTAACAGAAGTAACTAAATGTTCTAATATTAAAAAAAAAGTTTTTTAGTTATTAGCACATTTTTTTCCAACTTATTGCTTGATTTATTTCAACCATCTTGTAGTTTTCCTTAGATTTCATTTTTATTAAACGCAAAATATTTTGAATTTTCCAAAAGCGAATCGGAAAATTTATTATATGTATTTGAAAAATTCAGCAATTTTTTTGAGATTATTGCAATTATCAGATTTTCGTCTTAAAAATTCTCCAGATTAGGGATTCCGAAAGTGATTCTTCTTTGCTTGAAAAATAGAATTTAGAGGAAAATAGAAAAACGAGGATTTTTATGATTATTTTAATCATACATAAAACTCAGAATCTTCATGTAAATTTGGGTTCTGAAAATTGGAATACAAAATTATTATCTTCCTTAAAAATTTGTTTGAAAAAATAAAATGAAATTAAAATGACCTATATGAAACTAAGAATTTTCATCTAAACAAAATTTTAGTTCAGTGACTTTAAAAATGAAATAGAAAATTGTTTTTTTCAAACTTTCAAATGTCCGGAGTAAGATTTTTCAAGCAAGTTTATATTTTTAGACACTTGAAATAGCGGCACGAAATCCAAATAATTTTTAGTTTATCAGTGCACAGGAAAATTCTCCAATTTTTATTTTTTGGTATCCATTTGAGATTCGAAAAAGAACACTTTTTTCCTCTCACATATTTACATGAAACTGAAAATTGTTTTTAGATAAAATGCAACTTCTTCGTATTGCAAAAATTTAAGTAAGTACTTTCAAATTAGTGTATTACTCAAAATTTGAGTTTTTGAGAACATTTTTTCAAGTTAGGAGATTTAAGATTACACTAACAATTTTTTTTTATAACTGTATTTTTCTTTTGTTTTTCTTTTGTAGTAAATCACTTCTATCCCCTTTGATCTTTTTCAAAACAAATTTTTGATCGCTACTAAAGTTGCTATAACTTTATATTTCTGTTAAATTGTCATTTTGGATCCCGAGTTAAGAAAAAAGAATTTTAGAACAATACAACAGACTAAAATGTTTTTTTTTTATTATTAGTGATGGTTCTAAAATTGTTGTCTTGTCATGAACAAATGTGACACTTTAATTAGTTTTTTAAAAAATATTTTTTAGGAAGTTTTTGAATGCACAATTATTAAAGTAGGATAACATAATTCTCACATTTGGAGGTTAATAATCATAAAATTCAGTTGGTAAATTTACTAACTTTAGCAGTAAGTGTGCCAAAATTTGGGATTATATATTTTGCAGTACCTAATTTTCTAATCACTCTGTGTCATAATTTTGTCAGAGTTTTTATATATAAAATTAAGCACACTCTCTACTTTTACCATATTTCTTAAGTATGTCAAAACTTAAAATTGTTATGAAAAAGTAGATTTTGCAACTTTGACTGACTTGAAAAAAAAATTCGTCCATGTCACTGTGATTGCCATAATTTGTGAGACTACAATTGTAATTTCGTGGAAACTTAGTGAATTTTTATTTTAGTTGTATACATTTTTTTTCGAAATTACCATAATTTGTTTAAAAATTTTTAGAACCAGACAACATGTGATGTCTTTTTCACAAGTTACTTAAATATTGCAGTGCAGACATTTTATTTATTCCAGCAATTTGGTTTTGTTAGAGCTTTTAGTTTAACTTTTTATGATTAAATAGAAACAGACCAACACCGTAAAACAGTCACTACGGTAAAACAAAGAATAACTTGTCAATTTTTATTTTACATTTGTTTTTATAGCACACTAAAGCCCCACACTCCTCCCATAAAAAAAATATATTTATAATTAACAGAAAATATGTTACATGTGCGAACAACTTGGCCATATTGCAATTAATCACAACCTAAAGGAATTAACACAGCTGAACAGATTATTTAAATTTTTTATATTTTACACTTTTGTATCAAATTAATGTAATTTTGAACTTCCGACCATCTATCTTTATTATATGTATGACCATCAACTAAAGCATAATACAACGTCTGTGTTAAAGTTAACAAGTGCATTACAAAAATTTTTGTACCAAAATAGCTAACACAGCCACGAAACCTACAGACCCTAAACTAAATCTAGATGCCCCATTTAAATTACAGAACTCTTCTTTGCAAGTCTTGCAGACAATTTCCACCTCGTTCGAATTTGCTTTAACACATTGGTAGGTTGTGTCTTTTGCTGTTGTAACACATTTTCTTTCAAGTATTTCTTCTTTTGAATCTTTACTGGTTTTGTAGAGATGGTACAGACAGAGGACATCGACGTTGGCAGAACTGGTGGGACATGTTTCGTCTTCTACATCTTTGCAGGTTCTATCGTTGGGGTTTTTACACAGTTTACACTTCAAAGCGACACCTAGAAGATAAGTAAAGTTAGTAATGATTGCTTATCAAGGTCTAGAAGATAAATCAAGTTAGTAATTATTGCTTATCAAGGTTTATTTTCAGTGTCAGTTATTAGAAAAATGGATGGGTGTTTAAGGATAGTCATTTTTGCTTGTCGCGAATCGAAAAGCACTTTAAAATTTAGAAGTTTGCAAAGATTTCTTGCACCTTGTTCCAAATATAAGAGTTTTGGCAAAAAAAAAATTCATTTTACTTTCAGTTTGAACTTTAAACATCTAGAGCCTCAGTAGTCATGAAAGAAAAATATAAACGGCACTGGGTTCTTTGAACGATTCTCTATAAATCGAAATAACTTCTTTAGAAAGGAACTTAGTTCTAACGAATTTAGAACTTACAAGCTTGCCGAGTTTCATCCTAAACTTTCCAGTATTTTAGAAACGAGACTTACGAATTTTGTACATTAAATAAAACCTTCAGTTTGCTTTCAGTTTCGATTTTCAACGTCTGAACAATTTTCCACAGAACGAAGTAACTTCCTCTTAACGAACCTGGAACGATCTAGAGCCAAACGTGAATTTGGGTGCTCCAATACTAAGTTTTTTTTCCTATTGCTTCGGAAGAAAATTGAATTTTCCTTGTTGCGTCTACTGAGTCTTTTTTTATTTTTTCATTGCAGTTCTTCTTGCTAAGCTTCTTTTTCGGAGCCTCCCGATTGAACAGAGTAGAGGTGTCTTTCATCACCCTCATTGGACACTACAGTTCCCTTTTTTTTTCTTCTGGCCATTTCTTGTTTCCACTTTAGGGGACGTCTATCTTCGTCTTTTTTCCCAAATGTTCTTACTGTTACTATTTTGTATGGTAGTCTGCTTTTCTTCATTCTTATAACAACCTTCTTATTTGGTTCTCCTTGTGTATTTTACTCCTCTTCATTTCTTTGATTACTTCACTCCTAAGTTTGTCTTTGGTTCTGATTCTTAGTACTTTCTTAGTTCTCATTTCTATTACTTGTAGTTTTTTCCACAAAATAACATCGAAACAAAAATTGTCACAAGTTATGATCTCCTAACAGTGTGTTATTGATTTCTGCTTTCTTTGTGGCTCGCGTCTGCTGTATTTTTTATTATCTCTATATAATTAATCTAATTGAACTAATGTTTAAAAGTATACACAAAACTAAAATTTAGCACCATCATAGTAACATAATCTTTTCCGACTTTCCGACGATTTTGAACCTAACTTTAACGACACATTTCCTTCAAATCATCACGAATGCTGAAAATGTAGACGTGGTAAAAAAATTTCAAACAATTTTTTGACCTGACTCCACGATCAATTTGAATTAAAATTCTCCATAGACACTTCCAGGCTTCCCTTTCATGCATGTTAAGCAACACACTCTTCCAAAGGAAAACCTTTGGCTCCGATATCGCAAAAAAAATTCCCCATGAGTCACGCTCATCGAAAAAACATGTTTACTGCAAGCACTGATACAAAAAATGTTAATCATTTCGATAAGCAAATGAGCTAAATTTTCGCATACATGTAAAAGAAAGTATCCCCTTTGAGATAACAAATTGAAACTGTAATTGCTATTGCCCACTCGCCACTCAGACTCTGACCAAAAAAACACTCAAGGTCAGCTATTAGTGATAGAAATAACTACGCACCAGAAATACCTATTAGATGTTAGACCATAAATCCTTCAAAATCAATCAAATTAGCGACACTAAAAATACTAGAAATTGCGGTCACCGAATTATGTGCCCTTTTTTTTTGTTTTAATATTGAAAAAAAATACTTACTTGCTTCGATAACAATTAAACATACGAACACTAGCGCGAATTTGGCCATTTTTTAACACCACAAATATGACTTTTACCGCGAAAATAACTTGAGGGTTTTACAGCAACGCAAAATGGCGGACAACAAACTCGATTTATCGTACTCCTTCCTGTTAAATGTGTAAGCCAACGAACGGATTCAACGCTTCCGAGTCAAAACTGCAGAATGTACGGCTACGTTGCTGTGTTGGTCGCATACGCCAAGAGGAATTCGATAACCAAGACATGTGGTGGAGGGTCAAATTTCATTAGTTCGGAGTCTGGGAGAAGGAAATTCCACACTCTTCATCTGTTAATACATATTTCTACAGAGTGATTCATTAGTTTGTCTTATAATTTTTTTTTAATTCAATGCAACCCACGTCCAGTATTGATCACCATTCAACGAACACAGTGGCGTCCCCCAACCAATAAAAACCACCCTCTCTCTAAAATTTTAATCGAATATCCTCGTAAACACCCATAACAAAACACTTAAACCTAAAACTGACGTTCCCACACCTAAATTCTGTCCTCTATTACACATATTCTCAGTGCAAACCGTGCACTTTTCTTCTTTTCCCAAACTTTGGTCACATTTGTACTTCCCCTCATTATCCAAATTTACACATTTCTTATCAGTCACAGTGTTGCCGGCATCACCTAAAAAACAACTTTAATCTGTGGATTCTACTTCTTAGGGTTGGTACTTATGTAAACGTGGACCAAACAAGCTGCCTTGGAGACCCCAGTGGCTACAGCACATGTTTCAGGCTCCACCTCCTCGCATTTGGAGGTTTTGCATTTGTTGCATTGTAGAGCCTCACCTAGAAAAAGTTAGCGCCACTGTTATTGATCTGGCGGGACTTCGCGGCGCTAGGGTGTGTTTTGGAAACTATAATAATGAGGGTGATAAAATGGGCGGCTGAAAGTAGGCAACTTAATTAACTAAGGTGTTTTTTGGGTGGTCAAACTTATAATTTTTGACAATTCTAGTTTAAAATACATTAAGATGTAACTTTATAAATACTGTGGACATGTTAAAAAAACACAGGAGAAAGAATTTGTTGTTTTGTTTTCTCGAAATGGGTCAAAATCTAAATTAGCGCGCCCGTGTGTAGGCAACACATTTAACAAAGCTGTTGTTTAGGTGGTCTATCTTTGTCAAATTTTTGTTTGTTAACATGTTAAAAGTAATAGAAATGCTAAATAACATTATCAGTTATTTATGGGCTGACGTTCTCTGTGAAGTCATGAATGATTCACATTCCATAAAAATTATGACTCCGCCAACACGTAAAACTTTTCTGGATTCTTGAAATTTTGTCCTTTATCGTTTAAAGCATTTGTCATTTTAGTTGAAAAAAATTTAAGCTCAAAATTATAAGTTTTGTCACGTAATATCGTAATAATTTTCGACAATTTTTTAAAATATACAAAATTTGGTACCATCTTTGCTCCCTGTGCGACATAAACACAAAATTGACAAATTGCGTTTAAATTTTTTTATATTTACGCCTTTTTCTCATTTAAACAACCAGAATGAAAAATTTTTGATATTTGTATAAAGAATTTATAAAACTATAGGTAATTTATTTGCATCAATCCAATCGATAAAAAGTACAGTTGGTACTGCGACATCTTGGTACTTTCTCCGTTGTAAATTGGCAGCTATACTCGGCTGTTTTAAATTTTAAATTTGATTTGACATTTGATTTATATATGTGACAGATGACAGATAATTCTCCAAACGCCATAAAGACCAACTTACACCACTTAATTTCAAAAAAAAAATACTCTAGGGAGTGGACGGATAGAAATCGAATTTTGGTATACCGTCTGATTTTTTTTTATATAAAATTTGAGCTAATTTTCCCAGGAGTCTGGAATTGAAGAAGAACAGCGCATGAGCAGGCTTTAAAATTTCAACTCTGTTGGCAGCTCTGCTTAATTGCATTTTGAAATTAAGCATTATCAAGGTCGATAAATGTCGATTAAAAAATAAGAGTTCCCAACATAAAAAAAAAATTCTTATCTGTTCATACAAAAGTCCAACTTCTATTACATCTCGCGCTTAGTATTAAAGTAAACATTAGTTTTACATTTGTTGACATTCCAAGATAAGTTTATAGTTTACATTAAAAAAAAAGGTCAATCTTTGTCACTTTTTACATAAAAAATAATTATTAAAACCTACGACATTGAAATACTGAAATATTTACACTCAAACTTGAACATTGGCAAAATGGCATAATCTCCCCCCAAACCTCCGCCTCTGGGAACCTCAGCCTACTTACTTTCACGTGCAACACCCACAAACCCCCCAATTTAAAGCCCCAACGATACACACAAAAAGTTTGAATACTTACAGCACTGAATTATTATCAAACACACAAAAATAAGCCAGTAAATCGTCATTTTTCTTTACTTCTAACACAGCCGACCTCTATATCGATCGTAGCTGTTTAAATGTGACAGTGGCGCCTGCTAGCGTAAAACACAAATAACTTAGATATACTTTATTACTTTACATCTTGCCTTAGACCTAGTTAAACAACAATTTTGCAAAGACAATAGTCGCAATGGCCCCCATTAAAGCCATGTTAGCACCAAGCGATGGTGCAGCGTTGCACAGATCGCTTCTACAAGTTGTGCACTTTGAGTTGGGGGCACATGGAGCTTCTGATCCTTTTTGGACGATCTGACATTTGCGGATGGCGATTTCGGGGGTTTTGGAATCTGGAAAATAATCGTTCAGATTTTTTTTTTTCTCAAAAGGGGTACCAACCTTTGGCGACTTCAGTGGTGCAAACTGCTTCCTGGGAGTCCCCGATAGTAGATCCACATGTCTTGACTTTGTTGTCGTCGGCCTTGCAAGCATCCAAACAGAAGTAGCATTTTATGGCCTCACCTGGTAAGGAAGAGAATCATTAATGAGCTGGCGGCGTGGGTGTGCGCTTTTTTCGCAACGACGCAAAATTGTGGAATTTTAGACACATTTGGTTTCGAAAACTACTCACATTGTTGAAGCGAGAACGCCACTGCAATCACAAAAACTAATAACCCCTTCATATTTAAAGCCTTGTTCACAACGTTTCGCGCTGCTGCTCAAGCCCAACTAGTAGTCCCAACGGTCAGCGAATGTGCTAGAATCCACTGGGGGGGCACCGACGGTCACATCTATTTACACTTCTTTTTACATCACGTCCTATTATTAAGAAATGTGTCTATATCGAATTTGGCGATTGGGGTCAGGGAGTCAGGTTTTGTGCGAAAAAGGGCATCTCAACTTTGTAGTTACATGTTCTCAAAGGATTTCCAATATTTATTTATACAAACATACAGTTAAGTTGGCAGCGAAAAAACAACGAAAGGTTGATGATTCAAGGACGCGATAGAGTAATTCTTAAATTTAGCAGTGAGAAGTTCATTGCGAGAAAATTATAGTTTTCTTGATCCGTGAAGGTCATTGAAGTTAGTTGATCTTTTAGACACAAAACAAATTATTTTGTTGTCGTTTTCTCGGCTTTGTTCAATATTATTAATCAAAACACGAAAAAGACGGTTGGTGGTCTTTGAATGGTTTTTGTACGTTGGTAGCTCTGTTGGCTATAGAGTTTGACTGTCACTGTTTAACCTCAAAGTGTCGAAGAGACACCTTGTAAACGGACCTACCAACAAATTTCAAATTCTAAAGCTAAAGCAATTTAGGATGGTTTCAAAATTTTAAAATTAAAATGAAATAGAACTAAATCCTAATAACAATCAAGATAATTTGTTATCGAGTCATCCTTGAAGCCGAAAACGTATGTCCAAATTTGATTCACACATAGAAATGTCAAATAAAATGTCAGTTAAAAAAAATATAAAAAACACGTTTTCGGATCCAAGGATTATTCGATTACAAATTATCTTGATCTTGATTGATATTTATGATAAATGATCCCAAAATTTTCATTTCTAAAATTTCTCTTTAACTCGATAATGATGGTGCTGGTAGTTCATTAAAAAAACGAAATTTCTAAAATTTGTTTCTTCTACTTTATAGTTTTCTAACTAGTCACTATTAAAAATCAGGCCAAGAGTAGTAGCCTCTACAAATTTTATCAGAATAAAGTTAAAAATTCCAGAACTAGAAATTTTAATTAAAAATATTGAAATTTTTTTAATCTTCTTAAAAATGAAAATTTTCAAGATGTTTTTTATTCTATTAATTCGTAATTTGCCACTGTTAATAACCGGAAAAAATAGTAACTTCTCGAATTTTCTTCACCGTAGAGTTAAAATTACCAGAACTAGAGATTTTAATTAAAAATTTTGAAAATATTTCATTCGTTTTAAAAATAAAATTATTTTTTTTACTCTATATAATTGAAATTTGGCATCGATAATATCAAACTTAATAACAGTAAGTCTAATAAATTTGATTTCAATAGAGTTAAAAACTATTAGAATTAAAAATGTCAATTTTTGGACAAAATTGACATTTGACATTTTTACTCTATAACTTTGTAATTCCGTGCAGTCAATAACTAGGTCAGAAATAGTAACCTTTCCAAATTTAATTACAGTAGAGTTAAAATTGACAGAATTAAAAATTTCAATATAAAATGTTATTTTTTTAAATATTTTTTTAAATAAAATTTGACATTTATTCTCTATAACATTGCAATTCCGCACAAATAATAATTAGTTCAAGAATTGTAACCTCCCCAAATTTGATTACAAAAAAGTTAAAATTATCAGAATTAGAAATTTTAACATAAAAGGTTGAAAATTAGTTTTCTCTTTTTAAACAAAAATTTTAAAAATTTGACCTTTATTCTATATAACTTTGCAATTTTGCTCAGATAATAACTAGGTCAAGGATTGTAACCTCCCCAAATTTGATTACTGTCAAGTTAAAACTACCAGAATTAGAACTTAGAATTGCAAATTACTAAGTTTATATTAATACTCAGAGACTAAATAAGTCAAAAATGGTAGTAACCTTTCAAAATTTCATTGGAAAAAAACTACTAGAGTTAAAATGTTTTATTAATAAAATTTTAGCACAGTTAAACTAAGAATTTCAAAGTTTATAAATTTCACAATCACAAAGTTTCAAAATTCCAGATTCCCAAAATTTAAAAAACTAAAAATTTTGACAATCTGAAAAATTGATCATATAAACCTGTCAATTCAAAAACCTAAAAGAAACCATAACGAACGACAGCCTAAGAGTTTTGTGTTCCGAGAATCTAAAAACCTGAGAACTTAAAAACCTGAGACCTTAACACTTAAATATTTAAAAATTAAAAATGTCATAATCTGAATTTTAATTCCGCGAATTTGACAAACTTAGTATTTAGAACACTTGGAACTTGATACCCTAACAACCTGAAAACTTGTGGAACGGATATTTAGAACTTTAGAACATCAGAATCCAAAAAATTCAAAATTAATAAAATATTAATTTAAAAATTTAACAAATTAAAAACCTAAAACGCAAAATCGTAGAATTTAGAAATCTCTGAGCAATAGGTGCTAAGAACCCTAAAATCTCAAAAACTTTCAATATTTAAAAGCTACGAATGTAAAAACCTGAAATCTTCGATTCTGAGAATTTGACAAATTAAATATATAAAAAACTTAGAACTTAATTTAAATACGTGAAAACTTGAAACATGATAAACTAAGAATTTTAAGACTTTGAAACAAAAAGTTGAAGTTAATCTGCAAACTTTAAAGTTTAAAATATTTCATTAGCTTGAAAACCAAAAAACCTGAAATCCTTAGAATTTAAATATTTAAGAACCTGAAAATATAAAAATCAATCAAATGTAGTTTGACAGCTTGAAAACTCGAAACTTGGAAACCTCAAAGCCCGAAAATCCAAGAATTGTTTTTATAGAAAATTACAAATGTAAAATTAAAGACAAAATTTATTTTGAAAGGCTTCAAATATACAGAAAAAAAACAGTTTTTTAAGTTTATGGTTGCATTTATTTCGAGAAAAACCTTACCGAACTGGAAACGTAAAAAAAAATTTGGGCTTATTGCCGGCCTTGGTCGTAATAGGAAAAAAATCTCCTCTTCAACAAACAAGTCTCGTTTACTCCACGAAACCAATTTTCCTTAACGTACTCCTCACCTATAAAATAAAGCAAACACATAAAATTTTACAGCCATCTTGTTTATTTTCTTTTGGCAATTATCTGTTTTTCATAACATAACATAATAAGTAATAAAAAATAATAAAAACCAAACATCTGTTGCACTTGATTCGGAAACAGTTCCCATAGTTCCCACTTCCACCGTGCATTTCCGTCGTCGCTTCACTCAAGTTTTTTCCTTCATTCAGTTTCGTTGTGGTTTCAGTTAAAAACTTTTCTAAAACATCCCCATAATTGCACCCATCTTCTTCGCATTCGTTACAATCTACTTTTCCCATAGCGTCAATGGACAATCTTCTTTTTGACTGTATCATCTGCTTAAACACCCCCACCATATTTTCACACATTTTTTCGGGAATGCACCCTCTGAACTCCACATCTATGGAATCTACGTACAAGAAAATAACGACAAACTTAATAAAAAAAAATTCACCTGCTGTAATCGTAAAACAATGCAACTTTTTTTCGACATGAGTTGATGTCACTGATAACTTTGATACTTCGTTGATATAATCGTTACAATCTTGAAGTTGATGTTTTGTTAAATTTTCGATGTTGCCAGTCATCAAGCTGCCGAAGTTTGACGTATAACATGTCAGACTGAGTGCTGAAAATGTTAAGTTGAGAGAGAATCGAGTGATGGTTTTTTTCACCTTCTTGGATCACGACGAAGAACAACACTAACCAAAAGAAAGGTTTCAACATTTTTGCTAATGGCGGATTCACGACGATCTGGATCACTAAAATTAGATTAGACTTTTTGTTATAGATTATGGAACGCAGATGGTGGAGATTATTTACATTAGGAAATAGCGATTTTTACGCGCATGGTTCAATTGTTAAGAAAAAGGAAGTGAAAGAGTCGGGAAGTGAAATGAAGAAGAAATGGAAAAATATTGGTAGTGCAACTGTAACAACAACCTGAGCGATGGCCTAATTTGGGTCTATTGGCTTTGGGAGTTCATTCATGAAGATTTATGACTGGAACGTGGAATGCGAAAAATAGATTTGAATAGAAATTTGTCGGACTAAAATTTTATATTTTTTTTCTAAAGAACTAGAACCGGGATTGCTTTTTTTGAGATTTTTGAGCTCATCAAAAATTATCAAGTTTTGCAGAATTGCAAACTGTTTTTTTTTCCTTACGATTCAAAGTACCAGATTTAAAAGTTTTAATAGAAAAATGGTTTGTCCCAAAAATGGAAAATTCCAAAAGTCGACCCTTTGAGGTTATAATTTTGTATTTTATTTCGGTTAATATGAAATCAAAAATTATAATCTACTCAAATTATTCAAAAATTCTCATTATTTTATTTTGAAACTTTTCATTTGTCTGAAAACTGTGTCAGAAATCATTGTGTAATTTAGTAGTAACATCCCTAAATTTTATGGCTCTTAAAATTACCAACATTAGAAATTTTAACAAAAAATATTGAAAATATCTGGTCTTTATAAAAATAAGAATTTTCCAAGTTTTTTCTTCTGTTACGTGTTATTGTGGTTGGAGCCAGTTAATTAATATTTTTAAAATAGTAACATCCTCTATTATTTAATGGAAGTATAAGTTAAAAAAAAAGTAATTTTTGGTTTGTCTTAAAAATAAAAATTTTGTAAAATTGTTTTTTTTTATTCTTGATCTTTGTTAGTGGGCACGGTTAATAGCAAGACCGAAAATAGTAACCCCCTAAAATTTAATCACTATAGTGGTAAAATTACATTAGAAATTTTAATACAAAATGTTGAAATATTTTTGTTCTGTTTGTGCTAATTTGTGCGTTCTGTGCTATAAGTCTCCAAATTGTTACTATTATAAACTAGGCTAAGTATAGTAACCTTCCCAAAATTCATCACTATAGCATTAAAGTTACCAGAATTAGATATTTTACTGAAACAGATTGAAAATTTTTGAGTTTGTCACATTTTTTTTTAATATATGTCCACTTTGTCTTATAACTTTGTTTTTTAGGATTATTTATAACTAGGGCAAGTATAGTAACTCTCCCAAATTTCATCATTATAGGGTTGAAATCATCAGAATTAGAAATTTTAATAAAAAATATTGAAAAATTTGGGTTCTATTTGTGCTAATTTCTAAAATTTGTGCTTTCTGTTCTATAACTGTCTAATTTGTTACTATTATAAACAAGGCTAAGTATAGTAACCACCTCAAAATTTATCACTATAGAATTAAAATTACCGGAATTAGAGATTTTACTAAAACAGATTAAATTTTTTTACTTTGTCTCAATAATTTTTTTTTTAATATGTGTCTACTTCGCTTTATAACTTTTTGGTTTAGCACTGTTTATAACTAGGGCAAGTATAGTAACTCTCCCAAATTTCATCATTATAGGGTTGAAATCACCAGAGTTAGAAATTTTAATACAAAATATTGAAAATTCTGGGTTCTATTTGTGCTAATTTCTAAAATTTGTGCTTTGTGTTCTATAACACTCTAATTTGTTACTATTATAAACAAGGTTAAGTATAGTAACCACTTCAAAATTTATCACTATAGAATTAAAATTACCAGAATTAGAGATTTTACTAAAACAGATTAAAATTTTTTACCTTGTCTCAATAATTTTTTTTTAATATGTGTCTACTTCGCTTTATAACTTTTTGGTTTAGCACTGTTTATAACTAGGGCAAGTATAGTAACTCCCCCAAATTTCATCATTATAGGGTTGAAATCACCAGAATTAGAAATTTTAATACAAAATATTGAAAATTCTGGGTTCTATTTGTGCTAATTTCTAAAAATTGTGCTTTCTGTTCTATAACTCTCTAATTTGTTACTATTATAAACAAGGCTAAGTGTAGTAACCGCCTCAAAATTCATCACTATAGAATTTTAATTGCCAGAGTTAGAGATCTTAGTAAAACAGATTAAAATTTTTTACTTTGTCTCAATAATTTTTTTTTTTAATATGTCTACTTGCCTTTATAACTTTTTGGTTTAGCACTGTTTATGACTAGGGCAAGTATCGTAAGTACCCCAAATTTCATCTTTATAGGGTTGAAATCACCAGAATTAGAAATTTTAATATACAATATTGAAATTTTTTGGTTCGTCTCATTTTTTTTTTGTCATTTTTGCATTATCATTTTATAGTAGAGCACTGTTTATAACAAACTCACAAGCTCAAAAATAGTAACCCTCCCATATTCCATCACCACTGAGTTACAATTACTTGAGTTAGAAGTATTAATAGAATCTGTTGTCAATTCTCCTTCCAAAAATAGACATTTTTTAAATTTATCTTTTTGATTCTATAACTTTGTAATTTGTCACTATTAATAATCAGGTACACAATTGTGACCTCCCAAAATTTTGTCCTTATAGGGTTAAAAATACTAGAATTAGAAATTTCAGTATAACATGTTGAACATTTATGGTTCGTCTCAAAAACGAAAATTTTTAAAAATTGGAAGCTATCAGCTTAAAATTACCAGAGCTAGAGACCTTAATAAAATATTTCGAAAAATTTTAATGTGTTTCACAAATGAAAATTTCTGAAATATATTTTCTTTACTCTATAACTTTCTAATTTGACACTGTAAATAAAAAGATCAAGAACAGTAACTTCTATAGATTTTATTGATAAAGTGGTAAAACTAGCAAGGTTTCAGTATTTCATAAAAATTTCGAAAACTTTTGGTTTTTCGTCAAAATAAAAAATTCTAAAATTTTTTTCTTTGTTTATATCATTTTGCAATTTCGCACAGTTAATAAGCAGGTCAAGAATAGTACTCTCCAAATTTCATCACTACAGGTATAAAATTAAAAAAAGTTTTTAACACAAAATGGTAAATAATTTTTCCTCTGCTTTAAAACTTTTTTTAATTTGTGGTTTCTGCTCTATTAAACAGTTCAAAAATTGTAACTCCTCTAAATTTCTTTGTTAAAGTGTTAAAACTAACCATGCTACAGATTTTAACACAAGATGTTAAAAGTTTTAGTTGGTGTTGAAAATTTCAAATCGCTAAAAGTTCAAAAATACTAAATATTTTTTAATTTTATCAGCTTTTATAATTTTCTTGTTTCTAAAATTTCCCAAATATTTAAGAAACTAAAGAACTTAAAGAAAATAGAGAAACCTAGAAAAAATGTAAAATAAAAAAGTTCAAGGTTGAGACAATTTAAACTCAGAAACAAATATTAAAAATCTAACAATTTAAGAATCTAGACATAAAAATTTTGGAAAGAATTTGAAGGGCCTGAAAAATCTCAGAGCATAAAAAATCCAAAACCTGTAGAGAATACTAAAAATTCGAAAAAGTATAAAAACTACAAATGAAAATAATTGTAGTTCATTAAAAATATCTCAAGTAGATTAAAATTCGGTGTGAAATTATCGAATTTTGGAAATTTAGTTTTTCGAGCTTGCTCAGTTCGACCAATTTGTCCAATTTTCTAACAATTTTTCAAGATTTTAGTACTTCTATTCTTTCGACATTTTCTCCTATTTGTCACGATTTCAATACAAACTCAACATTTCTCGTTATACGTAGTTTTATTATTTTCCAGGGACTGCAATTATTAATAACAATAAATTTGTCATAAATTTTAATATTAGACTGAAAACTGGCAGGTAAATAAAGAAAATAAACACGAAGCAGGACCACAGTGAAAAACAATGGAAAATTTGAAGAAACGCCACAGTTAAAAATAGACTACAGAAGCAGAATATAAGAAATGAAACTACAAATCTGGTCAGGTGAAACCATTACTTTGTTATTCACATCCCGTTAATTGGAAACATGGAATTTTACTTTCGCTCGTCAATATTTGCACGTGTGATGCATTTAATTATAGCCATTACATTAAATTTAGGATCCAACGTCATCAAACTAAACACCTTCAATGCATTTTTTATTAACACCAATCTACATCGAATAAATAAAAACTCAGTACATATAGAACAAGGTGAAAAAAACTCCAATCAAACTTCCCCACGCAAATTTCAACGCAGAGCCGGAATTGCACAAGTCGCTGTCGCAGTTGTGACACTCGTATCCTTGTTTACAGGGAATTTCACCGTTCGTTTGAGGAACCACACATTTTCTTATCGCTTTATCCAGGTCGCTCGCCCCTGTAGAAAAAAACTTAGAAAATGTCAGAGAAGAAACGAACACATTTACCTTTTTTGACTTGTTTGGTGCATCTGGATTTTGACACTGTGCCACATTTGATTTCTTCAGCTTTAGAAACCTCACATTCTTCTAGCACGTTGCTGCATTGGTAACACGTTAGAGTATCAGCAGCGACTAGGAAAAAACTGAAGAAGAACGCCCGAAAATGGAGGCTGATACTTACAAGTTTCACTCACTGCCAGATAAACGAGAGCTAAGATAAGAATTCCTTTCATTTTTCTTGGGACGACGACAAGCAACTGTTTTGGGTTCAACCTACTTATTGCTGGATATAAACATAAAATGGGGGGGATTCATGTGACCGTATGGTCCGATATTAGTATTTTACAGGATAGTATTGGGAGTAAATGAGCGCTAAGTAAAATTAGATTCGATTTGATATATTGATGATTGGTTTACAAGGGCACGGGTGAGGCCGGTACTGTAATTTGCCGATGATGTCAGTTTTGTATTTTTAGAACGAAGAAGTGATGTAAACCATTAAATTTACATTTTACATAATAGAAAGAGGATGTGGGCATGCAACCAACATTACACTGTGGTTGCGTAGTTGCCTACAGAATTTTAAATTTGGATTGTGATGATTTAGTCAAATTTTCAAAAACTAAGTTCAAATAATTAAAATAATAATTATAATTACAACAATTAAAGTTTATGTATTTTTAGGCTTTTTTAATCGCAGATTTTAATATAATTTTTCACAGTAAAATCAAAAGTACAGTATTTTAGAAGATGTGAAAATATGTGACGATTTTTGAAGTCAGGTCTGTCAATAAATCAAACTTTTGACAATGTTTTGATTTTGTGATACAATTGGAGATTTTCATGTATGCTCTAACACAATTTTTTTTTTAATATCTACAGAATTAGGATTTTTTTTTAATTAAGTCTAAACTTGGTTGTGCAAATTCTGTTATTTACAAATAAAATAAAAATAAACTAATATATCATGTGTTTTTTTTTAAACTTTATCTGTCAAAGGCCAAAGATTACAAATTTTTAAAATATACACACAATTAAAGAAAAAAAACTTGACTCTGATTTTTACAGTCCTTCAAAAAATGCAGACATTTTTTAATAGCAATGAATTTTTCGAATCATTTGTAAATTTCTAATAAATTGATTAATTCTAAAAAAAAATTTGTTTCAAGCTTAAAGTTCATTTAAATCTTATAAATTTTATTTAAGGAACACAAAAATAACATACATCCACAGAATTAAAAAAACGTACAAATCTTTATAAGAAAATTTCAAACGCAGTAAGATTTTGGAACCTGATTTTTTTTTCAGTAAACACTAACTTAAGTCAAGTTAAAAATGATATATGTCGATGTCAAAAAACGTGTCAAAATTGTTAGTATGCTAAATTTGAAGTCAATCGGTACAGTATTATTGAAAATATAAGAACATTGTCTGAATTTAACAATTTTTTAAATCACATCTGTTATTTTCAGTTTTCTTATTTCTCCTGAAACATGAATTTTGTGAACTGTCTTAACACAAAGGGAACCTTTTTCAAAAATTTTTACCTAATTAAAAATTGAAAAATAATGATAAAAAATAAAATTTGACGAAAAAATTTCGAAAACTTAATTTGTCCGAAAAATAAAATTTCGAAAATGTGTCTCTTTTTTTCTACAATTTTGTAATTTCACATATTTAATAAGCACGTCAAGAATAGTAGTCGCCAAAATTAACAAAATTATAGATTTTAATACAAAATCTTAAAAATTTATGGTGCTTTTAAACTAGATTTTTTTTTTAATTTGTGCTTTCTGGCTTATAATTTTGTAATTTGGTACAATTATTAAACAGCTCAAAAATTTTAACTTTTCAAATTTTTATTGTTAACGTCTTAAAACTAACAGTGCTACAGATTTTAACAGAAGATGTTAAAAAAATTAGTTGGTGCTAAAAAATTTAAATCTCTAAAAATAAAAAAAAACTATTTATGTTACTTTTTTTTTTATTATATCTGTTTTCATAATTTGTTTCAAATAAAAAAAAGAATTAAAAAAAGATGTAGAAAGATCTACAAAAAAGTAAAATAAAAAAAATACAAGGTTGTGAAAACTTTAACTCAGAAACGTATCTTAAGAATCTAAGATTTTTGAGATCATGCAAGAATCTAGAGATATTAAAAAAATTAAATATTTAAATGAGAAAATTCTAAAGAAAAATACAAAGAAGGCAAAAATATAAAAATTTTAGAAAAAATTTGAAGAACCTGTAAAGAGTATTAAAAACTTGGAAAAGTACTAAATTCTGTGTCAAATTTTGAAAATATAGTATTTCGGGCTTGCTCAGATTTGCCTAATTCGTTTAACTTTTTAACCATTTTTCGATATTTTTGAAATTCGATTGTTTTGGCTTCTTACATTTTCTCATATTTGTCACGTTTTAAAAACACATTCAAAATTACTAGTTATTATACAAAATTCTATTATCTTTCCACGGACTGTAGTTTCCAATAAATTTGCTATTTACATTATTTTTTCTAAACGCAAAACTTAAGAATCACAAATTTTTCAAATATCCACAAAATTTAAAAAATAAACGTGATATTTTTACTTTATATTAAATCTATTTGAATTTTACCTCCATTTGTACAGTGCTTCAAAAAATATGAAAACATTTTTTAAACTATTTGTAAATTGCTAATAAACTTGGTAGTTTTTGTTACAAATTATTTATTTAATTCTAAAAAAATATTTTTTCGTTTTGTTTTATTTATTTAAATCTTGTAAATTTTATTTGACTTAACAGAAATGAGTTTTTTTTCCAAATTCTTACTTAGTTAAAAAAGCTTTACTTTTGGTGCAAAATGGTGGATGCGCCGGTTCCATCATTTCCAAATAAACTTTAACGGAAAATTGTATTTTTTTTTAAAACTTTTCAAATAGTACCAGAATTGAGAAAAATATGTTTTTTATCCAAAATTTTGCACACTCTTAAGATTTTTACATTTACCGCTATTTTTCACGACGGAAATTAAGTTAAATCGTGTTCAATGTGTTATAGATCGAAATACCGTATCAAAATCTATAAGTATGCAAAATTTTATCTTAATCGATTCAAGACACAATAATGTTTTCCAAAATCAATCAGATATTTATTTTGAAGATACAATAATATTAGATATTTTACTATCAGAAAAATAAGAGTGAAGACAAGATTTTTTTTATTTTTCTTAGGAAGGCACGAGGCGCTTGTTATGGTTTCAACCTACTTAATAGTGAACTTAAGAAATGTTAAACGAGAGCGAAGATCAATTTTTTTATAGTGATAACAAAACTATAATATAAATAGTGTGCTCGGAAGAATTTATTTAAAATGAATGAATTTGTAGCATCCACATTTTTTGTAGATATTTAGAAAAACCTTTTTAGTGTTTAAAATATTTGTTAATCTGAAAATTTATTAAATCAAGAAACAAAAAAGCAACATTTAGTTCTTCAATGTGATTTTATTGAGCATTTCAGAAATTCAAAAAATCAAATCTTTCTTATGACTTTACTAAAAAAAAAAACTGTAAATGAGACTGTTAGACATATGATAAAGATTAACATAAATTTTTCCTAAGCAAAATATTTATTTTTTTCTTGGTATCTGTCTTTTTGAGGTCGTGTCAAATTCTTATCCAAGGCTTCTATTTTTACCGAAATCAGCAACCTTCAATAATTTGATAAATAGGTCGTTCGATTTCAATTTTGCATCCAGTTCTCAAGATGTATCTTCACTACTTTCTTCTTGTTGCAATCATTGCCAACAGTAGTAAACTGAACTTCAAATTTTCAGACTTTTTACCCGTTTCTTCCAGCTTTCGCTCTCGAGTGTCAAGTCACAGATCTGTCAACTTTGAAGAGTAGACATGTGAAAGAAAGCAAGCAAGATTGTGCTGGAAACATCAAACAAATTTTGGCAGCCCAAGGTTTGGGCTCTGGGGATACTCAGAACCTCGTTTTGAACTGTTACAAATTAGAGACGTCAGGTAAAAACGATTTTTCAAGGGGTAAAAGTTTAGAGTATAATTTTGTAGCACGCAACAAAAATCTGGTTATCAGAGGATGCATACCACAAAATGGTTGTGACTTTATGAAGCAGATTATTAAATTATCATTGGGATATGTTGATGAAATCACGTGCCAGGAGTGTAGTTCTGATAACTGCAACTATAATTTATAGGAGCGAGAAGAAAAGTGGAAGTTGAAATCTTGTTGTGTAGAGATATTTTTTTTTTGAATAGATGTTTTTTATTTATTTATTTATAGTCTTCACGTGGAACTTAAAACTTATTTATGACCATCGTTTTATTATCTTAAGTCTAAAAGTCGAGGTTGTACAATGTCACGCGATAAATTTTGGACGTTTTCTCTTATCAATAATGAAAACAAAATCAATATCAGAAAATCTTTTGTGTACTTTATCAACATGTAATCAGCGTGATTTAATTAAGTTTTTATCGTAAAAAGCGATGCTAAATGAGAAGTCCAAAAATTCCAGGGCTTTCAAAATCTTTAGTCCAAAAAATTTCACTAATGCTGTGAACATTTGGAAAAAATTTGCAGTTCTGTAAAATTTGAAACAAAACTCGTCACTTTGATTGGCTGAAAAAATTAGCAGTATTTCCTATGAAAATTAGATCAAAACTTGGTGTTTCTATGTTAATTAAAACTGAATTTTAATCATTGCTCTGATGATGGTAGCTTCGCTACCGAGACGCGCGTCAGCTAATAAACTGACATTTTGGTGTGTGGGTTTCATATAACAATATTTTGTTTGTAATATTTTATCAAATTGAGTTCTTCGAGCATTTTGGAAATTCCAGAAAATCTCTAGGAACTATAAATAACCGTACACATTTTTCCTCATCACTTCTTAATTTTCCCACTCTCCAGGTCGTGTCAAATTCTCATCCAACTCTTCTGTTTTTACCAAAATCAGCAATCTTCAATGCGTCTTCACCAATTTCTGCTTTTTGCAGTTATCGCCAATTCCACTTTTCACGAAACTGAAGTTTTTTTTTTTGATGTAAAAAAATCCCATAAAAATTCGTTAAATGGAAGGTTCAAAAATTCTCAGAATAGCTCGTTTGAAACTTTTTTATTTTTCGTTGACTGTGTGAAATTTTAGAAAACTTATTTTTCTTTATTTATACAGATCTAAGCAACAAAAAAAATTAACAATTTAATTAAAAAATTATAAATCTACCTTAAAAATCGTCACTTGTAGAAAGTGCTTTGTTATTTTCTAAAATTCTGCAATTTTTTTTGATACGACATTTGATCGGATTTTTACCGAAAAAACAAAACGAAAATTAGAAGTAAAAATTGGGCCCCCATTTGGGTAAACATTTTCGGAATTTGTTGTTTTTATTTTAGTAGATATTTGAATAACGCTCGTTTTTATGTTGGGATCGACAGAATTTGTAAAAGTGTCTACACAATTAGCCAATTCAATTAAAAAAAATATTTATTTCAGTTATTAAAAAGTAATAACTGAAGTTAACAAATTGTCAATTTCAGAAAATGTTAAATCTTCTAAAATCCTGCATGCTTATAGATTTTGATTCGTTTTTTTATTTATAAGATATTTAATTAAATTTAATCTACAAGAAAACAGCTACATTTCCTAAATTTAAAACTTTTCACAAAAATCATCAATTTCAATTAAAAATTATGCAAATGGCGCATCCACCATTTTTCCACTAAAATTAAAACTTTGTTTTTTCCTAATTAGGTCAAAAACTCGTTTTTATGATCAAAGATTTTAAACCTGTCAGAAAGTTTTTCAAAGTTTCTGTTCCAGAAAAAATTGTTAAAATTGACAAATGTGGCATAAAAATCGTCAAATTTAGAAAATGTTACGATTTCTTCAAAAATACTACATCGATTGACTTAAAGTTTTAAATATTTTTATATTCTGACATTTTGCTTCGATTTACAATAACTTGACCCGATTTAATTAGGTTTTAATTGAAAAAAAAATCAAGTCAAAAAATCTTACCGCGTTTGAATTTTTTGTCAAGAAATTGTTTTTTTTTTAATTTCGTAGATATCTAAAAAAATTTAATTAAAATAAAAAAAAAATAAGTGAAATTAAGGTTTCAAGGAAACAGTAAAATTGTTAAAATAAATGAGCTAGTTGATCCACCATTTTGACACTAATTTTAAAAACACGTTTTTTTCAGTTTGTAAGTATTTGGCAAAAATCGTTTTATGTTTACACAGGTAAAATCAATAATGTTATAACACAAAAAAAAATTTGCTTATAGAAAATGTTTTTATATCTTTTAAATTTTTTCCACAGATGGGGCTCAAATTTTCTAAATGTACAAATGTTGATGCGTTCAAACACATGTTTCTTAAATTTGTAAATATTTACAAAATTTATGATTTTTCGGTTTTGTTATATAAAACTAATTCAAAAATTTGTATTTTGCCTAATTTTGTAGTTTTTTGAATTCCATTGATTTTCTGCTCCGATTCCAGGAAGTCTTAAAAAATGTGCTTAAATTTCACTTTCAATTAAATAATTTCCTTAAAGTTAATTTTAAATGATTAAAAAAGCAGCAAATTTTACAAATTGGAACAATCTAAAAATAAACTAAACAAACATAAATCAAATATACAAAATACATAAAACTTTATCAACCACACAAAATTTAAAATTACTGTTTTAAAAATGGTACGACTAAAGTTTTGTAAATAACGGAACTAGTGAATTCACTGAAAATAAAAATTTTGTTAATAGCTAAGAGTAAAAGTCAATTTTAGAACACGATTATATATTTTCTTGAATGCCTACAGCAACGAATAGAATCAAATTTTGCATGTTTATGGATTTTGATGTGTTTTTCGAAATATATAAATCTAAATTGAAAAATTCTTCTTTCTAATAAATAATTCTAAAATCAAAGAGATTTTGAGACTTTTACACTTTTTTGCATTTTTTTTAAGTTTTAATTTTTGTTAATGGATATTTAATTCTCATTGTGATTTTTTTAACATTTCTAAATATTAGAGCAATTTTTGAATTCCTCGAATTTGTTTTAGAATTTCTGGAATCTTTTAGAGTCTGGTTTCTTCAAATGCTCTGGGTTTTTTGTACTTTTTCGGTTCATTTTGATTCTGTAGATTTTTTACAAATTCTGAGATGTAGAAATACTCCGCCTTACTTTTTTTTATAATTATATTTTTAAGAATAAAAAACATTTATATCCTAATTTTAAAGTTTTAGCAAAATTAAAAGACTATAAAAAGAAGAATCCGATGATACAAGAAAATAGTGTCCCACTAAAAAAAAACTGAAAAAAAAAGTTATAGCAAAATAGATGTTTCTAATGGACACCCTCTATGAGCAATGATTACTTCTGCTTCATACCAAATTACAGTAATCAATTGCTAATAATAATCCATTTTTAAAATTTTGTAAAAAAAAATAATAACTTGGAAATGTTAGATTCATGCATTTGCATAAAATAATTACAATAATTGTCAAGAAGGTGCGACGCCACAGTCACGCAATTGTGATATAACGCTAACCTCAAAATTATTAGACCATTTCAACACACTTACTTTTGTTTTCTGGTATTAATGATTATCGTTATAAACTAATGGAAAATGAGACTTTAAGGGATGAGAGGAAGGCCGTTTTCAAGATTATTTATTGATGTCAATAAAATGTGTGAGAATGTATGAAATGCAACAAGAAAACACATACGTTTTGATAAAACAAATTTCTCCAAAGCACTCTAGATTTGTTTTTTTTTTGGATCACTCCGTAGAACAAAAAAAATGATTATGGTTTTTATATTAATTATAGCCCGGTCCAAGGATTAAGGCTTTTATTTAGCATTGTTTATATGTCCTAATGTAACTTGCGTATAAAAGCCAGTATTTATTTCCCACAGTCTTAACTATCATTTATGTTTTATTCATCCTGTGCCGCCAAACTTCAGATCCTCTTTACTGTTTATATTCTTTGTAAAACGTAACGGATACTCATAAATCATGAAATTCTCGAAATTACTCATCAACCATCGGGAACATTTCCTCGCATTTTCACCCACAGAACCAGCTGTGAAAATACTTCTCCAACAACAGTGTAGATCCACGCAATCACATGACCTTCCTTCCACTCTACGAAATTGAATTTACAAATAGTTGTCGCAACGAAGTAGCCAACAAACGAGTGTCGAAAGTCGTAAAATTAACCGTGAAAATGAACAAATACGTGTGTGGGTTATTTTGCATCGCAGCCTTGAGTAAGTACTAAAATCAAAAATAAAGCTTCAACACATTTTCCTCTTCAGTTGCACTTTCCGCAGCTGCAGATCTGCAGTGTTATCAATGCAATCCTGTCTCGCAAGAATGTGAAGACAACAAAGCTGACGTAGTGAAATGTGGCGCGACTACCATGTCCAGATGCAGCAGACAAGTGAAGAAAGGTCAGTGAAAGTGAAGACTTTGTTTGCTTTTCTTATCAGTTTGATTACAGACTCTGCTGATAAAACCAAAGCTTTGAGAAAATGCGTCATCGTGGATACCACTGGAAAAGTTAACTGTCCCATTGGTTATGATTGTTACAACTGCAACGAAAATCTCTGCAATTCCAATCCTGTTATTGCGACAACGGCTGCACCTGATTCTGGTTTTAGTGTCAAGTGTGGTTGGATCACGACAGTAGCTGCGGTGTTTGCTATTATTTATTTATAAAGTGGGCTATTTTTAATTTGAAGCGAACGAAAATTGGAAATGATGGACTGGAGAAGCTAGTCTTAATATTTAGTTTGTTGTAGATCAATGTTAATATTTACAATGTCATTGTTATTACTATCGGACCAATTTAGATGATGAGATTATGTAAGATAGTTTTAATTGGCCGGGAACAGTTGTGGTCTATAAATTAATCGTGATGTCACTGTTGCAACTTTTTGTGTATTTTTTAGATTTCAGATCGAATAAATAGTCGTTGGATATGTGTTTTTTCGGCCCCTGGTTTATTTTTGGCAGAGATAATTTTAGGACTTTTTACGATTCAAACAATGCTCGACTTTGTCTATAAGAAAACCTAAATTGGTTGAGATTTTACTCACATTCGTGGCTCAAAATTTACAGAATTAAAAATGTTCATTTTTTGTAACATTTAATTTTATTTGTAGACAGAATATCGCGAATTTTACTCAATAAGAAAAACTTTTAGTACTAGTACATTACATATTTATATAAGGAACAAACGGAAAGAAAAAAATTACAATACTAAATTAAGCAACACTACAAGTAATCCGTACATTCCAAAATGAGCGTTTCCCCCATTGCAATAATCCCCGCTGCACTCCCAACAAGAAGTAACTTTCCAAATCGAAGAAGCTTCAACGGATGTCTTCAAGAGCCCACAACCATTTTTCGGAGCGCACCCTTTGAGTACAACACTTCTCTCACCTAAACACAACGACAATTGTTGTAAAAACAAATATTTATTTACCTTCAGTAGCCACAACTTTATAACACTGTAAATTAATATTTTCGGTTATTCCTTGTAATCCCAAGTGCCTACAATCCTGTTTAAACTCGTTCAAATTTCCATTCTGCAAACCATTTAGATCTGTAACGTAACACTCGAGGGCGCAAGCTGCAAAAAAGTGGTTACTTTTTCGAAAAGTTGTTTTTTTATACTACCAGTGGCGAAAGAAAGAAAGATATAAAACAGATGCATTCTTACCAGCGCCTGAGTAACTGATTTAAATGCATTTAAAAGATAAATCACGCTTTTATAACATAACTTGCATTGTTTAACTTTTATTTGTTGCTGCTTTTATTCCTGCATTTGTGTAGTTTGTTTAAATCTGTGTAAATCTATACTATTGTGCAGTTATTGTAGATGTAAATATACTTGAAGATGACGCAAATAACTTTAATAATAAAATTAAGAGCTTACAAATGAGAGTTTTGTCGTGTTGGATTTGTATGATTGCCCTGTTAAGTTTTCGAAACTGTAATCAGAAATAAGCTGAAGATTTTAATTTTTTCTGAATTTCTTTTTCAAAAAACTTTTAGATACTTTCTTGATTGAAATTCTTTTTTTGGGAAATTTTTGGAGTCTTTAGATTTTTTTGATATTGTTTTTATTTTTAGCATTCTTTGGATTCTTAGGATGCTAAGGATCTCTTAGATTCAGCAGATTCTTCAAATTCTTAAGACTCTTTAGATGTTTTAGATCTTGTTCTTCACATTTATAAAAATCTTTCCGTTTCTTAGGTTCTTGGATCCTTTCGATTCTTTAGATTTTTGAATTCGTTGAATTTTTTGGATCCTTTAGATTTTTTAGGATTTACGGATTCTTCGAGTGCTTCGTATTCTTTGGATCTATCTTGTTAAATGAAAAATAGGTAGATATATAAAAAAAAAGTCGATTTCCAAAATAAAAAGTTTATGTCGAGATTCAGTATGTGATTCATTCATCGAGTCTATTAGTGAAGTGGTTCCCGTAGTCGTCTCCCGTACTCCCGTGCTCCTGCAGTACCCGCTGGCCGAGGTCGTGCTCCGATGAGTCCCGAATATTCCGGCCAACGCCCTGCAGCAGGATCGGACTTTAGCGACTTTCGGGTACCAACTGGTTTTGTCAAACTTGATGCTAACAATCTTTTAGATTTTTTAGACCCTTTAGATTCGTTAGATATTTAAAATCCTTTCCTTTAGATCGTTTAGGTCTTTTAGAGCTTTTAGATTGTTCAAATCGTCTAAATCCTCCTTTAGATTCTTTGTTTTTTTATTCTTTTGCATAGCCGCAAATAAATTCGTGGAAATTCGTTGATTATGTCAAGAGGTTAAGTAATTGGTAATAAAAATAGAAACTTTAAACAAAGCTTGTTATGAGAGCAGTTACAATTTTCTAAATGTTGCAAAAAAAAAAACATTGGGAGTGAAAAGGAAAGTGAAAACTTAATTGATTCAAATCTGTTAATAATTTTACCAAAATTTTAATTCTCTGTAAATGAGGAAAATTATTTGCTGACTTTGTCTGCCTTATTACAGAAGCAGAGATTTTCTCACACAGAATTAAGAAGAGAAAATATGGTTTTAATCGAATAATACACTATTTTTGAAACAATTTAAAACCCTAACAACGACGATTTTAAAGTAAAACCTGTAACTAAACTGTTGATAAAAATTTGTGTAATATATGAATAAAATTGATTTGTTTAAAACCAAACACGAGTTTTTCATCCAATCATGTAAAAAAATAAAAAAAAGTTTGATACAAAAATGGAGGATGTGACTGAGAAACTGAATTTCCAATCCAAAAATTTCAAAATCGATTTTCACTTTCATCGTAAAATTTAGTTGAACTGAAGACATTGAAATATTTATTTCCAAATAAATTTTTACTGTTCGTTTAAACGTTTAATTTCACATAAATCTTTCATTTGAGAGAACAAAAAGCGTTAATTTTTTTGAATATTTACAAAATTAAAAAAACATTTAATTCGAAAAAATGTGTCAACATTTGTAAGTGTGTAAAATTTCACGGGTACGAAACTTTTTTATATATAAATATTTTTATTTTTTGTAGAACATGAATTTAGCTGAATGTGTGGATACTTTCTTACAAATTCCATCTATGTACACATTTACAAATTCAGAGGCGCATTTCCAGGTTCTAATTTTTGGTTAAAACTTCAAAAAGAACTTTTTAACAGTATCTAAAAAAATTAACGTAAACTCTTAATTTTTGCAACTCACGTTTAACGTCATTGTGAGCTCAAACAAAAAGGCAATATTTTAGAAAATAATAACACTTTTTAAGAATAGCGATTTTTAAGCTAAATATTTTGCCGAGTAGAAATAACTTTTTTTACAACAACAAAAGCATGATAGTTTTCTTTAAATATTTACAAAATCAAAAATAATGTGAATTTTTTAAACTAATGCAAATGTAACGGTTGCGCTCGGTTATTTTCATTTTAAAAATTTTTAATTTTCTAATTTTTTGGTGTTTTTTTTTTTTTGAAATACATCTATCATAAAATGGATCAAAATCTATAATTATGTCAATTTTATCTCAGTATTTTAAAACCAATAAAACAGTTTTTTAGCCAAAACTATTTTGTGAAATGTGTGGAAAATGTCATAGATTTCACCTTTCTAAACACATGAACAAGTTGTATTTCAAAAATTTACAAAACTGCGAAAAATATAAATTTTTAAATTTGATGTAAAAATGGTGGATGCGCCATTTGTTAGAAACTTTAATTTAACCAAAAAAAAAAAAAAAATTCGAACGCGATACATTCAACGTTGTTTTTTCACGATGAAAAGATAGTTCAAGTTAAATATGTCATAATATTATTTAATATTATTTAACCAAATCTAAAAACTATTTTTAAAAATCCACAAAATAAAAAAAACCCAAAAATAAGTTTTCAGATATTGGATTATTTTTTTTAATAAGATGATAAGAGAACATCTTTCGAATTCATTGCGCAAAACTTTACAACCTCAATTTATAGATAATAGATAAAAATACGATGGCCATGAACAACATTAAAGTGCGATGTTGAAACTATAACAACTTAGTATAGCATCTGTTCAAAAGAAGAAAAATATATCTTTATAGAACAGAACATTACAGTACACTACAATCTTCTTTGATTTATTTATCATTTCCAGTCCTGAAATTTACCAGATCTGTGATCTGGCAGTTGAGAGCGACAGCTAAAAACGAGTAAAATTTCGTGAGATTTGAAATCGAGTTTTCTACTGTTGGCGAGGATTTCAAGAAACAAAAAAAAATACATCTTAGTGACAGGATGCGAAAATTATTTGCAATCGGTTGCTTTTTAGTAACTGACGGTTGCTGATTTCGGCAAAAATAGAAGTGTACGTTTGAAACAATTTATGTTTTTTATTTCTTTTTCTAATATTATTAAATTAACAGTCTCATCTTAACTGTAGATTTTTTTTCGAGTAAAATTATACTAAAAACTTTGGATTTTAAATTTTGAAGTCTTAACGATTTTTGATATTTTCAAATTTTTTTCGACATCTCTTCTTTTTTTAGAACCTCAGTTCTTAAAAGTAAAAAAAAAACAAAATATTACAAATTTTTAGAATCTCAATTTCTGAGCCAGTGCCACAAGTATTTAAAAAAAAATATGAATTTTTTTTTTATATTTCTTAAGCATTTAAAGTCTGTACTTTTCTAATTTTTAAAAACTCTGAATTTTACTTTATTTTTCTTATATTTCAATGTGGGATTTTCCAAATCTTTAAAAACTTAAAATGTTTTAAAATATTCAGCATTGTATATTATATTCAGTTTTTAATAGGATTTATATTTCTTTGATATTTTTATCAATTACACCCAGAAAACGTTTTAAGTCTTTATTCCTAAAAAGTCAGAATTTGTACAACAAAAATTTCTAAGATCTTATGTCTGTATTTTTTTTATTTTAAAATCAGAATTTCTAATAAAAAAAAATACAAAAAATGAAGACAATTCAAAATCTCATAAACATAACATCATATCAAAAATTATAAAAAAAAACAAATCTTAGAATTTAAGAATACTTATGTAAAAAATTTAAAATCTCATAGCATTAAGAATCACTTCATTTTTTAAATTTTTATTAACCTGACGCTATAAAATTCTTAGACATCTGACGCTATAAAATTCTTAGACATCTAAGAATCAAAAAACGAACGCATGCAAAAATTCAAGCTCGTCAATTATTCTCACATTTTTCGCAAAATTATCACATGTCCGTAAAATTTATTATTAGCAAACATAAATTTACAAAATTTCAAAAATTAAAAGTTAAAAATTTCAGACATTAAAGAATTGCTGGATTAAAAAATTTTAAAACCTTAAAATCTATAAACAATTTTAAAATTTATCGAAATTCATCTAATTTTTCACAATAAAACAAATTTTTAGAAAGCAAAAAATATCTTAAATGTAAAAAAAAATACAAAAATTTCTCAAATACTTGGAATATTAGTTTGTTTTTTTAAATATTGTCAAATAAATACATTCAAAATTTTAAAAATCTTCACTTTCTGATTTTTTAAAAGTTAAAAAAGATGTGGAATAGATGAAATATAATTTCGAAATAATCAATAAATAAATTTCGTAAATGTTCAAAGATTGTAGTCGATAACATTTTTTTTTCATTTGAATCTCTCAATTATTAAATTAATAAACTATTAAGAAAATCTAAAATTTATTGGTTGCACATTATATTAAAGTCTACAGTTTTTTTTATTATCAAGATCTTGACAATCTTTAATTCTTAGATACCTGAAAAAATTTTGATTTTTATCTTACAATTTACAAATTCCTATAATCTTTGAAATCTTCTCAATTATTTTTTTATAATGTTTTAATTTCTTGCAAGAAATTTATGAAATTTTCGGATTTTTTAACTCTTCACTTTCTCAATTTTTAAAATTAAAAAAAAAAGTAAAATAAACGTAATAATAAAATACCAAAAATTAAAAATAAAAGCATTTTTAAAATTTACAAAATCTTGATTTCTAGATCTCAAAATTTTCAACTATTTAGATTATTTAAAAAAAAATTGAAATTTCTAAAAATTCATTATCAACATCTATCAAAAAAAGGAATTTCTTTCAAATCTAATTAAATGTACGCAGAATTTAACACAATGAATCCAACATTATAAAATATTTAGTTTCTCACTTCTAAAAAGCCAAAAAAATGTAAAAAAAAACTTGATCTGTACTATATGTAAAAAAAAAGAATTCATAGTGTTCCAAATTTTGAAGTAACGTCATTTTTAAATCCCTTAAATCCAAGATTTTCTGAAAATTTTGTTATAAAATTTATTACCGCAAACTAAACATATAAATTAATCCCGGCGCCTGTTATTATTGCTGCCCTAATCTTTATCACTGTCATAAAATGAAGTAATCAAATAGTAATCAAGTATATGAATTGAATTCCTAGTAAATACAACTGACAAGTTTTTGAGTACAAAAATCAAAAATCAAGATCTATTTCAGACAAATTCATGTACGTTATTTTGAGTCAGCTAATGTGTTTACTGTATCTTTAAAAAAAACCTATAATAAGTCATATGGTGCGAGTAGAACTAGGAAAAATAAACAAGGACCTACAACAGTGTCCGGAGCCCCAGAAATGCGTCAAAACGTGTAATCGCACAGTGTAAGTTTTTCGTGATACGCCACACCTTGCGCTATAAATCGTGCTTAATCCTTGTAAACACATAAAACACAGTCCTACCCTATTTCCCAAAAAGTGACATCTGTCTCATAATCACTCAGCCGATATTAATAGGGAGATAATTCAAGTAGTGTGAAGATAACGCATATTAATTACCAATGAGATTGAACATAACAATTTTTCCACCGAAAAATTTCGAGCCTCATTCATTACACTTTTATACACTCGGTGTTTACTCAACTTCCTAATAATATTCAATGGCCTTCACGTAATAACTCACTTAGTAGTGTTTGGCTAGAAATTATGAACTTATCACGCATTAATTTCATTATCGTTGGCGATCAATCACGACAATTAATTGAATTTCCTCAAACCAAGTGTATTCGAAAAAAACGCACCATCTGTGCTTTGTGTTTAGATCTAAGCCTTTAATCTAATCAGACCGTTTGGAATATCGCCGCTCATTTCCAACTAAGATGTCCAGAACCGCGCTTTTTTTCATGCTGTGGATCACAGCCATCGAAAATTGTAAGTTGACGAAATTTTTTAAACCAACGTCATTGTTTATTATTTTAGGTTTTGCGCTGAAATGCTACGCTTCGGATTTCAACCTGCAAGAGAAAAAAATTAACTCCGGATATAAACTCCGCGACTGTGACAACTACATCAACGAAATTCGACGATTTCAGAAGAAGTCCCAGGGGGAAATTAACTTCGAAATGAGTTGTTTCACGAATGTGATAACGGAGGGTGAGTTTCCCGTATTCGTGTTTTTTTTTTTAAACACCCTGTTTAGGTGGTGAAAAGGCGGTAGTGAAAGGGTGTTGTCCGAAGAACACGTGTGCTAAACTGGAGGCTGTTTTCGTAAACAAGACCGAGGGCGGCAGTGCTAAGTGCGTGGAGTGCGACAGTGAAGGGTGCAACTCGGGGGCGGCGAAAGATACAATTTTCTTGTTGTTCTCGTTGTTTCTGAGCTGTATTTCCTTTGCGTTAATCAATAATTGATGACTTTTAATTTCAAGTATTGAGTGATTAAAAGTATTGTGATAAACATTAGAGTAATGGAAGCTGACAGCATCGAGTGGTAATAAATCAATCAAAAATTAGAAATGCGCTACAAACTAGTGGTTAGTAAATATTTTCTTGATTTTTGTTGTTTTCTTTTCACATTCAGAGCGTCGAGGAAACACGCCTCAAATTATTAAAGTGACGCGGAGCTGCCAACAGACTTTTAATTCAGAAGCCTACTAATTAATTAATTAATTAATTAATTATCTCGTCACATTTTCCCTTCGCCCTAATAAAATTGTTTTATATCTAATATTTCACGGTTTTATATCTAAAAACTTAGAGACTGTAGAGATTTATTCTTTTTCTAAATTTCATTTATTTGTATATTATACCAGCAAATTTTAAGTTTTTGGAAAATTTTAAATATTTCACAAATATTTGTAGGTATCTAAAAATTTCAAATGTTTAACAGTAACTATATTTAGATACGCCAAAATTTAAAAAAATATAAAAATAATTGACCAGATTTCGAAAATTTTATAATTTTTTGTAATTTTTTTGTAAGTATCAAAAATATTGAAGTGTAAAAATTTTAATGCTAGAAAATCTGAAAGATCTGAAAGAAAAAAAAATGTAAGCTTTTGTAAATTTGAAACCTTAACATAAAATTTAATTAAAATATGTGCAGTTATCTAAGAATCTCAAAATAACAAAGATTTTCAAGATCTTGATAAATCAAAAAATTCTGTAGATTTAAAATATATTAGACATACAACAAATTTTAGATTTTTCCAATTTTCAATTGTTTTTAAATTGGTACTAGCTCAAAATTTTAGAGAATTTTATAAGCCCTTGACATTCATAGTAGATATTGATAGATATTGATAGATATTGAACTTTTTTTTTTGAATATACAAAATTAAAAAAAAAACAATGATTTCAGAAATTCCAGAGATTTTATATGAGACTGACTGTGACAAATTGTAATTCATCTGAAAAGATTTCCAAATAAAAAAAAGATTATTGAAAAGCTTTTAAAGATTTTAGAAATCCCAGAAATCTCTTAAAGATTTAAGATTTTTGTAAACTTTTGATATATTGGCATCTTCGAAATTCAGACTATGACTTTCTGCCTTAATCCGACAAGATCTTGAAGCAAAATTTTCCAACTATTTTAGAACAGTTTTTAAATTTTTGGAAAATTTTAGAAATTCCAGCTGGTGTCTTAAGAATTTCAACATTTAAAGAGCTTCTAACATTTTTTTTAATAAAAGTTTTTTAAAGCTATAGTGTCTTAGAATTTTGAAAGATTTTATAAAGTCAGATTTACTATGATAAATTTACACTTAACAGCTTTTACAGCTTTTGAAAATTTTATAAATTTTTGTCGTTTTTGCACGTATGCAAAAAAAGTGAAGTGTAAAAATTTTCAAGTCTACAAAATGAAAAAAATGCACAGATTCAAGACATTTTTACCACCTGACATAATCTAAAAGAAAAAGAAAATTACTGGTAAGCTTTTGTAAATTTTAAACCTTACCATAAAATTGTTGAAAAATCTTTACAGATATCTAAGAATTTTAAAAAGATTTTCAAGACCTTGACAATTCAGAAAAGTCCACAGATTTAAGATATATAAGACATACAACAAATTTGAGAAATTCTAAAAAAAGTGCATCAGAATTTTAATATTCTGCAATTTTTGAAGCTCAACTTTTTTTACACTCTTTTTTTGCCTGCCAAAATTGAGAAAATGAAGACTAAGTAATTCTAAAAAATTTTTAAATTTACACAATGACAGAATCTACCTTTAAATAGTTATAGAAATATTTGAAAAGCTTTTGAAGTTTTTAGAAATTTTTAATTTTTGTTACAAATCATAAAAATGTTACTTTAAAATTATTCTACAATATTTGTAGATATCCTAGAATCCCAAGGTGCTAGATTTTCAAGATCTTGATAAATGACTCTTTTTAAATTTGTACGAGCTCAAAATTTTAGTAATTAAAATTATTTTATTCTTTTTCTCCAATTTTTTTCCAAAACTGAAAATTGGGCATTCAGGTTTTTTATTCCATTTATCCACTTTTAAATAAAATGCATTCACCTGTCAAAAAAATATATGTATGTATGTAAATAACTAAAGTTTTGAAGATTTTAATTTTTAATTTTTAGAAAAACCAATTTTGTTTTTTTTTAATAAAGTTAATTATGTTAGAACTGTGACAAATTCCACAAACATTTGACAAGATCTCAAAAACATTTATTGAGACACTCTTTAAAGATTTTGGATTCTAAAAATGTCTGCAAATATTTAAGTACTTAATTATAATAAAATTAAAAAATATTTATTATAAAATAATTAAAAAAATTGCTCAGCTTGAATACGCTGAGCATTTAAGAAATGTAAAGCTGTTTTAATTTGAAAGTTTTCGTTATGTCGCTTAAAAATTTGTAAGACCTAAAACTAACATTTGATGTTTAAATTTTCATGTCTACAAAATGAAAAAAATGCACAGATTCTAGACATTTTCACCACCTGACATAATCTAAAAGAAAAAGAAAAATTACGGGTAAGCTTTTGTAAATTTTAAACCTTACCATAAAATTGTTGGAAAATCTTTACAGATATTTAAGAATTTTAAGAAGATTTTCAAGACCTTGACAATTTAGAAAAGTCCACAGATTTAAGATATATAAGACATACAACAAATTTGAGATTTTTACAGTTTTCGGTTATTTTTAAATTTGTACTAGTTAAAAATCTTAATTACTTTTATTAATCCTTGACGTTCTTAACCAATTTTTAGAATTGTACTTGACCTTTTTTTAATATAAACAACCCAAAACCGTTAATTTCATAAATTCTAGAAACTTTAATTTAGAACTCACTATGACAAATTCTGCGTTTATTTGACAACATCTCCAAATAATAAAAAGATGATTGAAAAAAAAAATTAGAAATACCAGAAATGTAAGTTTAAGATTACTGTAAAATCTCTGTAATTTTTAAGAACTTGATAATTAAAGAATTAAAAGACTTTTGATATATTGAGCATCCTCGAAATTTAGCCTTAATCTGCCAAAATCTTGAAAAAACATTTTCACGAGTTTAGAGCAATTTTTAAATGTTTGAAATATTTAAAAAAAAAGAGAAAGATCTGCAAGTTTTAAAAAACTCAATATTTAAAAAACAATAGCTGTTGGCTTTAACTAAGAGTTCCCACCATTTTTTTAAGGTCAGATTTTCATTTTACTGTTTTTTTTACTGTCTTAGAATTTTAGAAGGTTTCATTTCATTTTAAAGTCAGATTCACCAAAATAAATTTTCTTTTGATAAAAATTTGTAAAATATAAAAATTATTGTCCAACTATTGGAAATTTACCTATTTTTGAATTTTTTGCAAGCATCAAAAATGTTTGAAATTTTGAAAATCTCAATATTAAAAAAATCTGGCTTTAGACATATTTTTTAAGAGAAACTTAACTGAGAACCAATAAAAAGTATCTGAATTCTTAAAAAAATTAGAGCTTCCGAAGACTTTGTAAATTCAGAAAAACGTCAGTCGAATTAAGAAGTTTTGTTCAAGTTCCTAAACCAATTAAGTCTAAAAAACAGACAAAACCGAGGAGGTGCAACTTCACGGCTACCAACCGATTTCAAATTCTAAAGCCTACTAATTAAATTACAGTTAATTAATTTTCTCGCCACAACACTTTTTTTCCCTCCACTCCCAGGAAATTGTTTGCATGTGGACAATGGCCATCCATTCCAATAAAATCCAACCATGCACGCCTTGTCGATCACTGCAGCAACACCAATTAAACTTAATTGAAAAAAGTAACTTAGAGTAAACCAAGAAACAAAAATAGCTCGGAATGTACATGAAAAATTAAACATAAACTTAGTTGTGTACAAACTCCCGACTACTATGTTCGCAGAAATGAAGAACACTGTCTTCATAAGCATTCTTCTCTCCTTCCATGGAGGTAAAAATACAAATTATGTGCACAATCATTGTCTAATTGTTACAGTGAACGCTTTGTACTGTTTCGTCAGTGAAATTGAGCAAAATCCGAAGACTGGGCTCTTGAAGAAGACACTGAAAGAGAGGAATTGTGACCACAGTGGGAATTTATTACCTCTAGATATTGATTTGGTAGAAAATGGGTTTAGTTGCTTCAAACTCGTAGGAACTGGTAAGTTTCACCTAAAACGGTTGTGTTATTTGTGGGGAATTTCTAGATTCTTTTGATCGTGAAGTGGCGATGAAAGGTTGTTTTCCTACCGGGAAATGTGATTCTCAAGAGATCGTCTCGAAGATTAAAAACTCGAGTTGGATAGCTGCGGATGCTCGGTGTTATGAGTGTAAAGAAAATTTTTGTAATTTTGGAGCGAATGTTGGCGGCAGTGGACTGTTAGTTTTATTAACTTGGATCTGGGTTTTATTTTAAACGTGTTTGTTTCGATGACGTAATAGCGCAATATATTTTTTATTGTGCTGGTGTGAATGTAATTTTGGCGATATTTGATTTATATTTGGACATTTTTGAACATTTCGGACAAATTTTTATTAAACAGATGTTTGTGGAGAATCAGGAAAAAATAAAAATTTCATATACAAAGCAGTTCTGTTTATTGACAGTAGGACAAAAAAGAAAAGAAAATAATATCCCGCGATATGCAACCAATAATAGGAATTTATGCAGGTGTGGTGTTAAATTGGTTGCCTAACTTTAATTAATAAAGTAGAAAAAACATTCTGAATGTGTAAAAACTAATAAAAACAATTTTCAATTTGAAAATTATACAAAACCTAACAGCGTTGGTGTTTTGTGATTTTAGAATTTTTAAGAATTTTTTGAAATCTTGAAGAAATTCCTGAAAATTATTGAAAAACTAGGTATTTTTGAGTTATTTTAGTCTTTGAAGATTTTCAAAATTCTAGTTTAAAATTATCTAAAGAATTTTTGGGTATCTAACAATCTTGAGATGCTAATGAAAAACTAAAAACCAAAGATTTTAATAATTGTAGATAAGACACGTTAAACTTACTATGATTCTAACAAGATCTTTAAACAATAGAAAGATAATTGTATAGCTTTTGAAAATTTTAGCAATTTTTGATTTTTTGGAAGATTTTATAGATCACAGAAATGTTACACGAAAATTGTTAATTATTATTATCTATATATTATTATTAATTATTTGAGAATTTGAGAATTTCAAGGTGCTAGAAATTTTAGAAATTTTTAAAAAAGTGCATCAGAATTTTAATATTCTGCAATTTTTGAAGCTCAACTTTTTTTACACTCTTTTTTTGCCTGCCAAAATTGAGAAAAGGAAGACTAAGTAATTCTAAATTTTTTTTTAAATTTACACAATGACAGAATCTACCTTTAAATAGTTATAGAAATACTTGAAAAGCTTTTGAAGTTTTTAGAAATTTTTAATTTTTGTTACAAATCATAAAAATGTTACTTTAAAATTATTCTACAATATTTGTAGATATCCTAGAATCCCGAGGTGCTAGATTTTCAAGATCTTGATAAATGACTCTTTTTAAATTTGTACGAGCTCAAAATTTTAGCAATTAAAATTATTTTATTCTTTTTCTCCAATTTTTTTTCCAAAACTGAAAATTGGGCATTCAGGTTTTTTATTCCATTTATCCACTTTTAAATAAAATTAAATAAAATGTATTCACCTGTCAAAAAAAAATATAGAAAAACCTTTTTTTTAATAAAGTTAATTATGTTAGAACTGTGACAAATTCCGCAAATATTTGACAGTCTCAAAAACATTTATTGAGACACTCTTTAAAGATTTTGGATTCTAAAAATGTCTGCAGGTATTTAAGTACTTAATCATAATAAAATTAAAAAATATTTATTATAAAATAATTAAAAAAATTGCTCAGCTTGAATACGCTGAGCATTTAAGAAATGTAAAGTTGTTATAATTTGAAAGATTTCGTTATGTCGCTTAAAAATTTGTAACACCTAAAACTAACATTTGATGTCCTAAAATTTCAAATTTTACTTTTTTCCAAAACCACGAAACTGACAATTTTAATTTTTTTAGAGAACTTGTAAAGTTAGACTTCCTGTTACAAATACTCTGAATATTTGATAAGGTCTCCCAAAAATTTGAAAAATTTGAGATTTTAGAAAATTTTGAATTGTTACAAGATTTTTTTATAGAAACTTTAGAGATGTTTGGACAAGGTATCTAAGAATTTTAGTAAGTTAGAGTTATGATATTGTCTGATTTTCGAATTTTCAAAAAATTTCCTTTTTTTTCTGTTTTCCAAAACTAACAAATTGACAATTTTAAATTTTATAGAGATCTTGTATAATGACTTCCTGTTACAAATTGTGTAGAGATCTCACAAAAATTTGAAAACTTTGAGATATTTTAGAAATTCTAGAAATTCTAGAAATGTTTGGATGAGATATCTGGGAATTTTAATAATAAAAAGAAAATACGAATTCTAAATTTTTAACTTTCGATATTTAGGTGTACTGCTCCAAACTTTTGTAAATTTTTCAAAATTCGATATTGTCTGCATTTTTTAAATTCATGATATTTTACATTTTTTTCTTTGGGTTCCAGGACTGTGAAACCGAAGATTTAATTTTTTAGAGATTTTATTTTCTTTTTAGAGAAATTCTACGAAGATTATATTGTATTATTCTAAAAAAATTGATGTTGAGACACTTAATATTTTAGAAAATTTTGGATTGTACTACAGATCAGAGATTTTTGCAGAAAATATCAATATCTAAGTAATTTTACACTGTTTTAAATTTTAGATTTTTAACGTTGTACTTGTTCAGATTTGTTCACACCAAATGTAAAAATTAATAAAAACTGTGAACAAGAACAAAAAAAATTGACCTTTTTGAAAATCCTAAAATTCTCAAAAAAATTAAGATTGTGATTATGATCTTCCATGTTTTGGATTTGAAAATTCCAGAATTGTTAAATCGGCCGAGTCTTAAGAAATGACAAATTTTCGTTTTACTTGGTAAAAAATCATGTTCATAATATATACAAATAAAATAAATTCAAACTCTTAAACCTTTTTTTTATTAATTCTAACGTCTCTGGACGATTGAAATTATTTGTATTCTAATACTCTTTGATTTGATCAATTTTTTCCCAAAACTACAAAGCAGTAAGCACCTGGGATTCTTTGATGCAATATTAAAAAAAAAAAAAAAAAAAACCAGTAGATAACAACAAAAAGAAGTCGGGCAACGAGAAATAAATGCAAATTAAATTTGATGTTACAGTTGAGTTTATTTACAAAAATAATGTACAGATCTTCTGCATTTAAAAAGAGAAACAATGACGAACTTTGCAAAAAAATGTAACAAAATGTTCCGTAATTAACAAGTAATTTACTTATTAGAATCCAAAAAATCAAAGACAATGTATTTTTAACTGATGAATTAAAGCAACTTATCTCCAGTAAAACCCATTTTTGTACAAAAATTTATTGCGAGATTATTCGAGCTACTAATAAATTACAGATTCGTATACTCCTACTTGGTCCGGACAAACTAAACGCTCTTTTATTCGAGAATCGAACCTAGTTTTATAAAAATCAATCTAATTAAAGTGAAAAACTACCTCTAACATCGAATACTATATTTGTCTACGTCTTCTATTTTAGCAATAGCTAACACTTATAAAAAGCAACATTTAGAAAATCTGTAAAATTCTAACATGAATATAATAACTCAGTTGAGTATCCATAGAAAAATAGTCCTCGGAAACTATATTGAGATTCAAAGGCATGGTACACAGCAACAAATTGTAACCATCTGGTAACTAAAACAAGATCACAAAATAAACTTAAAGCAAGAAAACGAAAGCAGCCAGTGCAATCCCCAGGAACGTAAAAGAAGTGATCCTGTTAGCAGGATTACACTTGTCAGTGTCACAAGTAGAACAACTCAGATCTCTCACACCACCATCTACGTTCCCGAAGAAGTTCAATGCTTTAGCAATAGCAGTGCAGGCGCCCCCGGTGTGGGGCATACAACCACGGGCGATGTATTCCTTGCCGTCATTATCTAAAACAAATAAATTTATACCTAATAGCATAACAATTGAAGACCGTACCTTGAGCAACAAGTTTGACACATTGCTTTGGAATCCAGCTGGTCAAAGCGCCGCCTCCGATGTCTTCATTGCAGTCCACAGAGCTGTAGGTGAAACTGCTGATGCCGTACGCGCAGAGTTTGTTTTCGCTTGAGTCGCATTTGTAGCAGGTTAGAGCCAATGCTGGGAAAAAAAATAAGTAGGTGAGTGAACTCGGATCGATGAACAATTTGTGGTTGTAATGAAAGCGAGTCAAGGTTTTTTAGGAAGGAGTTTGACCTCCACGAGTTAATTCGGATTAGAATTAGAAATGTTATTTTGGGACTAGATTGCGGTGGGAACTTATAGAAGATCATAGTTATATTTATCGGATTAGTTTAAATAAATGACTGACTTGGCTGTCTATGATTAGATCTTGGAAATGGGATTCAAGCTAGAATGCGGTAGGGTATTCAATGATTCTCAATTGTTGGGTTCTTGGGCTTGGAAAATTGGGCTCATATGAATCTTTAAACCTGTTTTAGATCCAGCTTCATATTTCAAAACTTCGAATGCCACCCAAATTTTCAAAGAAAAAATTTTGACCAGACTTCTAGTTTTACAGTTCTAAGCTTTATAAGTCTCAAATTTATACATTTTTGACGTTTTCTAAATATTGCAGTTTTAAGACTCCCACTGTTTGCTTGAGAACTTTTTTGAGAATGGTGATCGTTTGGCTATATGTCAAATTTTCCTTTAAAAAAATTACAGAAACACACTGTGGACTCAAAGTTGAATATTTCTGATATAAAACCTCAAAAACCTAGTCCAAATAAATTTTACTTGAGTTTGGAACGTGAAACCCAAATTTTCACAGAAAATTGAAGATTTTTGAAATTTTCTTAAGATAAATTATGAAATGTCTATAGGCTTGCAAAAGGAAAGATTAGACTTTGCGATTCGGAGATTCGTTTAAGCAAACCAAAATTTCCCAGTTTTTATAAATTGTTTAAATTAATATGAAACTGACTTTCAAGTTTCATCTTTCACTATTTTTAAATTGCTTAGACGCTGTAACAAATTACAAAATGATATAGTGAATTTTAGTAATTTTTGTGTTTAAAACGATCCAGAAAATTCCAATTTTTTATTATAATCTGTTGACTCTGTTAAATTTTACGTTCCATCAACAAATTTTAGAGAAGTTTTTATTTCTAACTTGCTTATTGGCCGTAATAAATCACAAAATTATAGAGCAGAAGAGGCGAATTATAAAAATATATTTTTTAAGGACGAACCTAAAGTTTAACAAAATTTGAAAAAATTTCTAATTCACACTAGTTTATTAAGTGTGCCAAATCACTAAAATATAGAGCAGAAAAGACGAAATTTAATTTTTAGTTTTTAATTAAAATTGGCAACTTTTTAATTTTAACGTTACGATAATGAAATTTTAAGGGGTTTCTATTTTTGACTTGCTTATTACCTGTGCCGAATCTTAAAATTATAGACCAAAAAAGAAAAATTTTAGAATTTTTTTCTTTTAAGGGTGAACCAGAAAGTCACAAAGTTATTTACTACTTCACTAGTTTTAACATTATATTCACGAAATTTGGGGACAATACTATTTTTGATTTGGTTATTATCCATCATAAATCACAAAAACAATAAAGCAAAAAAGGGAAATTTTAAAAATTTTCTGTTTACGACGAACCAAAAAGTTTCAATAGTATTTACTAAATTTGTAATTTTTTTAATTTTAACAATTTATCCGCGAAATTTGAAGACAATTTTTGACTTTCTCATTATCAGAGCTAAATTACAAAATAATAAAACAAAAAAAATATATGTTTTTAAATTAAAGCACGGACCAAAAGTTAGCAACAAAATTTGAGAAAATTACTAATTCAGATTTGTTTATTAAGTGTGCCAAATCTCAAAAATTTAGAGTCAAAAAGACGAAATTTAATTTTCATTTTTAGGACAAACCAAAAGTTTCCAATATTTAAAACTAAAATTTGCAACTTTGAATTTTTATTTTGTTTAATTTTAACACTATGATAATAAAATTTTGAGGGGTTTCTATTTTCGACTTGCTCGTTACCTGTGCCCAAATTATAAAATTATAAACCAAAAGAGACAAATTTTAGAAAATTTTCTTTTCAGGATGAATCAGAAAAATTCAATATTATTTACTACTACTAAATTTGTGACTTTTTTAATTTTAACAATTTATCCACGAAATTTGAAGACAATTTTTGACTTTCTCATTATCAGTGCTAAATTACAAAATAATAAAGCAAAAAAAAATAATTTTTTAAATTCAAGCACGGACCAAAAGTTAGCAACAAAATTTGAGAAAATTACTAATTCAGACTTGTTTATTAAGTGTGCCAAATCTCAAAAATTTAGAGCCAAAAAGACGAAATTTAATTTTCATTTTTAGGACAAACCAAAAGTTTCCAATATTTAAAACTAAAATTTGCAACTTTGAATTTTTATTTTGTTTAATTTTAACACTATGATAATAAAATTTTGAGGGGTTTCTATTTTCGACTTGCTCGTTATCTGTGCCCAAATTATAAAATTATAAACCAAAAGAGACAAATTTTAGAAAATTTTCTTTTCAGAATGAATCAGAAAAATTCAATATTATTTTCTACTACCAAATTTGTGACTTTTTTAATTTTAACAATTTATCCGCGAAATTTGAAAACTTTACTATTTTTGACTTCTCTTATTATTAGTGCTAAATCACAAAAATAAAGAAAAAAAAAAACAAATTTAAAAAAAATATTCAAGCACGAACCAAAAGTTGAACGCTATAACAACAAAATTTGAGCAAGTTACTAATTCAAACTTGTTTATTAAGTGTGTCAAATCACACAAATTGGGAGCCACAAAGACGAAATTTAATTTTCATTTTTAGGGCAAACCAAAGGTTTCCAATATTGAAAACTAAAATCTGTTACTTTTTAATTTTTTATTTTTTTATTTTAACGCTATGATAATAATATAATTTTGAGGGGTTTCTATTTTGGTACTTGCTCATTACCTGTGCCGAATCACAAAATTATAAACCAAAAGACACAAATTTTGAAAATTTTTCTCTTCAGAATGAACCAAAAAGTTACAGATTTATTTACTAAATCTGTAACTGTGCTAGTTTTAACATTATATCCACGAAATGTGGGGATGTTAGTAGTTTTGACTTGCTTATTATTCGTGGTTAATCACAAAAATAAGAAAACAAAAGAGGAAAATTATAAAAAAATCCTTTTTAGGACGAACCAGAAAATTCTAATATTATTTACTAAATCTGTAACTTTTTTAGTTTTAATATTATATCCACGTAATTTGAAGTAGTTACTATTCTTAACTCTCTTAATATCAGTGCTAAATCACAAAAATATTAGAGCAAAAGAGATAAATTTTAGAGATTTTTTTTAGAACAAACCAAAACGATCAAATGTTTTATTAAATCGGTAACTCTTCTAGTTTTAACGTTCAATTAACTTAGTTTAGAAAAGTTACTATTTTTGACTTATTTATTGTGCCAAATCACAAAAATTTAAAACAGAAGAGGAAAATTAAAAAAATAAATATAGATTTTGGGGACGAACCACCAAGTTTTAACGGTTTTTTTAAAACAGTCTTAACGCTTTTACTACATATTTTGAAAAAATACTAATTTTGACTTCCCTATTAATTATGCCACTTAATTTTTTGATTTTCTTTTACATTTTATTGTAGTCACATTTGGGCAATTTTGGTTACGACGAAATTTTGATTTTTTAGTTTCGTATGAATGTTCAGTTTTCCTGGCCTAGCTCACAAATAAATATCGAATAATAGTAATAAAAACGAAAGGTCCTATAATTTTCCTTATAGCTGAATCATAAAATCGTTAATAAGCGATTATTAGAACGGAAGTGGTATTTTATTTTTGTCACCGAAAACATTGAGCTCAAAGTAAATCAAATTTAAAACAACTTTCCAAGATTTTTCTCACGATTATTTGAAAACAAACTTTAGTTCTAAACATTTTAAGAATTGTGGAGACATTTCTTGAAAGACTTTAACATCTTCAAACAAGTTTCTTTGAAGGCTTTGACTTAAACAAAAGTGGAAGTATTTTGGATTTTGGAAAAATTTCAGTCTTTTCGATTCTACGAATTTTGAAGATCCGAAAATTTACAAAAATTTCCGAAAGTTGGACATCTTGGATTTGAAAATTTATTTTAAATTATAAAAAATTGTTCCACTTTAGAGATTTTTAAAATTTTAGTAATAAATCAGATTGTGCATATTCGCAAAATTTAGGATTACAAACATTCAAGAAAGTCTCCGTCTTCTAAAGTTCAGAAAAATCTCTTTCACTTTGCTCAACTTCCATAAAAATTATGCAAATGTATTTATTTAATTAATGGCGACAAACCATTACAATTTCTAAAAATTTCCACCTTAAAAAAATTCAAACAATTAAATAATTTCACCTTGAATACTAATTCGCAAGTTTTTACTAATCTTATACACGATGAGTTGGGACATATCCGCAACTGAAGGATATGAGTCAATCAACGACCTGCCAACGAATTTCCAAGGTTGACCCAGCTCAAACGTTTGAGACTCAATTTCGTCGATTAAAATGAAATTTCCGTTTTAGCAAGGAATGCGTTTTTTTAAAATTTCTTTGGATTTGTTAAGCATTGTTTATTTATTAATCTGATAGCTTTGCGTTATTTTCTCGACAGTTTAAAACCTGATCCGATTCTATTAATCATACTAATTGAGTTTGGGAATAAAAATGCGCATATTGATGAGGTCATTGAAAGAGAATTTTTTCCTCATAAAAGGTAAATATTTGTTTTCTCATCGCATACAATGTGAGAATCGATCACAAAGGGTGGCATTTATTGCAACCATAACTTCAGGTCAAACTCCCTACAAACTATAAATATTCCCACATTAGTGCGCTCAGGATGTGTTAATGACCGTCATAAAAATTTATTTGGACCCATCGTAAAAATCAGCCCATAGACAGATGGACAGTTTACAGCGTGTTGACGGGCACATTATAAAATCTGCGAATTGAACAATAATCACTCTAATAATTAACTAAAAAGTTCAAAAACTTTGCATCACAAATTAAAATCCTGGGAATACCTTATCTCTTGTCATCACGGTAAATTTCCATAATTAAATTAAAACAATTTTTGCCCCTTCATGAGGTCATCGCCGAAGATACCATCACCTTGAAATCCCACAAAAGAACAAAGAAGAAATTTTTACCTGAGCTGATGGCCAAAAGGAGAATAACACCTTGCACGATTTTCGCAGCCATTCTTGGTATTTGCACTGAACAACGCCCGTTTATCGATTCAACAGCGCTTCTTTTGCAACTGCAAGCAGGACGGTAATAAAACGGAGTGCGAGGCGAAATAAGAAGGGGTCTCGTCTGACGGTTTGGGAGCGAATGCACACGAACGAAATAGTGGGGTGAATGATAAAAGGCGAAAAGAGGACAGACACTGACCCCTGAAAGGGGGTGCGCATCGAAGAAGAGGATGGGGACCTAGACTAAGGGGCGCTTGGAAATTTAATAGGGTCGGGAGACTAAGAGAATTTAGAGTCTGATTCCTATTTTGAGGCTTGGATCTTCTCCAAATAAAGAATTTCTTAGGTAGGTATGTTTAATAATAAATAATAAGGAAATTCCGTTGCGACATCCGTGCTGGCCTCAATAGCGAGATAAGAGCTCTCTTCTGCTTTTTTCGAAGTCTAGCATCGGCACAGACGATGCTGTAGTCACTGATAAATTAATTTTAAAACGGAAAACAAAGATAATGCAAGACTAGATTAAAACTGCGTAAAACTGACGTCAAGGGCAAATTATGATCATAACAATCAATATCACAGCATCCCCGACGAAGAGCGGAAAAAATTCGCCCATAAAATCCTAGGAATTTTACGAGGGAAATTACGAAAATCATGTGATGGTTACGATGGTCTTTATGTACGAAACTACTTTTCCACTTAAGAATTATGATATAATTGCTGACAAAATAACACATTTCGTGGCTAATGACTCAGTACAGGTTACTAACAATGATTCAGATCCATAAATATTTATGCAATCAATAGAGGCATTTTACAACCTCATTTTTACTTTCGTGTTCAAGAAAGTACATGCAACCATAAAATTGAGGCAATTACTACAAAGGTTCATGTTGATACTGTAACCTACATTTTTCTATTATTGTTTGAGTATTGGAGGTGTAGAAGAGTGAGGAACAATATTTGTAGAAGTTATAGTTTGGTTAATAACGAGGCGAAGAAATTGTTTAAATATTTGCGTTCTCGTTTATACGATAATACGAGTATCAGATTCAGCCGATCTCGTTTGCTTTTGGAATTCATTTTTGTTTGCAGTTAGATGCAGAGAAGAATTTAGGAAAGTTGTTTTTTATAATTTCACATTAAATTTTATGCAAATTTTAACGCTTGAATGATGAAAATCTAAATTGGTTGTTAACTGTGTCAAATCACAAAATTGTAAAGGAGAAAAACCAACTTTAAGAATTCTTTTTTTTTTAAAAAAAAAAACATTTTATTAAGAACTGATTATGGGAATTTTCACTCTGCAGTGATAAAATTTAAGGAGGATACGATTCTCGATGTCACTAACAGTGCCGAATTTCAAAATTTTAGGGCAAAAAAGAAAAAATCAAAACTTATTTCCAATAAATGTTCAAAGTTTCAGCTGAATGTGTCAATAAGCCATTACCAAACTCAAAATCAAGGAACATTTTTTTCGGTTGCTTAAGTACTTTGAACGAAATAACAAGAAATACAAAGCATTTTTATTGACAGGAAATTGACCGTGGCATTTTCTGTAATTTTTCCGTATTTCTAGTAAGGTGCAGGTAATTTATGAATTCATCTTGGAACGCTAATATTGCAATTTCACTTGACAAAACTTTGAAAGGTTCCACAAACTGTCACAAAATTCCCTAAATTATCAAATTTTATTTTATTTGTAAAAAAAATATTTAAAATGCAAATTAGAAAAAATAACATATAAAACTTGTTTCAAAACTTTTTTTTTTTATTTCTAAACCTCGTAGTTTAAACTCTATAGTGGTAAAATTTGGGAAGATTACTATTCTCGATTTAATTATTGGCGAGGCCAAATTACAAAATTATAGAGCAAAAAATACGAACTAAAAAAAATATAATTTTGAGAAAAATTAAAAACTTTCGATACAGTTTATTAAAATTTCTAATTCGCGTAATTTGAACTCTATAGTGATAAAATTTGAGGACGTTATTATTCTCGAGTTAGTTATTAGCAAGGCCAAACTACAAAATTTTAGAACAAAAAAATACAAATTTTAACAAAAAATCGTTTTAAACAAATTTAAGATTTTCAACATATTTTATTAAAATTTCTAATTCGCGTAATTTGAACTTTATAGTCATAAAATTTATGGAGGTTACTATTCTTGATTTAGTTATTAACGGGACCAAGTTTCAAAATTTTAAAGCACAAAACTCAATTAAAAAAAGTTTTGGGACTTTTTGGAATCAGAAATTTTCAACACATTAATTATTATTAATTATTATCTGGTAATTTTAATTCCGTAGTGATAAAATTTAGGGAGATTTTTATTCTTGACTTGGTTATTATCACTGCCAAATTACAAAATTACGGAGCAGAAAACACAAACTTTAGAAATTTATATTTTTGATAAAAAATAAATTTTTATAAATTAATAATATAATATATATAATATAATATAATATAATAAATTTATAATATTTATTTTTATAAATAAAAGTTTTCAGCATATCTACTCGTGTTATATTAAAATTTCTAATTCTCTTACTTTTAACTCTGTAGTGATGAAAGTTTTGGAGGTAACTACCCATGACTTAATTATTAACAGCGCCAAATCACGTTTTCTAGGTTATAAGGCAGAACACACAAAATTTAGAAATTTTAATTTCTAAGACAAACTGAATTTTTTTAACACATTTATTAAAATTTCTAAATCAAGTAATTATAACTCTATGCTGGTGGAAATTTTAGACGTTACTTCTTATTCTTGGCGTTTTTACTAACAATAATCAACTATAGAGCACATTACACAACTATAAAGCAGAAAACACAAATTTAAAAATTTTGATTTTTAAAAAGAACCAAAAATTTTAATTTTGATGAAATTTGAGAAAGTTATAATGTTTATTCTTGTTATCAACAGTACTTACAAAATTACACAGTCATAGAGTAAAAGGTACAAATTTTTAAAATTTTCAATTTTAAGGCAAACCTAAAATTTTCAACATTTTGTATTGAACCTTATAATCTTGCTAATTTTTTTTACAAAAATAAAAATTGAGAAAGTTACTGTTTTTAACTTGTTTATCAACTGTGCTAGATTACAAAAATATTCAGCCATAAAAACAACATTTTAATTTTTTTATTTTTTGACGAACCAAAAATTTTCAATTTATTATAATAAAATGTCTAATTCTGTTAATTTCAACTTTATAGTTATAAAATTAAAGAAGATTACTATTGTTGACCTACTTATTAACACTATCGAATTGCAAAGTTATTAAACAGAAAACAAAATTTTTAAAAATTTTCAACTTTAAGACAAACCTAAAACTTTCAAGATTTTGTGATAAATCCTATAATTATGCTAATTTTGGCTTCACAATAATAAAAATTGAGAAAGTTACTGTTTTTAACTTGGTTATTAACTGTGCCAGACTGTAAAATTATTCAGCAAAGACAAACCATTATAGAAATTTTTATTTTTGGAACGAACCAAAAATTTTCAACATATAATAAATCGTCTACTTCTGTTAATTTCAACTCTATGGTGATGAAACTTAACAAGGTTACTACTGTTAACCTGTTTATTAACAGTGTCAAGTTATTAAACAGAAAGCTATTTTTTTTTTAATTTTTATTTTTAACTGAAAATTTTTAACACATTTATTTTAAAACTTTGATTCGTAAATTCTGAATAGTAAAATTTCATAAACAGACGAATTTAGAAGTTAGTAATTTGTGTTCATGTAGCAAACATTGTTGTCATATTTTTTAATTGACCGGTCATACCAGTCACTGATTAAATTAAGGTTATCAGTGCAGAAATGTACGAAAAGGTTTTAGAGCAGCTTTTACGTATTCAGTTGGTATTTAGAAACAAGAAACAAGAAAAATGACTGCTAGACTTTTGTGCGGAATTGTTTTGGTGCTGACAATCAACACAGGTAAGCATCCAACATCTGCTAGTTGAAGCTTATTTTTTCGTTTTTGCAGCCTTGGCTTTAATCTGCTACGAATGCCAGTCTGACAAAAATAAGCTATGCGGTTATAGTAGCTTCAGCAGTGACAGCAATAAAATAAGAGATAGCAGCAGTAGTAGTAGTGATGACAGCAGCAGCAATAGTAGTGATGACAGCAGCAGCAGTAGTAGTGATGACAGCAGCAGCAGTAGTAGTGATGACAGCAGCAGCAGTGGTAGTAATGACAGCAGCAGCAGCAATGACAGTGATGAAACAACCAAAAGTAATGATTCTCCTTTCAAAGCTGTTAGGTGTAGCGAAGAAAATTTAATTGTGGGGAGTTTTGCTCCACATATTTGCGTAAAAATTATTACTAGAGGTATTCATTTACAGGGTGTTGTATTTTAGTTATTTTGAATGTATTTTTTAGATGAAGATGGCGACGAATTTGTTATGAGAGGTTGTGCACAAAATCAAGACTTTTTGTGCCCTAATATAATCAAGGCTCTTCAGAATTTAACGCCCAAATTGGACACCGAACATTATACCTGTTCTGCGTGCGACCATGATAAGTGTAATTTATAAAAAAATTGATATACTAGTGTACAGGATATTAAAACAACGGTAAATTTAAAGTTCATTATAGATCGTTAAATAAAAATCAATTTTTTTTATTAAAAGAGTGTTTCGAAAATTAAAAAAAAATCGATTTATGAATAAATTAAAAATAAGCAGTTGTTATCTGAATCTCTGGAAGTTTTCACGCTTTAATAATAAATTTTAGAGAGAAGACGGCAAATTTTGTGCGCAGTTACTGTTAACTGTAATTGGAAATTTATTGAATTCTAAACAGATTCAGAGTTTCTATATTCCTAAATTTCTCAGGGTTCACTACTTTGTAGAGTTTTCGATTTTAAAAGTTGCTGACACTGGAATTTTTTTGAAATTTTTTAATTGGGCTATTCTGAACTCTGAAATTCTAAAAGAAAGTCTGACAGACTGAAAGATTTATCACCACCAAGTGGTTTTGTGTGAAATTGTACAAAAAACGATAAAAAAAATCGGTTAAAAAAGTCTTCCTGTGATATTTTACTTTAAAAACTGCTAAAGCAGAAGAAAAGGTGTAAGAATTTGCATATTATACACATTTACATTGTCATTTTCGCATTTAAAATTGATTTTTGAACTACGAAACTAATTATTGTGATGCAACCAGTAAAACTGTGAAAAATAGTTAAATGCATAATTTTGCTACGATAATGCAACGTCATTGTATTTTGTATTCTCATTATTATCATAATTTTTGAATTTCCTTTATCGTTATACCATCCCTACAACATTTAATTATCCCTTTGTTTAACAATACACGAATTTTTCGAACTTCCCATTATTGCACAATACTCTTCTAGAACCACCATCCATGAGTTGCAGTTTCAACACTTCCAACGCTCCTCATTGTCCAACCTATCGCAGATTACACCACGACATTTGTTATCGAAAATTCTCGAAACACAATTCATACCTATAAAACCAAACTACGCTCATATCCACCTCAGTTACCACGACCAAGATGCCCATCAACTTCTTCAGACGCCCTTTCCACAACTACTCCGAGTCGCAAATGCGTGATCACCATCTAGCTTTGCGGTTATATCTGGAGGACATCTACTCTTTGCTTCCCCCAGAGCTTCAGCAGTTAATTTCGCGGTATGTGAGATGTCCAGCGATGTCTACATCTACGTCGAAAGTTTCATCGAACAAAGATGAGTTTCGAGCGACTTTGGACGTGAAAGGGTTCAAACCGGAGGAGATCAGTGTTAAAGTTGTGAATAACACAATCGTGGTTGAAGGAAAGCACGAAGAAAGGGAGGATGAACATGGGACGATTTCCAGGCAGTTTGTGAGGAAATTTAATGTGTTTAAAGAGTTTGATTTGGGAAGAGTGGAGTCGAGGTTGACTTCAGATGGAGTTCTTAGCGTGACGGCGCCGAAGATCACGAGTGGTGAAGAACAGGGAGAGACGGTGATACCGGTAATTCACACGGAGTGAAGAAAAAAGGCGGGGATTTTATCAGCGTAACTGAAAGTGTTGTATTATCATTAGGTTTATTTTTAGCTAGTAGGTTGAACAATGATTATTGCAAAATGAAAGTGGTATGTACTTTTTAAACATTATAAATAAAAATGATGAAATAAATTATTTACTTGAGGTTTGATTTCTAATTACTGTGATTTGGCACCTTTAATAAGAAATAAAAATAGTAAACTTCTTCACGTAAAAGCCAGTTAAAAAAATTTCAAACTTCAGCTAGTACGTACCAAGTTTTTGTAACTTTCAATACATTCTAAAAAGAAAAATTTGTCTCATTGATCTTACGGCTTTAATATTTGGTACAATTAATAAGCAAGTCAAATACGAGTAATTGTTTCATAATGAAAGGGCAAAAATTAGCATTAGCAATTAGCAAATATTAGAAATTTTGAACCTTCTTAAATATGAAAATTTTCAAAATTATTTGTTCTTTCCACTTAGTTCAGTCTTTTGGAACAACTAATTAGTAACTCCAAAAATGGTGTTCTCGTAATGAAAGCGTCAAAATTAGCAAAATTATAGATTTGAATATAGCTTTTGGTTTGTCTTTCCAGTAACTAATTTTGTTACTTGGCGCAGTAACCTCTCTAATTTTAGATACCTACCCTTCACACCAACATAACAAGAACCACATCAATTTTTTTTTTTGTAAATTACAGTTATCATAATCATGGGTAAAGCAGGTGATTTTTCCGATATCCAATGTATCACTAAAATTCTCAAAAGACTCAATTATAGCGGGGCATAAAAAGCCTTCCTTTGGTGCAATTAGTTATGATATTGTCAATAGAAAAGTACCTGGGTTTCTTTATTAAAAGTAGGTAACCAAGTTCGCTTCATTATTACAAATTGCAGTTGTCATCAGTGCAAGTAGCGCAAATGATATCTTTAAGTTCTGGCATCGTGGTAGTTTTCAGAAGGACCCTAGTGACAGTAGCACATGTGGTGTTCAAGTTAGGTGCACAACTACGAGTAACATCCTCATTGTCGTCCTTGTCTACAAAACGCTGGGTATCAGTACCAAAGCAACCAACACTTTGTAGAGTTCTTACCTAGAGTAATAATTTTAATACACTGATATGGGATCAACACGTTGATAAGAGACCCTTCACTACACTTAACAGAAGGAATTGGAAGGCTGCTGTTAATAATGTTTTTAGAGGCGCATAGATGGTTATCACTGGAAGTACATTTGTAGCAGTTTAGAGCCAAAACTGTAAAACTGGTTAATTTTGATAATTTTGATAACTCATACTTACCTGTGCTGATTGCTAATCCCAAAATAAGACTTTGTAGAATTTTGGAAGTCATTTTTGTTTACAGTTCGATGGCGATGGCTCTTTTAGTTACTAAATAATCGATCACGTCAACACAAACAAAGTTTTATCAATGACCTGCATGGCCTATTATTCTCAAAACAAAAACGGTTTTATAAAAATATTTATCAGTTGATTTTATTAAAGCTCATACTCAAGTTCGAGGTCTAAAAAGTCTATAAAAAAATATGACGTAGGTATGAGCGGTATTTAAACTCACTGGAAATTCTGACATGCAGAATTTCATAAAGAATTTAATAGCGTACGTAAAATTCAGATACTTTTGGTTCCTGAAGGTTGAATTTGAAAAAACGTCGTCGAAATTACCAAAACTAGTCCGATAGCTCCGAAATTAGGGCAGATAAAAACGCCATGTCTTAAATACTAAGAATTCGCTCGCCGAATTTTATTATTAATCCAACAAAACTTCCTTAATTCTAGGTTTTTATAAGAAATTATGTTTTTTTTTTATTTTTTATAATTAATTAATTATTTGTATCGCTCTATAATTTTGTAAATTCAAACTAAAAAAATATCTTCTCTTTTGACTCTTGAGATCCGTCATAACAAAAATTTCTAAAAAATGTTTTTTTTTTCACTTTATGATTTTATAAATCAGCAAGCTAAAAATAACCTCCAATTCATATTAATAAATAAACATTCAGTTATGCAGCACATTATACAGATAAAAATAAATTGATCAATATCGCGATATAAAGAAAAAGTAAGCTACGTTTTCTGTTATAATCAAGTTTATTATTTCTAATCTAAATTATATTAAAAAAATAACAATAATGAATATCCAGCTAGATAAAATAAAATTGTGATTAAGAATAACAATAAAAAATTCACTCTCCTGACTTTTCTTTATTCTCCGACAATTCCCCTGTCTGAATTACCGGTATCACCGTCACTCCCTCTTCCTCCCCATTCAGAATCTTGGGAGCTGTCACGCTAAGAACTCCATCTGAAGACAACCTCGACTCCACTCTTCCCAAATCAAACTCTCTAGACACATTAAATTTTCTCACAAACTGTCTAGAAATCGTTCCATGTTCATCCTCCCGTTCTTCGTGCTTCCCTTCAACCACGATAGTGTTATCCACAACTTTAACACTAATCTCCTCCGGTTTGAACTCTTTCACATTTAAAGTCGCTCGAAACTTATCCTTATCAGACGAAACATTCGATGTGGAACTCGCAGGGCACCCACCTCTTGCGTATCGCGAAACTAATTGTTGAAGCTCCGGAGGAACCATCGTGTAAAGGTCTTCCAGGTACAAACCCCAAGCCATTTGCTGGTCACGCATCTGGGAATCGGAGCAGTGTTGAGGACGAGCGAAGAAGTTGATGGGCATCTTGGTGATAACGCTGTTGTAGGTGTTCAAAGACTGAGGTGGAAATGATCTTGTTTGGGTTTTATAGTCATGGAGGTGTTCGCGAAGGTTCGATAAAAAATGGCGTGGTGTAATCTCTGAGCGTTGGAGGGTTTAGATTTGCAACTCATGGAGAGCTCTGGAAGGTTCTGGATGAATGATGGAGTCGATTTCATTGTTGTGCAATAATGAGGAAATTGTAAATGTTGAAGGTGGTAAATGGGTAAAGGTTTTTCGGGAAGTAAAAGCGACCGGAATCGAGGAAAAGGTGATTTTGAAGAAAATCTCTATTCTAGAGGGGAAAATGAGAGTACAATTTTCTTAATAAGAAAGTTAGACCGTCAGATACTGAAAGGCGTTTTACTGGTTATCTAACTACTAAAACTGCTTTAATTTTCTGAATTTTGTTTAAGGGTAGTAACTGCGTAAATACTTTTTTTGAAATAAAAGCAACCAAAATCAAGAAAAAAGGTTTAAGAAAAAAAGCGACAAAAGGGGAAAAAGGTTTAAGAAATGAAGCGACAAAAGGAAAATGAGAGTGCATATTTTATTAAAAAAGTTAAGCAGCTTGCTAGTCACGCGTGTTTCATTGGTTGTCTACCTATAAAACTTTAAATTTTGCATTTCTGGTTTCATCGTAAAATTTGCCAGTTTCATTGCACCAAAAAACAAGATGAAGGTGTTTTAGACACTATAGTACTATTAAGGAACAATTTGTCTAATCTCCCTGGAAAAACTCAAAAAATAAATTTTCATCAAAACTTCCCACAGCAACGACTCGCTTCCCCTCTCTATTTTAATCGCTCCCACTTCTAGAAATTTCCAGTCGATATTCGCTTGTCATTCGCGACGTTTCGAACCCGATTTCGGGATGTCTCTCTTTTTTTCTCAAAGACTCATTCACACACCCGTTTCTATCCACAGAATTTTTTTCTTCGCCTCGACACACCGAAGACGCCTTCGAACTCAGCTTAAACGTGAAAGACTTCAAACCTGAAGAACTCAAGATCAAGCTGACTGAAGACAGCGTTGTGATCATTGAAGGGAAGCACGAGGAGAAGAAGGACCATGATGGTTCAATATCACGGCAGTTTGTGAAGAAGTGTGTCATTCCTGATGGTTTTGATGTTGGTAGAATTGAAAGTAAACTTCATGGGGATGGAATTTTAACAGTTAGGGTTCCGAGGGTGAAGAATAGAGATAAGAATAATAATACGATTTATAACATTCCGGTTACGAAAGTGAAGGGGGATGGAAGTTTGTTCAAAGCGAAGTTGTAGAGTTGGGAGTGGGTTGGGGGAATGGGATTTTTTCTATGTTGTGTTGACTCAAGATTTGTGATAATAAACGTTGTTTGTTTGAAACTGTGTTTTATTTATCTTCATTGATAATTTTAACATAAATAGGGTGACCAAAATCAAACAAATTTTAAAGATCGTCAGTGGTTTTAATGTGACCATCATGAGTGCACCATTTTTGTAATCTTGTAAAAATCTGGTTCTGGAACTGAATTGTAAACAAATGAGATTTACATCCAAATCAATCCATTGATTTCTGTTTGAAGAAATGATATCTCTAGTTTTAAAATCGATTTGTGTAGATAGGCAACCATTTAAACACACCGCTTAAAAATAACCATAATAACCAAATTTTTTTTGTACAGTCATAGTCAGCTCTAAAGACCATCTAGAAAACCACAAAAATGCATACACCAACTCTGCAGTATCTCAACAACATTCAACATTCTAGAATTTTCTCAACTTCTCCATCTCGTTTTTTCTAGAATATCTCCCTGCCCTATAAATACAGCTCGAAGCGCGCTCTCGCCAGTTCGATTCAAACACCGCTTGCAGTGTTCTCACAATGTTCTATCCCGTGCTATCTCAAGATTTCCGCTACTTCCTCCGTTTGTGGAGACCGTGGCGTGCCATCATCGCCCACCAAGACATCGACGCCTCCGTCCGTTTCGGCAAGAACAAATTCCAAGCAGACCTTGACGTCCAAGAGTTCAAACCAGAGAACATCACTATTAAAGTAACAGACGATAACATCGTCACCGTCCAGGGAAAACACGAAGAGAAACAAGAAGGTGATGGTTACATTTCTAGAAGTTTCGTACGGAGATTTGTGCTGCCGAAAGGACATGATATGAGTAAAGTGGAATCGAAGCTGTCTTCTGATGGGATTTTGACTATTTCTGCTCCGAGGGTTGTGGAGGAAGACAAAGGGAGAGAAGTGCCGATTTTAAAAACTGGGAAACCGTATGGGGGAGAAGAGGGTGACGGTGGGGAGAAAAAATAAGTCAGGAAAAAAATGGGGGGAAAATTAATCATTTTCTGAAAAGACTGAAGATGTTTTGTACATAATTGTTTTTATTTATGTAATTATGGGATGGAAATAAAGGTTTTTGATTTAGCTTGCGCTTTTTTGCATCAAGTTGTGCAATGTTGTTCGATACATGTGACTGAAACTTAAAATAGTGTCCCACGTGGGGTCCTCTAAATTTGACAGTCGCTAACACTTTTTAAAAAGATAGAAGAGACCTGATTGGATGAATTACACGTCTTAAGTCGTATGGGCGAGCTTTTAACCCGAAAATGGGAGGCTGTTTCAAACTCGCTTAGGTCTTTAAAGAAGTTTGTGTTAATGTCTGTCACAGAGTTTAGTCTATTGTGCTGTAAAAATACTTTGAAAAGTCGAGATTTGTAAGGGTGAGCACTATTTAAAAAAAAATGTCTAGGCAAGATTTTTACAAATACTTCCACTTGTACCCACTTTTTTTAATTCAACGAAATTCTAGAAAAAATTTCGTTTTTGTGTTCAACTGTCCAAGGAGATGACATTTACCCGAAAATAACCGCACACATTTTTGGGAAAAAAGATTTTTCATTTAACGCATCCACCATTTTGCAATTTCTAAATTAATTAATTATTTTTAGATCTGATGCGAAAGATCACTTTTAATTAATTTATGACTTTCGAGAATCGGCTGTTAACACGTAAAACAAAAGACAAAATGACATCCTTAAAACAGAAATTTAAACGGAATTTGGGAAATTATCTGTAATCTGTCATTGTCAACTCATGGTGTGAGTTTTTTTTTTGTTTTTTAAATATAAATTAAATTTAAAATAAAATTTGACGTTTAAAACAGTGGAACAGAATTACCAATCATACAACGAAGAAATTTGCACTACCAACCTATTTTTTTTCAGAGTGGAGTGATACACATAAATTCACCTACTTTTTTATGAGCTTTTCCAAATTTCATGTGAAGTGCAAAATTCAGAATTAATTTCAAGCCAAATATTTTAACCTTGATGACTGAAGAAATAGCAAAAATTTCCAAGATCCACAAAAATCGTGGAACCATAGATACGGTCTGGATGTCACTACCTGTCAGATTTTAGACTATTTTGCTCCAGAAGCCCTTAAAAAAAGTAATAATCTGCAAGGGTAAGCACCATTTTCTTGAAAACGGCTAGATTTCTGACACATTTTTTTACTTTAATTCAATAAATATGAAATTGAAATTATATCAAAATTATGTGCCCAAAAATAGGGTTTTGAATATGCAACCAGTAAAACATCACGAAAAAGGGGTGTCTTCAGTATCATCACTTATTTTTCTTGATCTCAACATCTAAAATCGTCCCGTAAATCCACCCTTCTCTGTAAGGAGCACACTTTTCAAGTGCGCATGTTAGACCTCCACATTTCTTTCTCAGTCAATAATTTTCGTAAAGAATTTCAGATTCCTCCAAGCTATATTTACGACGCCAGCCCTGTTTCGTTTCCAAATAATCATAATGACATTTTAACGGCTCTGCAAACACGCTAATCGCTCTCTTAAGTTAATAGTAGCATTTCTTCCATGGACTCAGAAGAGTACTATTCGATCACAACTCTCACCGGAGAGATAAGTTTTCTGCATTCTGCGATCATCGAAGATCGGTACGACCCTCACTCTCTTACACCTTCACTTCATAGTCTTTTCCAGGATCAGTCTGTTGGAAGCTCATCTGGAAAACCCCGATCTCGATGTTAACCTCCTCAACAAGAAGAGCGAAACTCCTTTGGCCACTGCTGTTAAAGTAAAGGCTTCCAGTTCAATAATCCAGAAGCTGTTAATAGCGGGCGCTGATCCCAACATCCCTGACCACAAAGGCGACACTCCTCTTCACGCCGCGGTGACAACCACCATAGTGAATCTGCTCCTATCGTGCAACAGTCACGTCAACGCGAAGAACTTCTTGGGGGAAACACCTCTCCACGTCGCGAAAACAGCCGAAATCGCCAAGACTTTGATTGAACACGGTGCGGACGTTAACACGAGCGACAATAGCGGGAATTCTCCTCTTCATAAACAACCTAAAAGCGTAGAAATCTCCAGGATTCTTCTACAATACGGTGCTAACATCAACGCGATGAATATCAACAACCTGACGCCTCTCCACGAAGCTTTGCTCAACAATCATCAAGAAACTGTTCTCCTTCTTCTAGAAAACGGTGCTGAGGATGTTAAAAGTGACGTCTCAGCCCTCCACCTTGCGTATTTGCACAGATGCACGAACAGAATCAAAGAGGTGCTGTGGTCGAGGAGCAAACCAGCTTCTTTAGTGTTTGTGGCAGTTTATGACAGCTCCAGAAGAAACGAGGTGTTGAAAGTCTGGTCGTTAACACCTGAAAACGAGTTGATGGAGCTTCTTCTAGAACTGGTGGAGTTAATGGAACAATGCCCGATTTTGCAATGGGTGAGTTCCGCGCGTTTGGTTGCAGACTTCTTCATCAGTAGAATATCACAGTTGAGTCGAAGAAACTGTCGGTACTTCTTATGGAGGTTCGCGGAGTACCTAGGACACTCTGTGCTCAACTTCATGCTACGAACGACCGATTATACTCGTGTTACCACCAAAGAACTCGAACAACTCATCGATTTACTTCTACGCCACGGAGACGTCCTCGATTACTCCGATTTGGAGATCATCTTCACACAAAAGGGTGACTGTGGTCTAATTCACAAACTCCTAAAGTGTGTTACTGTTGAGAAGACGAGAAAGTGCAAGGACTTACCTTTGTTCCTCCGGTTTTTGTGCGACATCACCGTTGATGGCACGCTGTTAATTAACCGGAAGACGTGCTCAAATGTTGATGTTATCGATCTTTACAACATTCACACAGTGGCGAGGTACGCCACGTTGCCGTACACACTAACGAGACAGTTTCGTCACTCTTATAATGACATTGTCAGGTTTAAGTTGCCGGAGTTGTGCTCCGAAGCGATGGAAGTGTCGATTCAAAGAGTTGAGAGGAATAGTGGAGTTCCCCGGTTGTTGGAGTTAGGGAGAAACGTCGCGAGAAAGATGCTGAGTAAGAAGTTCAATCTTAAGAGCACAAGAGAGCTAGCTTTGCTCGTGGAGAAGATGGCGCTACCGAAGGTTGTTGCTTCCGTACTTCTGATGGAGTTCCCGTTGTACGACGTGGTGGTTCCTGAGTACACTTCAAATGAGAAGTGGGTGCATTTTTTGTAAATTATTTAATACCATGTAAATAAACTAAAAGTATGACTTCACAATAAATAAATATGGCGGGTATAAGGAATATATTCTGGTGCTTTTACGTTACTATGCAATGGAATTTCCATTATTATTATTGAGACAATCAACGGAGGGACCCCTATTTTTGTCAACACCCTGTAGAGATCACACACTTTGTTCACTCTGTATTTTCTTGCCAACATGGGTCGCACGGTGTTTCTGCTCAGTTCCAAGAGCGTCGGAATTCCACAGTTCTTCTCAATTTCTTTCATCGTTGCTTCCATGGTTTCTGAACCCAGCTGTGGTCTTTCGAACCTGATGATGTTCTTATAAGTGTCCGAAAAGTAGCGGTAGAGTTTTGGTGGTAGCGTACAGTACCGAGCAATATTATGAGTGTTGAAAAAACTTAGAATATCGATATTCGAGATGTGTTTCGAGCTCATGGTCTGCGAGAGATCCATGGTAACATCCCAGATCGCTTTCAAGAAAAATGGCAGTTGGTGGAGGTGCCGGGTTCGGGGAATCACCGGAAACTTCGACAGTTCATGCAACAACGCACAATCACCGAACTGTAAGTAGATGACTTCTAGATCTGAGTAATCGAGGACCTCTCCATGGTCGATTAGTAAACTCACTGTTTCTTGGACCACGCTCAAACTCCCATAATCGTATTCATGAGTCTTGAGAAGAAAATTTAAGAGTGACCTTCCGAAGTATTCCGAGAACTTTTTCAAGACTCTTGGAGCGTGGTCCCCAACTACAGAAATGTGATTCAAAAAGTAACGCCCCACTAAACGACCACAAGTCACCATCTTCAAATCCTTGGAAGCCTTCATTAGAGCGATTAGGTCAAGAATGAAACTAACAAGAGCCTGTTGGTTCCTTTGCACGGAGGACCACTCTTGGAAGACCTGGGGAATCGTACTGTTGTCGTAGCTCGCGGCGAAGAGTAAATAAACCTGAGCCACTCTCCTCCAGAGCTGCTTTTTAATAGAAGTATCAGCACGACACCTGTAGGCTATCTGTATCGGCGTGATTCTATATCTGTTGTCATTTTCAGCATTGACGTTCGCACCGTTGACTATAAACAACTCCACCGTTTCTGGCACGTTGTGAAAAACAGCTTCGTGCAACGGTGTGAACCCGTTGATATTCTTTGCGTCGAGGTTACCCCCATGTTCTAGAAGAAACTCGCAAATTTCTACATTCTTCACCTGACGATGTAGAGCAACATTATCGCTGCTGTCCCTCTCGTGAACCCTCGCTCCTTTCTGTATTAATCTCTTGACCGCGTTGAGGGACTTCGCCACATGTAACGGTGTTTCCCCTAAGTAGTTCTTCGCGTTGACTTTGCATTTCGGTGCTTCAAGAAGTGCGCAGATGATCCCATCCGTTGCACCCCTGACAGCTTCATGTAAAGGGGAGTCCCCGTGGTAGTCCGGAATGTTAACATCCGCTTGGGCTTCAACAAGACGTTTCACGAACTGAAGTCCGAGCGCTTTGTTTCGTATTTTAACAGCGGCAAGAACGGGAGACTCGAAGTTTTGGTTGCGGACGTTGATGTCGATGTTGAGGTCTTCTAATTGGGTTTCGAGGAGGTATAGTCTGGAATTGGAGGGTTAGAAGTGGGTGGAAAATGAGAGAGTTACCTTTCGTCAAGAATGGCTCGGTGAAGGGGACTGTCTTCGTTGTTTAAGGTCTTCGTGAAGTTTTTTAAGTAGGTTAGTTCTTCTTCGAAATAGTTGGGAAAGGCTAGATAGGAGGACATTGTAAAATTGATATAGATAAAATGGCAAGGACAGAAAAATCTTTGTTCTATAGCATTGATGGGAGGCAACTACGATTTATTATTGGTACGTAATTTTTTGATGTTTTGTCATTGGTTTATGGCTATACACCAATCGAATGTTAATTTAGAATCACGTGACTACGCCACGCCTGTTTGGCAGTCCCGTGACTCTTCTGCTATTGGTCGAGACAGAAAAACAAATTAAGTTTTATTTTTATTACCTACAGTAGAAAAAAATATCAGCAATACAAAGTTTTCAAAACTAACTTAGAATTTTTTTAATTCTTGATGTTTAGTTTAAATATTTGAGATTCCACAATATTTTGCGCGCAGTTCATTGTGTTCTCTTATTGGTTAAGATTTATGCACCAATAGAATGTTTAATCTGGAATCACGCGCCTGAGCCGCGCCGTCTTAGCGGTCACGTAGCTCCTTTACCATTGGTTGGACAGAAAAACAACTTTCAATGTATTGCTTTTTACTGATTTTGAACCAGCGTCCATTAGCAAATTACTACACTCTTATAAAACCGTAATGCTCTTAATTTACAATATGTACAAATTCGGCATTACAAAAATTTAATACATCACGAATTTTGAGCACACTTGATCACAACAGACTGACTTGCGGTAAAGGCCTGAGAAGTGTGGCCTCCAGTTTGTTACTCTTCGGTTTCCGAGTCAGTGCAACTTTGACTAATGTGAATATCTCCAAGACCATGGAAACTTCTGCTTGGGTCTGAGTTCGTGGAAACTTCACTGTTATCTTCCACATCTTCTTCGCGTTCTCATCATTTACATCTCTTTGTATCTTGATCTCTTGAACGTCGCTCTTGACGTTTTCGCCGAAATTCTGGAAAGTGACAATCAGAAGTTATTGAAAAAGGTTTTTATCTTACGTTGGTGTAGATCCTGACTACGTTCCCGGTGTTGAGCACTATGACATCCACGGATCTCTCTTTAGTATCCACCACCACCGCATCTTGCACAAACGGTTGATTCTTCTCGATAAAATGAGCCAAATATAAATCGGAACTCGCCTCTGACGCTCGTTTCGAATTATATTTCTGTCGGTTACAAGTTTCGGCGATAATAGCGACTTCTTCAGGGCTCCACTTCGGTTTATCACAATACTTAAGACTTGCAGCTAAGAGTCGGTGGACCATGATATCGGCGTAACGACGAATCGGAGACGTGAAATGAGTGTAAATGGGTATACTAAGCGCGAAATGGGTGTAAGAGATGTCATTTTGAAGGGCTCCCGCGCAAAAATAGCGCGCTCTTTTCATTGGTTTCGCTAGAAGGTGGTTCAGAACAACCATGCGGGATTGGCCTAGACGATCAAGTTAGAGACGGAGGGAAGAATGTGATTGGGTGCTCACCTAAGTAGTCGGAGCTAAAGTATTTATTAAGCGATGATTGGATACCGCCGGAGGAAGAGATGTCGATGTGAATGCCAATGGTTTCAAGATTCTTCTGGAGATCGACCAACATCGTGGGCTTCGGAGGCTCGTGCATCCTAAAAAAGTCAAAATTTCACATCTTTGCATTTATTATTGATCTCACCGTAAGAATGCCAGATCGGGGAACGCGGTGTTGATGACCTCAGCGACGGACATATTGGCCAAGAGCATAAACTCCTCGATTAATCTGTGCGCAGGCTTGTTCTCGTAAATCCAGAATTGACTAGGTTCTCCTGTTGTCGGGTCCAAAGTAAAAGAGATCTTCACTTGGTCGATTTTAAGTGATCCGTTTTGCCTTCGCTTCTCCCTTAAACAAACCGCAATCTTTTCTAAGTTGTTGACAACACGGCTGACATCGTCGGAAGTGAAACCGTGATGGATTTCCGGAAGATCAGTTTTCGCGAATTTCCTTTCAGGCTCGTCTATCATCATTTGGGCGTGTTCGTAGGCTAACTGTGCGCACGAATTGATAATACTTCTCGTGATGCGTTGATTCACGATCTCTCCTTCAGAAGTTAACTCCCAAACTACAGAAAAAGTGAGTTTATCCTGCCCAGGAAGAAGGGAACAATGTAGACAAAGATCTACAGGTAGCATCTGATACACAGTATCCACCATGTAAATCGTGACAGCTTTTTTCTTCACCATCTCATCCAACTTCGTTTTTTCCTTAAGGAAGAACGAAGCGTCGGAGATGTGCACCCCGACTTCATAGTTCCCATTTGGAAGCTCTTTACAAGAGACCGCGTCATCGAGATCTCGGGCTGCCAGAGGATCGATCGTGAAGACACACTCCTTGCGAAAGTCTTCCCGGTACGCAAACTCCTTCTGAGGAATATTCGCAGACTTTGGAAGAAATTGTTTAATATCATCGCCGAACGGGGTTGGATCCAGACAAAACTCCCTCAAAATCGCCAAAGTCTCCACTTTGAGATCATTGTTCAAACCAAGATTTTCAATGATGGTACCAAGAGCGTACTGAACTTCCTTCCACGTCGAAATCCGTGCCAAAAAAAGAATATCTTTGTAGAGTTGGGGGTTGGAAGAAAATCCACTCGGCCAACTGATCTTGGGGATCTTCATTTTCGGAATTCGCTTATCACGGGGGGTGAAAAGGGCGAATTCGCGGTTGCGTTCCATTGGTTGCAGGAAACCGACAGCTGTCCGAGGGTGCACCTAAAAACACACTTTCTGTAGGAGCGGGTACATAAAAGGCGCCTCTAACTTTTTTTGTTATATGTACGACCCGCATCATCAATCTTTTGTCGTCTCTTACACTGTTTAAGGACAAAATCACTTCGTCTCCGTCTAAAGCCCGATTTCTGTCGAGAATTGAAGGGATTATATAGTCGGGATTTGAGGGGTTTTCGCGCTCGACGTAAGATACGTTGGTGAAATTCGAATCTATGCGGAGGAAGCCTTTTACGAGTTGGCCCGTTTTTAGCCCGAAATCCACCCACGGCTGGGGGGCGTAATTCGGATAATGTGTGGTTTGTGGCTGCATTTTAGAACTAACAAAAGGTTAAGTTGCTTATTATCATTGGTTATCTTCGGAGAGAAAAAAATAATATCAAGAGCTTCATATAATAAAAAGATAATTTTAGTTAAAAAAAAGAATATCTATGGATAAATTCATTTGTTTCGGTCCACTTGATAAACAGTAACTGCCACGTCCTAGTACTTTCTCCGTTATAGGTTGGCAACTTTGCTCTGCTGTTTTAAATTTCATTTTTTTTTGGCATTTAATTTAGTATTTAACAAATATAAAAAACATAATCTTACGTCATCTCTTGAGATACAAGTAACAGATTATTTCCCAAAGTCCTAAATTGTGATTTTATACACTCAAATTCATTTTTATCCGTTCACTGTCTAGCGTAAATTTTCTAAAATTTAGTGTGTAAGTTTGTGTTTACGGAGTTTGGGGAATAATCTTTTAATTGTTACATCAAGACATGGAGTATGTTTTTGTTTGTTGAATACTAAATTAAATGTCAAATAAAATCAGAACTTTAAAACAGCCAAGCAGAGCTGTGAATTAACAACGGAGAAAGTACTAAAATGTACCAATACTAACCTTACTTTTTATCAAGTGGACCAATACAAATGAATTCAGCTAACAAGTTATTTCCTGTGACCAAACATGTGTCGTCAGGCCGTTCTACCCTCCGTTAGCTGGCGGTAGCTTATAAACTTACCGTTTGCGTGATGTAAACCACTTCCACAAACTTTTTCTCACCAGTTGAATTCTTTTCTTCAATATTTTTAAATCTCAAGACTACTTCATCGCCTTCCAGAGCTCGGTTTCTATCCATAACCGACCCGATCATGTAATCAGTCTTCGAGACATCAATATTCCCCACATAAGCCTCCTTAGAATTCTTAGGATTAATTCTAACAATCCCTTTCATAAACTCCCCACTTTCTAACTTTTCCCAAACTTCCTTCTTAGGCAAATAGTTCTGGAACACCGCCTGCTTCTTCTTCCTCTTCTTCTTCCCTTTCGGAGTCCCCGCGTCTTTCTTCGTACTCAACTTCCTATCCCCGTCTATACACAGCCCATTAAGACCCATTTTTATAATTTTGTCTAACACCTCGAGAGCGCTGGGGGTCTCACAACCCAAGGGTTTAGTCTGAAAGACACATGGCAGTGTGCTGTTCTGAATAAAAGACTTCAAATTTATCGGCCCCATAGCCTTGTCGCGTTGACGGTAAAAAACCCCTGCTGGCTCTTTCACTGTTTGAATAACAAATTTGGGAATCCAGGGAGTAAACTCAGCGTCTGTGCTCTCATCGAGGGCGGAATTCACCTTTTTCCTGTCTCTATGTCTAGGTTTACGTCTTGTCTTCTTCTTTTTAAGGGGGGCTGTCTCGACTGGGGGGTCTATTGTTGATGAGCTTGGTCCCGGGGAATTTGCCATTTGTATGATTTTTTTAATAGATGAACGAAGGTTTCGAAAAATATTGTGAAATATGTTTAAACGTCACATCTTTGACTCGTGTGTCAGGAAAATTTAGGTTATGTTTATGGAAGTATCAATCGACGAATGGCGCGCGTTTTGAAATAAAACAAAAAAACATGATTTTGGTGTAAACGTAAGATTTGTAGTAGTGGCGCTAAGTTTAAACCAACTTTATTTTTTCTAAAATTGTTTTTTTTTGTAAAATTAGTTCGGGTTATCACACATTTGATTAAAATCACATTCTGTGCTTTCATAGTAGTTCACGAATTTGCCCATTTCGCACAAATCCTTGTCGGGACAAGCAGGGACTCTTACGACGTCTTCCTGATGCAAAGTCAAGACTTTTTGTTCTCCCTGGCAGCTGTAAAAACTTGATTAATTCCCGGAATACGTCACCGCGATACGTACTCAAATAGTACAAAAACGAGGTTTGTTCCAAAAGAATCAACGCGGCTCATGCGCCAGTGCCTATCAGACTTCGTTTCAAAGTCTTCAGCAATTAACGGACTCTCTTCTCTGTAGAGTCCCATGTGGGCTATCATCTTAAGCAAAGTCCCGGAATGTGTGAAGTACACGGTTGACTTAGGAAAAGTCTGATTGCTAAAAATAGAAAAGTAGATTTTTTCTTTCTCTGAAAGAACTTACTTCTGAAAAAACTCGACCATGTCGCTGAAGGCGGGACACGCTTGCTTGTAGGTCAGTTCATGGCCGTAACCATCCACCCAGTAATACTTTAAATCTTCGCCGTATTCCATCACCTAAGCAAACAACGTTAATTTATTAGTTTACTAAAGTGCGGGGGAATACTTTGAGATCTTCAGTGGTGAAGGCCGAGCACCAAGGTGAACGTTTACGTTTGTTCCAGGCGGTTTCATAAGCGCACGTCATGTACATCGCATGGACGTCACCTAAATAATAGATAATAACAGGAAACATGACACAAAATAAACTTACTAAGATTGAGTTGATTACTAAAGCCCAATCTTTTGTTCACAGCTTCGATCGTTTTGGCCACTTCTGCGCCATTGTGGAATTTTCTCATCTCACTGGTAACCTCTGGGTTTTTCTTCACTTCTTTATCCCACTTGGTACACAATTTGTAGAACTGGAAATGTGATATCAGCAAAAGTCAAGTCTTTTCGAGATTTTACCCTAAGGATTGGGTCTCGTTTCAAAGGCTCTGGGAAAATAATGTCCTTGACAATGTTCCTTCCAAACAGCCCAGCGGCAAAAGATTCTGCGCTCTTTTTTGTTCTCTGAGTAGCAGTGTATTTAAACTAGAATGAAGCACGCACATAAAAACAGCTTTCCCAACTTAAATACCAACTTTAAAATAAGTATCACTGTAGATACTGGCTAGAACTTTAGGAAACCTTCTCTGTAGCCTCTCAGCTAACAACACCATTTCCTCTTCTCCCTCGTGAGTGAGTTTCTTTTCATCCTTAACCTTCATCTTAGTAGACCATGCACGGAACAAATCAAGATCAAAATTCCGAATTTGATCTAGAAAATCCCATTTAGATGCGAACGGACCAAATATTTTCTCACCTGTTCCCTCTGTTAAATTCTCCAGAATCAAATCCCGGACTTCAACAAGCCGCGTCTTCATCTTCTCTATCAAAGTCGCGCTCGGATTCCTCGTCCCATGTCTCACCAAAGCCCACAGTTTCGTAGCCTCACAACCTAACCTCAAATTATCACTATTTCTAAAAAACTGAAATCTTACCAGGGTATGTAAGCTCCGTCGCGTTGTAATTAGCGACGACTCTGTAGGGAGTCTTGGTGGCCAAGTGGAGTTCGAATTCCTTGGGACTGTTGGGACATTTTTCCCCATTTGTCACAAAAAATAAAAGAACGAAAAAACACAAAAAATAACCCGGAGGTGGCCCCATGACTGTGAATTGTCGCACCTGCTCTTCCAATTACGGTCTTGTGACTACTAGCACGATTAACTCTTTTAAATACATGGTTCACTGTAATTTAGGTAACGGTACCGTTAGTATAACCTAGAAAAAAATGACTGGGTCTGTCAAGATGACAGATGGGAGGTGAGAAATTCTACTAGAGTTGTTTGGGGACAAGTTTAGTGGGACAAGAGTACAAACGCGAGTAGAAGCAATGAAAAAGGTACACACAACGACAACTTTTATAAACTATAAGTACAGTTAGGGACAGGGAATTTCAAACGACAACTTTCTGACATTTAAAAAAAATCATTGTAGTTTATACCTTACTGTCATTTTGAAATTTTGAAAGCTGTCACCTCGACATTTCAAGCCATTTTTAAAATGCCGGTAGTATCTTGAATTAACAAAGCGCGGGTCATTGCTTTGGTTGAAAATGGGATGTCTTATGGCCAGGTGGTTGTAACAATGGGAATCTCAAAAGGCACAATATATAGTATCGCTCAAAAATGGAAACGAGAGCAGACGATTGAGCGACGTCCCGGGTCAGGCGGACGTCGAGTTTCCACGTTAGCTCAAGATGAGGCTTTGGTTATAGAAATTGAAAGAAGACCATTTGTTACAGCGGCCTCTGCTGCAGCAACTACTCGTTTTCCAGGGTCTACCAAAACGGCACAACGTCGAATACGGGCTGCTGGGATAAGAAACTATGCGGCTGCCAGAAAAGTTAGATTAACACCTCGACACATGGAGATAAGACTTGGTTTCACGTTGGAACATTTAGTGCATGGTAATGACTTTTTTGGAGCCGTGTAATATTTTCCGGCGAAACGACATTTCAATCAAGCCCGAATGGTAGACTGCGAGTATATAGATCCAGAAATACCCGCTATGAACCTCAGTATGTTCAAGAGGAAGACCGAAGCAGGCGTTTTTCGGTAAACATGTGAGCATGGATTTCCAGGACCAGGTAGTCCTGGGGTAATGTGTGCAGTAGAAGATCGGCTAAACAGTGAGGTTTATATTTATATTCTCGAACGTGTGATGATACCTTCTGTAACGGCGGTCTTTCCATATAGAAATATTATCGTTCAAAAGGATAATTGTCCTGTCCACACGTCAGATCAGGTAACAACATGGTTCTAGTATAACAATATAAACGTCCTTGATTGGCCGAGTCGCTGCCCCGATCTCAACCCCATCGAAAACATGTAGGCCTTGTTGACTTGAAATATAAAAAAGCAAAAATTGCAACTCCTCAGAAGGGAGGATCTGGTGGCTGCGATCAACAACGCATGGCACGCATTACCTCAGAGTTACCACAGAAATCTATGTTTGTCCATGCCAAGAAGACTGCGCCAAGTAGTTAATACAAATGGGGCCCCTATTAAGTACTGAGCTTCTTTATATTCCATTATTTAAAATTATTATACTTATATACCAGGAGTATTACATTGTTTAATCAGATAAGCCAACGCTAGCAAGGTTTAACAGCAAATGCTTCAATCTGAAATGAAAAAAAATATTTGGCATCTAGTCCGTCTTGTTACTCATGTCACTTAGACAACTATGCCAAAAATTAAAAGTTTGGTTATGAGCAAGTAAAGACTGCTTTAGAATGTACGAAATTTGAATGACAGGTCGTTTGAAATTCCGTTTCCACTACTGAATTTATTTTACGGTTGGCATAACTTAGCTTTTAAGCGATTGAATTTCCGTGCTTTTGTCAGTTTAACTTTAACAACAGTGAAGATATCAATCTCAAGGAGTGTAGTCTCCGGAAACTCGATTCGTATCTTCCACATCCCTCGACTATCACAGATCTTTTCAGATTTCCAAACCCAGTTCTCATTGAAAGTCTAGAAAAAACCATTTTAAACTCTCACTTTCTCAATGGCAATTATTACATTTGTATAAACCCTGACGGAGGTTCCTGTACGGAAAATGACAACATCGAACGACTTTTCTTTCACGTTGAAAACGACAGCTTTTTCTATAAATGGTTGGTGTGTGTCCACGTAGGTGCTTAAAAATAACTCAAAACTCGCCTCAAACGCTCTCTTAGCTAGTAAATTTCGCCGGTTGCAGGTCTTGACGATTTCGTCCACTTCTTCCGTAGTCCAATTAAAAGGTGAGTATTTCAGGCTTCCCGCTAGAAGTCTATGAGTCATGATGTCAGCGTAGCGTCTTATAGGAGATGTGAAATGGGTGTATAATGGAAACCCGAGACCAAAATGCGCAAAGTTGTTGCTTGCATGTCCCGTACAGAGATACTTTTCATACTGCATGGACTTGGAAATGAGTCGGCTAAGAACTACCTCTAACAGACAAGAAGGTCAGTTTTTGCAAATTTCCTTTCAGGCTCGTCTATCATCATTTGGGCATGTTCATAGGCTAACTGTGCGCACGAATTGATAACACTTCTCGTGATGCGTTAATCCATGATCTCTCCTTCAAAAGTTAACTCCCAGACTATAGAAAAAGTGAGTTTATCCTGCCCAGGAAGAAGGGAACAATACAGACAAAGATCTACAGGTAGCATCTGATCACAGAATCCACTATGTAAATCGTGACAGCTTTTCTCTTCACCATCTCATCCAACTTCGTTTTTTCCGTAAGGAAGAACGAAGCGTCGGAGATGTGCACCCCGACTTGATAGTTCCCATTTGGAAGCTCTTCACAAGAGACCGCGTCATCGAGATCTCGGGCTGCCAGAGGAACGATCGTGAAGACACACTCCTTGCGAAAGTCTTCCCGGTACGCAAACTCCTTCTGCGGAATATTCGCAGACTTTGGAAGAAACTGTTTAATATCATCGCCGAACGGGGTGGATCCAGACAAAACTCTCTCAAAATCGCCAAAGTCTCTACTTTGAGATCATTGTTCAAACCAAGATTTTCAATGATGGTACCAAGAGCGTACTGAACTTCCTTCCACGTCGAAATCCGTGCCAAAAAAAGAATATCTTTGTAGAGTTGGGGGTTGGAAGAAAATCCACTTGGCCAACCACTCCCACTTTCTAACTTTTCCCAAACTTCCTTCTTAGGCAAATAGTTCTGGAACACCGCCTGCTTCTTCTTCCCTTTCGGAGTCCCCGCGCTTTTCTTCATACTCAACTTTCTATCCCCGTCTGTACACAGGCCCTTAACACCCATTTTTTTAATTTTCTCAAACACCTCGAGAGCGCTGGCGGTCTCACAACCCGAGGGTTTAGTCTGAAAGACACTGTGCTGCTCTGAATAAAAGACTTCAAATTTATCGGCCCCATAGCCTTGTCACGTTGACGGTAAAAAACCCCTGCTGGGTCTTTCACTGCTTTAATAACAAATTTGGGAATCCAGCGTCTGTGCTCTTATCGAGGGCGGAATTCACCTTTTTCCTGTCTCTATGTCTAGGTTTACGTCTTGTCTTCTTCTTTTTAAGGGGGGCTGTCTCGACTGGGGGGTCTATTGTTGATGAGCTTGGTCCCGGAGAATTTTCCATTTATGTGATTTTTTTAATAGATCAACGAAGTTTTCGAAAAATATTGTGAAATATGTTTAAACGTCACATCTTTGACCCGTGTCTGGAAAATTTAGGTTATGTTTATGGAAGTATGAATCGACGAATGGCGCGCGTTTTGAAATAAAACAAAAAAGCATGATTTTGGTGTTAGTAATAGTGGCGCTAAGTTTAAACCAACTTTATTATTTCTAATTTTTTTTTTGTTTTGCAAAATTAATTCGGGTTATCACATATTTGATTAAAATTACATTGTGTGCCTTCATAGTAGTCCACGAATTTGCGCATTTCGCACAAATCGTTGTCGGGACAAGCAGGGAGTCTTACGACGTTTTCCTGATGCAAAGTCAATACTTTTTGTTTTCCCTGGCAGCTATAAAAACTTAATTAATTCCCGGAATACGTCACCGCGTTACGTACTCAAATAGTACAAAAACGAGGTTTGTTCCAAAGGAATCAACGCGGCTCATGCGCCAGTGCCTATCAGAATTCGTTTCAAAGTCTTCAGCAATTAACGGACTTTCTTCTCTGTAAAGTCCCATGTGGGCTATCATCTTAATCAAAGTCCCAGAATGTGTGAAGTACACGATTGACTTAGGAAAAGTCTGATTGCTATAAATAGAAAAGTAGATTTTTTTTTCTTTGAAGAAACGTACTTCTGAAAAAACTCGACCATGTCGCTGAAGGCGGGACACGCTTGCTTATAGGTCAGTTCGTGGCCGTAACCATCCACCCAGTAATATTTCAAATCTTTGCCGTATTCCATCACCTAAGCAAACAACGTTAATTTATTAGTTTACAAAAGTGCAGGGGAATACTTTGAGATCTTCAGTGGTGAAGACCGAGCACCAAGGTGACCGTTTACGTTTGTCCCAGGCGGTTTCATAAGCGCACGTCATGTACATCGTATAGACATCACCTAAACAGTAGATAGATAATAACAGGAAACATGACACAAAGTAAACTTACTAAAATTGAGCTGATTACTAAAACCCAATCTTTTGTTCACAGCCTCGATCGTTTTGGCCACTTCTGCGCCATTGTGGAATTTTCTCATCTCACTGGTAACCTCTGGGTTTTTCTTCACTTCTTTAGTCCACTTGGTACACAATTTGTAGAACTGGAAATGTGATATGAGCTAGTCAAATCTTTTCGAGATTTTACCCTCAGGATTGGGTCTCTTTTCAAAGGCTCTGGAAAGATAATGTCCCTGACCGTGTTCCTTCCAAACAGCCCAGCGGCAAAAGCTTCTGCGCTCTTTTGTGTTCTCTGGGTATCAGTGTATTTAAACTAGAATGAAGCACGCACGTAAAAACAGCTTTCCCAACTTAAATACCAACAAGAAGTATCACTGTAGATACTGGCTAGAACTTTAGGAAACCTTCTCTGTAGCCTTTCAGCTAACAACACCATCTCCTCTTCTCCCTCGTGAGTGAGTTTCTTTTCATCCTTAACCTTTATCTTCGGAGACCATGCACGGAACAAATCAAGATCAAAATTCCGAATTTGATCTAGAAAATCCCATTTAGATGCGAACGAACCAAATAATTTCTCGCCTGTTCCCTTTGTTAAATTCTCCAGAATCAAATCCCGGATTTCAACAAGCCGCGTCTTCATCTTCCCTATAAAAGTCGCGCTCGGATTCCTCGTTCCATGTCTCACAAAAGCCCACAGTTTCGTAGCCTCACAACCTAACCTCAAATTATCACTATTTCTAAAAAACTGAAATCTTACCAGGGTATGTAAGCTCCGTGTCGTTGTAATTAGCGACGACTCTGTAAGGAGTCCTGCTGGTCAGGTGCAGTTCGAATTCCTTGGGACTGTTGGGACATTTTTCCCTACTTGTCACAAAAAATAAAAGAACGAAAAAACACAAAAAATACCCCGGAGGTTGCCCCATGACTGTGAATTGTCGCGCCTGCTCTTCCAATTACAGTCTTGTGACTACTAGCACGATTAACTCTTTTAAATAGATGGTTTACTGTAATTTAGGTAACGGTACCGTTGGTATGGAAAAAATGACAGGGGCTGTCAAGATGACAGATGGGAGGTGAGAGATTCTACTAGAGTTGTTTGGAGACAAGTCTAGTGGGACAAGAGTACAGACGCGAGTAGAAGCAATGAAAAAGGTACACACAACGACAGCTTTTATAAACTATAAGTATTTATTTTACGGTTGGCATAACTTAGCTTTTAAGCGATTGAATTTCCGTGCTTTTGTCAGTTTAACTTTAACAACAGTGAAAATATCAATCTCAAGGAGTGTAGTCTCCGGGAACTCGATTCGTATCTTCCACATCCCTCGACTATCACAGATCTTTTCAGATTTCCAAACCCAGCTCTCATCAAAAGTCTAGAAAAAACTTTTTTAAACTCTCACTTTCTCAATAGCAATTATTACATTTGTATAAATCCTCACGGATGTTCCTGTACGGAAAACGACAACATCGAACGACTTTTCTTTCACGTTGAAAACGACAGCTTTTTCTATAAACGGTTGGTGTGTGTCCACATAGGTGCTTAAAAACAACGCAAAACTCGCCTCAAACGCTCTCTTAGCTAGTGAATTCTGCCGGTTGCAGGTCTTGACGATTTCGTTCACTTCTTCCGTGGTCCAATTAAAAGGTGAGTATTTCAGACTTCCCGCTAGGAGTCTATGAGTCATGATGTCAGCGTAGCGTCTTATAGGAGATGTGAAATGGGTGTACAATGGAAATCCGAGACCAAAATGCGCAAAGTTGTTGCTTGCATGTCCCGTACAGAGATATTTTTCATACTGCATGGACTTGGAAATGAGTCGGCTAAGAACTACCTCTAACAGACAACCTGGACAGATTAATAAAACAGAAATAACAAGCTCACCTATGTGGTCATCTGAAGTGTACTTTTCCAGCGATAGTTGCATTTCTCTAGCTGAAGAAAAGTTAATATGGATGCCTACAGCCTCTAACTTCCCCCGGAGGCGATTTATTTTTTCCTCCTTTGGAGCCTCATGAACTCTATAATATCTCATATAGACAAACATAAAAAAAGTTAAAACTCACCGCAAAAGAGCTAGATTAGGGACCTCGTGGTAGACTCTCTCAGCCACAGTCACGTTAGCCAGGATCATAAACTCCTCAACTAGTTGTTGCGATGGTAGACTCTCTTCAGACACCAAACCTATAGGTGCCCCCGTGTCGTCTAACTTAAAAGACACAGAAGGCTTCCGTGGTCTCACTCCATGTCTCTGTTTCCGGTTCTCCCTTAAAAGAATTGCAACGTTGTGAAGAGTACCAATAGCCCGGCTTAAATCTTTCACGCTAAAACCGTGGTGGATAACCGGAAAAACACTTCTTCCGTCTATCAACATCTGCGCATCTTTGTAACTGAGTCGGCAACACGAATTGATTACACTCTTAGCTCCTCTTCTGTTTCTAACTTCACCGTTCGATGTCACTTCGAAGAAGACAGAAAACGTGAACTTATCAACTCCCGGTTGCAGCGAACACTGCAAACATAGTTCTTCAGGAAGCATATTGCAACGAGTGTTCACTAGATAAACACTTGTAGCTGCAGTCATCGCCGCTATATCCACTCTGCTTCCTTTCTTCACAAAGTGACCAACGTCTGAAATGTGAACTCCAATTTCGTAGTTCCCGTTTGGTAGTTCTTGACAAGAGAGAGCGTCATCCATGTCTGTGGTATCTTCATTGTCGATCGTAAAAACGCACCGTTTTCGTAAGTCTTCACGAGGGACGAGGTCCAGCTTGAAAAATGTAACCTCTTTGACTAAGTTAAGCGGAGTTAGACAGAATTCCCTGAGTATAGCTAACGTTTCAGCCTTCAAGTTCCCAGACACTCCTAACGCTTCTATCAGCTTACCACAAACTCGTTTCGTGGTCCAGCTCGTTATTTGGGCTACGTAAAGTACGTCGTCAAAATGTTGAGGTTGTGAATTAAAATTTTGAGGCCATAAAGACTTGTGGATTTCCATTTTGGGCACTGTTTTGTCACGTGGTGAAAAAAGGGCAAAGTTCTGGTTGTTTTCTTTGGGTTTAAGAAAACCGACTGCTATTCTTGGGTGAATCTAAAAAAAAAGTTAGTTTGAAGAAAAAAGTGGTGAGATGATTACCTTTCTTTGAATGAATACAACTTCTATTTCTTTATTTTCTTTTATTTCTACAACAACTTCGTCTCTATCTAGAGCTCGATTTCTGTTCATGAAGGTGGTAATTATGTGATCAGGCTTGGAAGAATCTTCATTTTTAACAAAGGAATGTTTGGTGAATTTCTGGTTGATATGTAAAACTCCCCTTAGAAGTCTCCCAGTTTTTATACCTTCTATCGCTTCTTGTTGGGAGATATAATTTGGATATTGCTTTTGCTTCAGTTTCTTTGGCGAAGACTTTAGCTGCTCCATTGTTCACTATAGGGAGTTCCCCTTAATTCGATCTTTCAAACACAACTGACTAAGATTCGTCTAAACAATAAGTTTATACCAGTGACTCAGAGATAACACGGATAAGGCTATGACACAAAGATTAATTTTTAATATTTCTTTTTGAGAAAAGGACCGATGTTGTCTTCAGTTTCTTTGATTATTGAAAAGATTTAAAAAAGAAATCATAGCAATTATTAATTGTTATGACTAAGTTATTACTATTCGATTTTAGATATTTTAAATTTCTCATTGAAGGTATCGTATGAGTGTCGTCAATTTTTATTTTTATTTTATCAAAAAGACGATAATCTTATCAGAAATAAAAGTATAATCTTTTTGTGAACAAATAAACAAATCATATTCAAAAATAAACTTTCGAAGAATAAATTTAGTGTCTATACATTACAAAAAAACCTAAAAAATATGCAGAATTGTAAAAACTTCCAAAATATAAATACTTTTGCTTGAATGTTTAACTTTTTTTTTCTACAGTAATTAATCAGGTTTAAATAAGTACTTTTTAAAATTTTATAATAAAAGGATATAGATAATGAATTTATAAAATGTCAAAAGAAATTTCGTTGATTCCAAAAATAAAAGTTTTGAAAACTTGTCTTATATGTTCTACAGTTTTGTAATTCGCTAAAGTAAATAAAACGTGTTCAAATCAGTTACTTCTCCAAATTAAATAGTTTTAACGTTGCAAATAACAAAATTACAGAATATAAAAAAATGGAAAATTTTCGAATATGCTAAAAAAAATTTTTTTTTTGTGTTATTGGTTCAACAGTTTTGTAATTTAATTCAGTCAATGAACAGGTTCAAATCAGTTACTTGTCCAAATTATACAGTTTTAGCGTTGCAAATAATGTAATTACAGAATACTTATAAAAAGAAAGTGTGCAAATTTTTCGTTTGTGTTAAAAATAAAAATTAAAAAAAATTATATTATCCGTTTCACAGTTTTGTATTTCCATTTAGTAAAAAAACGGGTTCAAAATAGTTACTTACCCAAATTTCATAGTTGTAGCACTGTTAGTAACAAAATTATAAAATGTGAGATAAAACTGTAAATTTTTCGTTTGCACTGAAAATAAAATTTTAAAAATTTGTATTGTTGGTTTTACAGTTTTGTAATTGAGTACAGTTAGTAAACGGGTTCAAAATAGTTAGATTTCTAAAATTCATAATTCTAGCACTGTAGATATTAAAATTATGAAATATATATAAAACAAATGTTTGGAAAATTTTCGTTTGGCTCAAAAAAAAAAAATCTAAAATTTGTGTTAATTGTTCTACACTCTTATAATTTCATTTGGTTAATAGACACGTTAAAACTAGTTGCTTGCTTAAATTTTATAGTTGTAGCACTGTCAGTGACAAAATTATAAAATCTAAGAGGAAACTTCGTATTTTTTTTGTTTATGCTTGAAATAAAAATCTTCAAAAATTTGTGTTATTTCTTCTCCATTTTCATAATTGCGTACAGTTAATGAACGGGTTTAAAATAGTTACATTCCAAAATTTCATGCTTGTAGCGCTGTTAGCAACAGAATTATAAAATGTCAGAAAAACCTTTGTAAAGTTTTAATTTATGCTAAAAATAAAAAAAATAAAATTTGTGTTATCTGTTTTACAGTTTTGTAATTTGGTACAGTTAATGAACGGGTTCAAAATAGTTAGATTTCTAGAACTCATTGTTGTAGCACTGTAGATATTAAAATTACAAAATATAAGAAAAATATTTGTAAAACTTTCGTTTGGTTCGAAAATAAAAAATTCCGAAATTTGTGTTATTTGTTCTACACTTGCAATTTTATTCAGTTATTAAACGGGTTCAAATTAGTTACTTTCCAAAATTTCATAGTTGTAACACTGTTAGTGACAAAATTATAAAATATAAGAGAAAACTGTAAATTTTTTGTTTATGTTAAAAAAAAAGTGTTATCTGTTTTAGAATTTTATAATTTGGTACAGATAATAAACGGGTTCAAAGTAGTTAGATTTCTAAAATTCATAGCTCTATCGCTGTAGATATCAAAATTACAAAATATAAGAAAAATGTTTGTAAAATTTTTGTTTGCCTTAAAAATAAACATTTCAAAAATCACCTTATTTGTTCAACAGTTTTCTAACTAGACACAGTTAACTTCAAAACTGCTTCAAAGGAGTTACTTCTCCAAATTTTACATTTTTAGCATTGAAAATAATGCAATTACAGAATATAAGAAGAAAGTTTGTAATTTTTTTTTTCGTGGTATAAATAAAAATTTCAAAAATTTGTGTTATTTGTTCTACGCTTTTTTTAATTTCATTCGATTAATAAAAAGGTTTAAAATAGTTATTTGTCTAAATTTTATAGTTGTAGCACTATCAGTAACAAAATTATAAAAGCCAAGAAAAAACTTTATAAATTTTTCGTTTTGCACTTTAAATAAAAATCTTAAAAAAATGTTTTATTTGTTTTACACTTTTATAAATAGATACAGTTATTAAACGGGTTCAGGATAGTTACATTTCAAAATTTCACAGTTGTAGCACTGTTAGTAACAAAATTATAAAATGTGAGATAAAACTGTAAATTTTTCGTTTGCACTGAAAATAGAATTTTAAAAATTTGTATTGTCGGTTTTACAGTTTTGTAATTAAGTACAGTTAATAAACGGGTTCAAAATAGTTATATTTCCAAAATTTATAATTCTAGCACTGTAGATATTAAAATTATGAAATATATATAAAACAAATGTTTGTAAAATTTTCGTTTGGCTCAAAAAAAAAAAAAAATTCAAAAATTTGTGTTAATTGTTCTACACTCTTATAATTTCATTCGGTTAATAAACAGGTTCAAACTAGTTACTTTCTTAAATTTTATAGTTGTAGCACTGTCAGTGACAAAATTATAAAATCTAAGAGAAAACTTCGTATTTTTTTGTTTATGCTTGAAATAAAAATCTTCAAAAATTTGTGTTATTTCTTCTCCATTTTCATAATTGCGTACAGTTAATGAACGGGTTTAAAATAGTTACCTTCCAAAATTTCATGCTTGTAGCGCTGTTAGCAACAGAATTATAAAATGTAAGAAAAACCTTTGTAAATTTTTTATTTGTGCTAATAATAATTATAAAAAATTGGTGTTATCTGTTTTAGAGTTTTGTAATTTGATACAGTTATTAAACGGGTTCAAAATAGTTAATTTTTAAAATCCATAGTTGTATCACTTTATATATCAAAATTATAAAATATAAAATGTAAAATTTTTGTTTGGCTCAAAAATAAAACTTTCAAAAATTTGTGTGATTTGTTGTACACTCTTGTAATTTTATTTAGTTGACGGGTTCAAAATATATATTTGTCCAAATTTTACAGTTGTAGCACTGGAGAAATAAAAATTACATACTGTATGAAAAAATAAAAATTTCAAATTTTTTTTTTATTAGTTCAACAGCATTCTAGTTTGAAGAGGTTTTGAATAGTTTTATTTCCAAATCTAATAGTTATAGGACAGTAGATGATTGATGTAATCGACATTGACATGTAAGAAAAAATACTGGAAAATTGTTTGTCTTTAAAGTAAAAATTTCAAAAATTTGCCTTTTTGTTCAAAAATTTTGTAATTTGGGACAGTTAATAAATCAGCTAGAAATAACAAAATATCAGAATGTATCAAAAAATTCTTTGCTTGTTCAAAAGATGAAAAGTTCTAAGACTGATCTTTCTGTTTTATCCAAGAAGCGTTTTTGAACCGAATTTTCAACTAAGTGGTCCATTCTAAGAACGCGATAAGTGTAACAGTCCTAATTATATAACGTCTGTCTCATTTTGGGGTCACCACGGAAAAGAAAGTGTCTACTCGAACCAGCCGAAGAATTCCAACCCATCGTCATCACCACTCCTCCCATTATTAAACAGCCGAACCTAAAATAGCCCTCATTAAAAAACCGATTTTCTCTAAGTGTCATCAAACATGTCAATAGTTTTCTCTAAATCAATATTCAATGAAGTGTAACTTTTAAAATACGCATGCGCCCGCAAAATGTGCTTTTACTTTAACAAAATCCGAACACTCGCTTAACACCGCCGTTACAGAAAACTCTTGTGACGTTCATTCCAAGAAAATCAGCGAAAAATGTGACATTCCGCGTCGGCCGACTCTGGATTTTTTTTTTGAAAAATGGTGTTGGACCGGAACAATGTGATTTATTTCGTGTTTTTCGTGGTGAGTTTATTGGGGATCCATGGAAAACCTTCATGGTCGTTAAATTTACCGGCAATTGGACCTTTTCGGAACTTTGGACAAAAAGATCAAACTTTTCATATTAAGAGTTATAGTGGGAAAAGGGTGAAGAATGATTCAATTAGAATGGTTTATTTTCATGATCAAACAGTGGCGATTGTTGAGCTGGAACCGGATAAGATGCTATTGAATTGCGAACTGATTGAAGTCTAGTAAGTATTTTTTCATTTCGAACGTTTGATTAGTTTAGAAAGTGCGGTTTCCGTGTTAGTCTACATTATTTATTTGTGGAAATCGATCTGCAATGAAGGTCATGGGATGTGTACCGGATTTTACGCCAATTATACCATTTGAAAAAGTAGAAAATGACACCAAATTATTGGATACAAATTCAATTAAATGTAATTGTTGATTACTGGTCAAACTGTGTAAAAAGAAAGTTTTTAAATTACTTTTTAAACTTAAAGGTACAATCTAGTTCGAAATTGGTTTCAAATTTAAATTCTTGGAACCAATTACTAATCAATAAATCATAATAATTGCTACTTTTCTACCATTACCATTTTTTTTATTACTTATTATTAAGTGTTATTATTTTAATATTAGTCCAATTTTGTTACTTATGGTACTAGTGCTCTTACTATGAAACTGGGGAATATAAATGGTTAGTGTTTTAAACCTGTTTAATAATTGCACCAACTGAAAAATTCTAGATCCACGAAAGTCAAAAATTTATTCTTTGTTACAGTGTCATTTTCATAAAATTACTAATTATAGTAAATTTACTTATCAATTACCCAAAATAAGACAATTTTTTTTGTTGTTAGAACGATTTAAAGATTTACATATTTTAAGTAGTTTAACCTTGTTATATATTGTCCTACGACAATGAAATTTAAAAATATTATAATTCTTAAATTATTTATTAACTGGTTAAAATTATTTAAAAAAAATTATATGCCGCTAAACCATTTTTTTTTATACTGTAACTTGGTTCTTTACAGTGTTATTGCAATAAAATTAGGCGTTTATTAATTGCATGAAACTACAAAATTTTTAGTTCAAATGAAATTTTAAGATTTTTTTTAAATGAGTTGAAAATTTCCAAACTTAATTATTAAATGCTAGAACTTTATTGTCTGTAATGCTATAACAACAAAATTAGTGTATTACTTTTTAACATATGTTTGTTACTTGTGTAAAATTACAAAGTAATGGAACAAATATACACAGAAATTTTTGTTTTCAGGACTAAGTGAAAATTCTTATTTTTATGAAAATCGTTTCTTTGTGTTATAATTTTAAATTACAAAATTGTAGCTCAAAAATGAACCTTTCTGTAATTTTGTTTTACAAAAAAAAATTACAACATTATTTTGAACCCGTTTATCAACTATAAATAAAAAGTACAACAAAATTAATGAGAAAAAAATTGTATGTTTAGCACAAACGAAAAATTTACAGTTTCCTTTCACAGTTTATAATTTTGTTACTTACGGTGCTACAACTATGAAATTTTCTAAAGTAACTAATAAAATTACAAAAATGTAGAACAAATAATATAAATTTTTGAAGATTTTTATTTTAAGCACAAATAAAAACATTGCAAAATTTTCTCATACATTTTATAATTTTGTTATTAACAGTACTACATCTATAAAATTTTGGAAAGTAAATAATTTAAACCAGTTTATTAGCTGTACGCAATTAAAAAAGTACAATACAGATAACACTTTTTTTAAGATTTTTTATTTTAAGGACAAACGAAAAACTTTTCTCTGGATTTTATAATTTTAGTACGATTATAAAATTTCGGCAAGTAACTTTTTTTGAACCCATATATTCACTGAATCAAATTTCAAAGTGTAAAAATAGAAAGTTTTTAAAAATTTATCTTTAGCACGACAAAGAATTATAAACTTTTTTCTTAAATTCTGTAAAATTGATATCTACAATACTATAACTATAAAATTTAAGACAATGACTATTTTGAACATGTTTATTAACTGTCTTAAATTACAAAACGAATAAATAAATAAAACAAATTTTAGAAAATATTTTTGGAAAAAAAAAAAATTTCAAAATGATTTCTAACATTCAGTAATTATAATATCTACAATGCCATAAGTGTGAAATTTAGAGAAGAAACTAGTTTGAACTCATTTATTAAAGGTCTCAAAAGACATAACTGATGAATAATGAAACAAATTTTTAAGTTTTTTTTAATTAGGATTTTTTTATTTTTTCTTACAATTTGTACCTTTGTTATCTACAGTCCTATAATAATCAAATTTTGGGATGCAACTATTTTGAACCTGTTTAAATTACAAAACCATTAAACAAATAAAATCAAATTTTAAAATTATCATTTTTTACACAAAAAAAATAAAATCAAGTTTAATGTTCTGGATTTTTTATAAATACATTGCAATAATTATAGAATTTGGAAAAGTAACTATTTTGAACCCCTTTATCAACTGTTTCAAATGACAAAACTGTTGAACCAATAAAACAAAATTTTATTTTTTTATTCATAGGAGAGAAAAATTTTCAGATTTTCTTCTTTCAGATTCTGTAAAAAAATACTACAACATGGAAATTTGGAAAAGTTACAACTTTGAACCTGCTTATTAACTGTATCAAATTTTAAATTATAGCACAAATAATTTAAAGTTTTAAAATTTTATTTTTAACACAAGCGAAAAATTTACAAACATTTCTCTTGCATTTTATAGTTTCATTATACATAGTCCTATAACAAAATTAAATTTGGAAAAATGCCTATTTTGAACCTCTAAATTATCTGAGGCAAATGACAAAATAATTAAGCAAATATCATAAAATTTCAAAAAAAATTTTATTAAAAAAAAATCCAACATTTTTTTCTTACACTTTGTAATTTTGGTAACCACGGTGGCGTAGCTATAAAATTTTGGAAAATGACTATTTTAAATCCATTTGTTAACTGTGGGAAATTGCAAAACACATCAAGCAACAAAAATTTGCATTTTTTTTTAATTTCTATAATTTAGATATTTAGAACTCTGTAACTATGAAATTAAGAAAAATAACTATTTTGTACCAGCTTATTGATTCTCTTAAATTATTAAACTGTTAAACAAATAAGATAAATTGTTAAAAATTTTCCTATTTAGAACGAGCAAAAATTTCCCTTTTACATTGTGTAATTTCGTTATCGTCCTATAACTATGAAATTTGAGAAAGTAACAATTTTAAGCTTGTTTTATAACTGTGCCAAATGAGAAAACGACTCAAGAAATAAGATAAATTTATAAATTATTGGCAGGAGCACGTTTTTTTTACATTTTGTAATTTTGTTATCTCCAATGCTATAACTATGAAATTAAAAAATGTAACTATTTTGAACCCGTTTATTATCGATTTCAAATTATTATACAAAACTGTTGAAAATATTGAAAGTAATTTTAAAATTAGTATTTTTAGAACGAGGAACAAAATCTCTAACGTATTAAAAATCGAAAAACATCTATGAGGGGTTAAAAAAAGACTTTTGCTTTCAGTTAAAAAATATTTGCAACGCTAAATAATCCTCGGACTCATTTTTCATCCTCGGACCAACACAATAAACCTTTGAAAGCAAGTTTCTGTCACTCAATATTCTAAACATTTACCGAAGTGGAACATTCGCGATCTCTTATCTCGACCAAATACAATACTCCTTAAAATGCTTCTACAATTAATTATACCTAATTATACCGTTTCACACTTCACGACTTTGTTCCCGTTATCATTGTTTGTTTTATCATGTTACGGTAATTACTTAAAATACAAATTTCTACAATTTCAAGTTTTCTGATCAATCTAGTTTCGGTTTAAAGGTAATTAATTACAAGCTACGTCATGTGGTAAATGTAAATGTTAAATGACTTTCGATTTATTGCATTAATGTTAATGAGAGTTTCTTTGGGTTCCGTCATTAAAAGCATTGATAAAAAACTGTACCGTGTATACCAACTCGTATAAATAAACCAAAAGCGACACGAATACGTCGTTACAATTACCTGATAAAGAACATGGTCACCTCGAAAATAATAAAATGGTTATTTTATTGTATTTACAAAAATTTCCTAACGCTAATTACCACCTGCATTCACCTTCGAATTTTGCAACAGTAACCCTCATGGTATTTCATAACATTCTTTGCCGACGTTTTCCCGTCGTAACTCAAATCAAGCTGCATATTTCGTTCTATCAACACATGTCGTAGTTACTCAGTTATGCAGATAAAAATATTGTGATGGTATTTTTATACAAACGGTGGTCGATGATTTCTCCGGAAATCAATAACGGAGCTCCCGTTTTGAATAAAATATTTAGAGTGAGAAGTTTCTCCATAACACGGAGAACCAAATGTTTATTTAAGAATAATGAGGAGAAATATGGTCATTAGGTCATTATTGTAATGGGAAATCTTTAATGGTTGAGTTAGCAACCATTCTTTGATGGTAATTTACAATGATTGCGTGGAGGAGTCAAGGTCTGGAGAAGTCGAGTTCTTTGTTGTTTTTAAGGATAAAAACACGAAAAATGTAAAAGTGGTTGTAGACAATAAGTGTGTTTGTTAACACTCACAAGGTCAGTTGATATGGAAACTAGACACAGTTTTAGCATATTAAATAAACAATTTTTAGTAAATTTTAGTTGCTTTTTTTGCATTTTTGTAGAAAAGCACCAGAACGATATGATAGTGGTTTAAATGTGATCATTACGTAACGTTGGTAATAAAATGACTTTACTCAAAATTTTATTTAAATTTTGAGTTAATAGCTCTATTTTCGAATATTATCTTAACTCACTGAAGGTGTAGCTACTTATCTTCGTGACGCGAATAAGTTTAAATGATTCAGGAAACAAATTTCGTGTATTGCATGCAATCATGTTCAATTATTTCTCGACACAACTGACTAAAGTTTACGCAATTATGGTAATGTTTGCACAAAATGTTATCTAATTTTGTTGCGAATTTCCACGCATTAGAAATCAAATTTCTCTTCTTTCCAGCGAACCCGAAGATGCCATCAAAGCCCTCGGCGACTTCCAACAAGTATCTCGCCCTGTAGCCATTACGTTTAAAGAAATGACCACCTTGATGCGCCAATGCCAACAAGTCGAAGACAGCAAAACTCTTAACAGCGAGTTATCAAAGAACATCACAACGCATCCCATCGCGGGCCGAGGAATTCTTGCCAATAATCCTTTCGTTCTGTTAAGTGGGATCATTCCAGGTTCGTCTCTGTTTGTCTAGTTCTTTTTAATTATCTTTGTTGTTTTAGGGACCAAATGGTGTGGAACGGGGGATATAGCGAAGGATTATTACGATTTGGGGGCTGAGCCCACAGTAGATAAATGTTGTAGAGCCCACGATTTGTGCCCAGTCAAAGTTCGAGCTTTTTCTGAGCGATATAATATAACGAATGATTCTTTGTATACGAAGAGTCATTGTACGTGTGATGATCAGTTGTACTCGTGTCTTAAAGAAAACACGTCACCTACAGCGCACATTATGGGGACCATTTATTTTAATTTAGTGCAAATACCGTGTCTTGAAGATACCAAGAATGGGAAGCAATACAGGAAGCCAAAAAATAGCTTTTGAGGAGTAGTGTAGAGTATCCAAATAAGCTCAACTTTGTAAAGTGATAAGTTATTTATTGACGTTTGTTGGAAATTTAAGTGCCTCAGTCAATAAACAATACTTTTATCTACAAACGTTATTTAAAGGTAGAGGGAAATTCAAACAGATTTCGCAAGATAATTATAAGATAATTTATTTACAATTCTGCTCGATCTATTTACAACGATAAGTTCTCGATTTGTTTTATAATATCCATGTGTTTAAATTCGTCTGGTTTCTTCGTGAACCTCTCCAGAAGCTCTAACTTCTCCGCTGAAGGCTTAACATAGTACAACTGCAGTTGATTCGCCAAACACTGCGCCTCCTTAAGATCCACGACGTTTTTATCGTACTCTCCCCGCATCAAAACTATCTTTTTATCTTTCAACTCAGTGAAATGTGTAATTGTAAGACACTCTGGCGCATTCTCCTTATGGACCTGATAGTACAACAAGGGGGTAAAATGCACGCAATTCCTATCAAATTGCGACATTATAAACTCATATCCTTGACTTCTTGGCAATGCAAATAAAAACGTCGGAAACTCCCGCGCCCGCTTCTCCATCTCCTCATAATCCTCCACAGGAATCACCGCAGCTATAAAATTCTTCTGCAAGTGGTACTCTAACCACAACTGCTTTATTTCTTCAGAACTCTTGTCTTTGATTAAATCAACTTTCATTACTTTGTCTAAGGGGGCTTCAGTGGCTTGCGCGTGTTCAAGAGGCTTCTTTGGGTTTAATAGTTGCGAGAACTTCCCTTCGGTGATCTCCGGTTTCTTTTTAGGGGCCTTTTTCTTCTCGAGGTCTTCAACACGAGACAGGAATTCGTCGGGGGAAGTTTGCTGTAATTTCGCGATTTTCTCGGCATATTTTTCGAAGTATGCATTTTTTGATAGTTCCTCTAAAGCTTTTTCGGCACGTGTAGGGGTTGTCATTAGAGTTCTTCTTAATATCAGGGTGCAAAATCTTTGCGTCTTCGAGAAAATGAGGTTAGGAAACAGAGCCATAACTGTCAACATGCTAGGGAATTTTGGTGTCAAAAAATTCTGATTTCGATTTCCACCCGAGTTGAAGACAGTAATTGAAATGCTCTACAGAGCTAATTATTTTGTCTTAAATAATTAATAATTTTAATTTTCAAACATTGACAATAGTTTAGTTTAATTTTTAAAAACAAAGTACAATGAAATTTAGCAGGACAATCAGTTATTTTCTAGATTTTTAGATGTGCGTTTGCAGGTGAAGGTAAGCGGCGATGTCCAGTGGAATCACGAGCTATCATGGCAAACGTCAAAACGTCAAATGTGATTCAAATTTGAATTTTTAGAATTAAAGTTTTTGTCCAAAATGGAAATGTGAGCTTATCCTAAGTTAGAATTTCCTTCTTTACTAATATTCGTTGGTTACAGCGTGAAAGCTAATAGCGCGACGTTGAGCAACTTTGAGGTTATGAAACATTTACAGAAAATTAAAGACAGCAGAAAAAAACACAAAGGACAGCTCGCTACAATTACCTACGAGGTTTGTTTAGGTCTTCGTTTTTTTTTCTTATTCTTTCTTAGACTTTAAGGTATCTGGAAAGTACACCTTGCGCCCAACAAACTCCTGAGGCTATAAAACAGTGTTTAAAAGATTTGGAGCCTTTTAATCTGAATAAGAATGAAAAACTAGTATTAATTAATTCACCACCAACCACGGCTTTGGAAATACAGTTGGTATGATTGTTTCATTTTGTTTTTTAGGTTTCTTAGTTTCTTTTTAGATGGTTGAAGAAAGTGAAGAAAGACTCACAGAAGAGCAGGTACAACAAATTTTACAAATTATGTTGCGACACTTTCCATACATTCAGAAAGTGGAAGAAAACAAAACACCAGAACAAGAGTAACTTTTTTTAATAATTTATTTACGGTTAATAAAATCATGAAAAACCACAACTGATATAATTACAATGTAATGTGATTATCGTTTTTGATCACCCAAATCCTCAATCAAGTCTTCATCAATCTAAAAACAAAGTTAGAATCTCCTGAAAAATTCCCAAGCACTCACCTCTGGCCATTTCTCAGGAATGACGTCAAACAAATCATCTTTAACGTCTCCTTGAATAACGATTTCGTCATCACCGGTGACTGAGGACCCACAAGCGAACCTCGTACCGAAAAACTTAGCCGCAACCTTCAAATCAATATCTACAGAAAAATTATACAAAAAAAAATTCTAATACTACCAAAACTACTCAGTCCTGTCACTACAGTGACGGACTTCTTCTTCCCTCTGGGGGCTCTAGAAACACAAACTTGCTTAGGCCCATCTTCCTTCTTCTTAGTTTTTATCATGCCTTTGCCCCCACGTTTTTGACGCTTCTTTTCCTCTTCTCCGCCACCACCTTCGACTTCATCACCAATTTTTACTTTCTCGAATTCGTCAGGGAGGTTACGCTCCAACCACTGCTTACATTTGTCGTATTCAGGGTAGTATTCACAGTACTAGAAAAGACACTCAAGTTTGGAAAAACTGAAACAAACTAACCTCGATAGGCATGGTGCAGTTGCCGCAGTATATTATTTGGAGAGGGTACGACATCCCCGGTTTAGGGCCCATTTGGAGCTTCTCGTCCAGGGACATTGTAAGTCAAGTTTGAACGAAATGCCAAAATGTAACCTCAAAAAGAAACCTGGGGAAATGTTGGCAGCACTGGAAAAATTAAATTAATTATCTTTACTTAAATAAACCCTTTTTAGCGCATTATTACAATAAACGCAACACTGTACTTGTAAACCTTGTTTTGAAACTGAGAGCTATTATCTAGATTATTAGTAATTTTAAAAACATTTCACTTTTTGTGTCACGTTGGCGCCTCTGGCTGTCACTCAATTTTAAATCGATCAATTGTCTTGTACGAAAAGAGCCCGAAAGGTAAGCCCTCCGTTTACCCTTAGGAAATTATCATGCCTGTCGTAAAAAAAGGTTAGTTTTTTCTTTAAATTTAAAAAAACAATAAAAAAACAGTTTAATTAACGTAGATAAATGTGTTGGCAACACTGAACGAATTAAAAAAAAATATTTTAATTAAAGTGTACCTTTTTAAGAATCTTATTAAAATTCACGCAACAACGTAGCTGTGATTCTAATTTTAAAACCGGAATTTTTCAGCTAAATTAATTGTAATTTTGAAAACATTACTTTTTTTTAGTCAGGTTGGCGCCACTCGTTGTCACTTAATTTCAAATCGAACAGCTGTTCCAAACATGAAAAAAGCCGGAAAGGTGAGCTTTAAATGCGTCCGCATTAAATTATCACGTCTATCTTTAGAAATGGTTGAGCCTCCACTTTGAACCCGAAGAACTACCACAATCTGTTAAATTGCCGAAATTTGCTAAATCAGTGGAGCTTCCGATTTCTAAAAAGCGCAGCTTTAATTTTCACCACAACTTAACCCCGACAACGGTTAGTGACTTGGCAGTGCACCCCAAAAAAATAGAAGAAGTTAACTCCTGGTTAAACAACAATGTCTGTGATAGAAAAAATAGTGTAGGTTTTTATTATTGTTTCCATGACTATACTTAAGAGTAATTTTCAGCAAACTGCGAAGTTTTTGTTAGTAACGGGGCCCACGGGCGCTGGGAAGACTATAACACTTCAGGTTTTGTGCCAGAATTTAGGGATAGAAATTACAGAATGGACTAATCCTGTGGATCAGGACTTTGAGTATTTTAGGGGCCCCAATCAAATCATGAGGTTTACTGAGTTTCTTACTGAGTCAAAATGGAATTCTTTGTTCTCAGTTGGTGATAAAAAAGTCATTTTGGTGGAGGATTTTCCAAATGCTTTGGTCAGAAATCCGGGGGAGTTTGACAGTGTTTTAGAGTAAGGCTTCTGTTTATCTGTTTTGTTGGCTACAGTGACATTTTTATTCTAGGGAGTGCTACTATAAAGGCAACTACCCAATTATTTTTATCTGCACTGAATCAGTCGATAATAGAATGAACATCGCTGAAAAGTTATTCACAGAGGATGTGAGAACTAAGTACAAAATAATAAAAATCAGGTAATTAGAACCAGTAGGACGGCTGCTGGTAGGGCAGTGATATATAAACTCGCTCCCATTTCCTTAGTCTAAAAGTTTTTTTTGCAGTTTTAATGCTTGTGCTGCAACTCTCCTGAAAAATGCCTTAAGAAGAGCTCACAATCTTGTTCAGGAAAATCTAGATTTATTTAAAACTCCATCGCCGAGTACGGTCAATGCGATTATCGCCACTGCGATGGGCGACATCAAATGCGCTATTAATCAGTACTATTTCGCTAGTTTACTAGGTAATTTATTAAACAGACGGATCCAATAAGTACATTTTGCTTTCAGGAACCACGGACCTGCCAAGCGTCGCACAAAAATCTCAAAACTCAGGCCGGAAACGAAAACGCGACTCTTCCTCCTCGTCATCCATCCAGTCAATGTCCAGAGACCAAAATCTGGGACTTTTCCACGGCATCGGCAGGATCTTAAATCCGAAGCGAACGGAAATAGGGGACACCTGGAGACTACAATATGATTTTGATAAATTGATCGATGAGTTTAGTACTCAACCGTGGACTTTCACTGCTTTTCTTTTCGAAAATTACATAAAATACTATGGGGATATTCGAGACCTAGGCGAAGCTGCTGAAATTCTTAGTTTATCCCAGACATTTTTGGAAAAATGGACAGATGGAGGAGACGTACTAACGTTCGCTTTATGGGTCTCAACTTTGGGACTAATGGTCCACAATGGGCACAAACAGTCGAAGTGGACCCAAATCACAGGCCCTAAAAAAATCCAGAAAAAGTAAGGCGTTTTTGGGTTAAATCTTAATTTTGAGATTTTTTTAGGGGTCAAATCGAGGCCCGCGTTCCAGTCACGGAGTTGTGCTATCACAACATTATTAACAAGGTCGATAATACAGTTTTTAAACTCTAATATTTTATAATAAATTAAACTTTTTTTTTGGAGGTTTGATTTTCCCGCCTTTGTCTTGTTTCCAACATCATTCATTCTCTGTCTGTTGTTAAGAGCGGATATAAGTTTGTCTTAGTTTTTCACGGATGTGCGCATACGCAGTGTACGTTACCTCAGATGTCAGAACTGTCAAACTCGGCGTGTCATTTTTCCAATTCTAGAAAAACAAATTGTTGTAATTGTGACACACCTTCACATCCCCCGTGAAGATGTCTTTGAACACCGCTCACATCAACGGAGGTGTTTTGATCCACTCCGGCGAATGGTGAGTGTGAAAACGCCCAATCTATGGAATAAGTTAATCAATTATCATGACTCATTTTGCAGTATTTTGTTATACTCTGATAATTGCGTTGTGGAATGGTCTGGACAAGGGGATGCTGTCTTCAAAGGATCGAAGCAAGGCCGCCTATACTTGACCACCCATCGAGTCATTTTCAATAACAAGACTAGTAATGATCCAATGCAGTCTTTTAGTTTCCCCTTTATCACTTTGAGTGAGGTAAATACCACTGAAGCCCTTTTGCGCTTTGTAACGCACGTGCTTTAGGTCGAGATTGAACAGCCAGTTTTTGGCGCAAATTACATAAAAGGGAAAGTTAGAGCTCAACCTAATGGAAATTGGATAGGAGAGGCCAAGTTCAAGATCACTTTTAAACGAGGGGGCGCTATTGAATTCGGACAAGCAATGCTCAGAGCGGCCCATCTAGGTAAGTTCAGTTTTACTCAGAAAGACAGTTTTGTTTGTACAAACATGAGCTAACTGATATTTTAAAATGCTGGAGGTGCGATTGCATCATTTCTTGTGCAAAATATTACACAATGTTGAAAGGTGTTCCAAATGTGAAGTATGAGTGAAGATAATCTGTGTGTTTTTACGAGTTTCTGACGCCTTATTAAATGTAGTTCAAGTTCAACTAAGAGAAAAGTAGAAAGAGGTTATTTGGGGGTGAAAGAGTTAAGAAAATTCGACGGTTTTATAAATCTCAGGTAATTTAGAAATTGAAAGTTAGGTTAAAAGAGGAATGTTGAAATTTGTTGATGGATGTAGTGACCTTGATGTTTAGAGTGATAGTGGCACCATCTGTTGATAAGTTGCATCAAAAAGTGGGCTTAAGTTGTACAAAATTTGATTAAGTGGGTCTAAATTAGACTAGCGTGGCTACTGATGGTTAAACTAGACCAAATTAGAAGAGATTTTAATTGAAATAAATTAAAACTGCCTAAATCGGACTAAATTTAGATTAAATTTAGTTGGGCAAAATTTCACCAATTTAAATAAATTTTATTTAATTTAAAATAATTTGAATTATTATGATTATTAAAAAGTATTAAATTGCACTAACTAGGATTAAGATGTACGAAAATTGACTCAATTAAATTAAATATTGACTGAGTCTAAATTAGATTAACTTTGGCTAGGCAGGATTAGATTAACCTAATTATGATAGAATATTCTTTAAATAAATTAGAACTGCCTAAATTAAACTAAACTTGACCAAATTGGACAAAATCTAGAAACATAAAAGTTTCTATAACGTTTTGTACCAAATTAAACTAAATCGGACTAATTGGAATTAATTATGACTAAATTACATTAAACTGAAGGAAGTGGGTTTAACTTGGTTAAACTGTATTAAATTAGATTAAATCAGGCTCGATTGTAATCAAAATTTGTTATATCTGTCTCAGTTAAATAAAATTTGCTTATAATGGACAAAATTATAAATTTAATTAGGGACAATTGCACTTATTTGGATCAAATTTAAATTAATTCGACTAAGTCACACTATTTGAAATTAAAATGTACAAAAGTTGTCTAAATTGAATTAAATATTGATAAATTGGTCTAAAATAGAACAGCTGTGGCTAGACAGTATTAGATTAGACTAAATTAGGATAGGTTCTAATCGAAATAAGTTAAAACTGCCTAAATTAGACTAAGCTTGATGAAAAGGAACTAAATCTAGAAGCGTAAAAGTTTTCAATATGTTTTTGTACCTAATTAAATTTAATTGCACAATTGGAGGCAAAATTGAGTAAATTGTATTAAATTTAACTAAGTGGATTTATTTTTGCTAGGCAGGATTAGATTAGACTAAATTAGACTGGATTCTCATCTAATCAAACTAGAACTGTCTATATTTGATTCAGTTGTAATAATTCGAATCAAATATTAAGTTAGACTAAACTAGACTAGTTTTTATTAAATGAAATTAAATTTAAACAGCCTTCAACTAAATTGGAGTAAATTTGAAATTTTGCTAAACACTAGCACCTTTTGAAAAATCTGCAGATTTAGACAGTTTTTTCAAACGGAAATTTAATGAAAAAAACAGTTTTTGGATTTATAATGGCACTTTATTTTTATTTTTTTTCCTACGCTTCCATGTACTACTTTCGTGTAATTTTCATCAGAAAAAATTGCTTCTAATGACATGACATTTTTTCTTTACCTTGGAAAAACCGCGTTAATATTCTTCAAATTCCACCTCTTGCTTCATTTCGCCATCGACAAACACAGGCTCAGTCTCCTGATTCATCGTATTCGATATCGAACTCGAAATACTAATGTTTTTACTAAATTTCTTATTCGAGTAGCTGTTTAAATGCGTTTTGAAATGCTTATGAATATTCGACATAATCCAAAAACCATTTTGATTCCGGAAGATCTTCAACTCCCGAAGACAAATGCAACACGTCACGAAACACTGATTGAGGTCTTCATTCGAAATCTCGACTCTCATCTTTGACATTTCTTTATTAACATGCGCTGTTTCTTCCGTTGTTAAATTTCTCGAGCAAAAATTACTAATCCAGTTGATAAGCAACGTGTAGATGTTCTGTTTTTCACTGTCAACATCCCGAGGACGTGTCTTGGGAGTTTCGTGGATTTGCTCACTTCTTTTAGAAGGGTTGTCTGTGGAAACGTCGCTCAAAGTGCGTTTTTTGTGCGAAAAGTTCTTGTAAAACTGCGAGAGCTCGTGGAGGAGTTTTTTATGACCGGAGAAAATGCAGAAGTCTCGTGGACTGTGCTTGAAGTACCCCAAGTATTTGTGGCGATCGGCTTCGTCGATGATTATCGGGATGATTTCTCGGCCGATTTTTTCCAATTCTGAGATATCGTCACTTTCCATCTTCGATAAAGAGATTTTGTTGTCGAAACCGGCGAGGATGAGAAGGTTTTTTAAATGGGCGGGTAGTTTGATGGATTTTTCACGCTCGAAAAAATCGAGGATGTTTTCCTCCGACATGATAACGCGGAACGTGGCGCACTGTTACGAAGATTGGTAACGACTGACGTTGTTCCCAACTGTTGTTTGTAAATTAGTTTGTTTTGCGGCGATTAGGTATAATTAGGGGTAATTGTACGTATTTATAATTTGCGTAATTTGTTGTAATAATGGGTAATTATTTGTATTTTTCGACCTCTTGGGGAGAACGCCCACAGCGCCGCTGCGCACTCGCGCAGATCGATAAACTTTTCAAGGACAATAGCTCAAATCGTAATTGTAATTATGGGTAATTCAAACTGTTGCAATAGGAATTCATGATCTTTGAAATTGGATTTTCATTTTTCCAGCAACCAGAGGTATGAATAACGATGCCCCGCCTCCGTACGTTCCTCCCGACACGCAGTGGTACGCAGCTCCGCCTCCAGCCTACGCCCCACCTCCTGATGGCTACTACGGTTGGGTACCGCCTCGAAACGCCTTTCCTGATAATCCACCAACCGATGGAGTTTTCATGACTCAGGCTCCGCCTCCATATCCTGGTCTAAATCCGGCCTACCAACCCGGGGGTTACCCACAGCAAGGGGGGTATCCACCTCAACAAGGGGGATATCCGCCTCAACAAGGGGGATATCCACCGCAACAAGGGGGTTATCCGCCCCAACAAGGGGGTTATCCACCCCAGCAAGGATATCCACCGCAACAAGGGGGGTATCCACCACACGGAGGGTATCCGCCGCAAGGGGGCGCCAGTGGATTTACATCGGCAGCAGGTATGGGACTCGAGTTGGAAATAACATGATTTGATTTGGAGTTGTAGATGCGAAGGCGGCTGAGGCGGCCCAATCAGCGTATTACGACCCCAATAGGCCACAGATGGCGTTCGTGCCGCCCCCGGCGTATTATGTAAGTGGAAGTAGGTTTTTCGGTTTTTGTTAAGTTTGTTTTGTAGGAGAATCCGCCGACCTACAGTCAAGCCACCAAAAAGGATCAGTGATTTTCTAGAATGTCACTAATAAATTATCTTTTAATCTCTTCTTTATTAGCTCTGAGCGTCGTATTTCACGTATTGTGTTTACTGTAGCACTGTATATTTTGTTGATTTTTTATATCCACATTTACCATTCCGTTGTTTAGGTTTAGTTAAGCATTGTTGAAATCTATATAACTAACTGCATGCGTAATACCAGCATCGCTTCAAATATTGTATAAATAGTTAAGATTATTGTAATATATTCTTATAACGTGTAGATAAATCTGTATTAAATGGAATAAAACGTTTTATGTGCTTTTTTTGCCTTTTTTCGCGAGCGATAATTTTTTGCGCAGTACGTTCCACGATGGTTATCAAAGTGTTTTGGACACATTCCTGTAAGTTAAAAGTATCCCAAATTTGAATAAAAATCTCGTTTTAGGGACAATCCCAGTTATTTCAGTGAGCACTTTATGTGTCGCTGTTATTCTACTAGTTTGTTGCTTATGGTAGGTAGTTATAACCTTTAAACATGCGATAACCCCAATTTTCCAGCATGCAAAGGAAACAGAAAAGTTTAAATCTCGAAGCTGGACCACGGAACAAACTGCTAAATTTTTCAAACAGCTCGTTGAACAAACTGAAGACGTTCCGCAACTATAAAATCAAGAGCGAAAATGTGAGCCGAGGGTCCGAGTCGGATTTGTTGGACGACGACATTTTTAACGGGTAACATATTGGACGTTTTTTGTTTTTCGTGGAAATTTTAGTTCGATTGTAAGCTTTAAAATTAGGAAATACCGAGGCCAACTTTTTCAAATTTGGCGCCTTTGACTTTTCGCGTTATTAAATCAAAGTTACTAACAGTTGGTACGTGCTAACCTGGATTAAATCTGAAGTTTAGTTCATGACAAACTGTCAATTTTAGTTTTTTCGATTTATTACTTAAGAGTGAGGCTGAAAATTTTGGTATTAATAAAATTAAAATCACTACAGTAATTTTCATATATAGGTGCTTCGTGGAAATCTTTTGTCCGTTTATGATTGGATATTATCGAGATTAACATTGTAATTTCGAATTTGGCGCCTCTTTCTAGTGATAAAATCAAAGCTACTAACCTTTGACGTGTGTTAACCTCCAATGTGTTAATCTGACGTTTCATTGAAGACAAACTGTCAAAAGTTATTAATATTTGCTATTTTATTTATGATATTAAACAAGTTGGAAAAATTGAATATCATTAAAATAACAGTTATCACGGTGTTAACGAAATTCTGGAATTTTAAAGGTTTAAGTCTTCGTGCCTGAAAATCGATGAGGACGTCGAATCCTGCAATAGTTGCGACTCCAAGTACACTTTTTATTCAGTGAGTATGCGAAGGTGTCGTCTGTATTTAAAACAGTCATTTCAGACGTATCCGGGAGTTACCAGGTCTGTAAGCAACGTGTCCGACGCCGCTACATACAAGAGTGTCCCCAGTATGTAAAATTCCGCTTTCTGAATAAATGTTTTCATGTTTTATTAATTTATTTTAAATACATTGCATTGGTTATTATATACATCTACTATGGACAAATAATATATTAAATAAAATTATACATTTTCTACGTTTCCGCTACTGGAATCGTGCCCCAGATAGTAGAAAGACGCGTGTAGTCGCTAACACAAAATGAATTAACACAATTCTCCTATTTCCCGGAAAAGAATCTAGACTTTTGGCAAATAACAATGTTATGTTTGTACAGCTTAAAATCACAATCTTATTCAATGCGAGTAACACACATTTTACACTAAACGTAAATCGTAAAAAAAATTCACTCTACGAAACGATTATGGCAAAGTTCTCTTACTTTATTTTATCTTCACTGTTAAAATAAATAACGACCTAACGCATTGAACCACCAAAACTTGACTCTTAGAATAGATTCAACAGAAATATCAACGATTTAGCAACTCCTCGTTAAAAGTCGGGAAACTGACTTTAAAGCCTACAACAAATCAACAACGTGTACAATTAACTAAACCCCGGACTTTCAGCGAGAAGCGCAAGCAGATCCAGTTATGTCTCGTTAATGATTTTGATTAAAAATTCGAAAAAGAAATAGAAAGAAACCAAAAGAATCGCCGTGAATCAAGAAATCATCGCGCTTATTACTAGATAAAGAATCATGAGGATTAACGGCGCGATGTAGAAGTACATTTTATCATACGAACTGTTACACACTTTGTTGTATTGTTCCTTGAGACTCGCTAAATCGTTCTGCAGCTTCGTCTTCTCATCGTTGATTTGCGCGTAGCGTTCTTTCAAAAGAACCAACTCCTCTTCGAGACTAACTAATTGTTCGTAACTTACAGGACTATTTGATATGGTATTTACATTGTTTTGGTCCTTTGTTTGATTCGCTTCCAGTTCTTTCACCAACGCGCTCACTTTGTCTTTCAATTGCTGACTTTCATTGCACCCTTCTTTCCATTTCTGCTGCAAAACCACGAGCTCTTCGCGCATGACTTTGTTTTCTTCCGCTTGAACACTGTTCGTTTGCTTTTCTTCACTCAGAGTTTTCTCCAATTCGGTTAGTTTAGTCTTGTTAGATTCCAATATGGATTCGAGTATTTCAATCTTCTTCTTTAGTTCATTTTGGGCCGACTGATATTTGTACTTTAAGGTTTTCGAGTCGACATCGTCGCTGTCGAAGTCGTCTTTTTCGTTTTCTTCGGAACTGTCGCGATCGGGAGATTCGGGGCCATTGGGACTCTGTAATTTACACTGAACAAAAGTGGGGATTTGAGAGAAACTTACGTCTTCGGGAAGGTTAAATGTGACTCGCTTTTCGCCCTCTTTCTCTTCTTCCACGATCGTGTTCTGGGAGGCGAAGCAATGACTTTTGCGGTCGTTTTCTACCTCCGAGGGCTTCTCTTCGCCCGGAACCTAGGGAAACATTCACATTATTTATTCTCTCAAAAAAAAAAAAAAAAAAAAACTCACCGTGAGATTGTAGTGATTATTCTGAGGTTCCATCTCCACTCCGTTCACTTTATTCATCTCCGCTTCGCAGATCTCATTCTCCAAAAGCTCTTTTTTTGTCTTCACATCATCATCATTGTAAATCAAAAGCTTCTAAAACGCAAATTTCTGTTATAATATTAATACACATCCAGGAGATTCTTACATCAATAAAGCTGTCATCCAAAGCGCTGAACATATCGGTGTCTTCTTTCGCCACACAATTCACTAATTTTAGTTGTAACTTCTCTACTTTTTCGATTTCCGCGTCCAGACGTGTTTGTAAATCCCACTGTTGTTGCTCGAGACGGATTCTTTCTTCGTTCGCTTTCTTCTGTTCGTCCGTAAGTTTCTGAGCGACTTCCTGAAAGCTAAGACGTAGAAAAGAAAGAAAAAAAAGTGAAGAACAAAACCTCGAGTTCGTGTTGCGTTTGAGTCAGCTGGTCTTGTATGAGTAGTGTTTCCTGTTCGGCGGAAATTCTTCGTCTTTCTTGTTCTGTAGCGACGGCTAGAGCCTGGAGGCGTTCGGCGTGGAGCTTTTCCAGGGCTTCCTTCGCCGCCACTTGATACGCTGCGTTGTCGTCCTAAAATTTACATTAATAAACTACAACATTAGAACTTGTTAATTTAAAGTGTGATGACAGATCTTAAGTGCCAAAAAACAAGAATTACGAGTTGCCGTTTTCAATTTTTTCACGAGAAATTTAAAATCTTGCCGCTGTAACAAAGCTGTTAACGCAGTTATTTTAAATGTGTTAATAAGCCATTACCAAACCCAAAAACTTTTTTTTCGGTTTGTATCACATTGGATATTTCAAGTCAGATAAAGAAAATTTTCACCGACAGCAAATTAACCGTGGTATTTTCTGCGATTTGCCGTATTTTTAGCGGAGTACAGAAATTACGGAGTTTATCTTGGAACACTAATTTTATAATTTCTCTTGGGAAAAATGACAATGACGTTTAGTCTACTTGATTCAAGTTTAAAACGTCAACTTTGAAAGGTTTCACCAACTCTCACAAAATTCCCTAAATTATCAAATTTGATTTTATTTTAAAAAAATGTATTTAATATGCAAACTAGATAAAATAGCCTACAAAATTTGTTTTACAAAACTTAAGAGCACTCGTCTTTTATAGGCACTCCTGCCTACGGCAGTTCTATTTTACTATAAGTTTTATAAAACTAGTATTTTGATATACTATATCAAAATATCTTTTTTTTTTCGTTTACCTGCAGTTTTACGATCTCCTCTCTATATTTATCCTCCCCCCAGTTCTTCCCCGCTTGTTGTAGCTGCGTTTCCAAGGCAGAAACTCGCGATAAGAGTCGTTCTTCGCCCACATAAGCCTGCCAACTTTGCTCTGCCGATCTTCGAGTTTCGTCGATGACACTCTCAAGAGCGGAAAGTTTGGTCTCTAAACATTGCTCCCGTTGAGTTGCTTCTTGAATAATTTGGTGCAGTTTATACAGCTCGTCTAAAGGCACGACTAGGAAGAAAAAAAAGTTAGATTCCAAGAAAATGACAATCGATGTTTTGTCTAAAAATAAATGCACATGCGAAACAAATTAGGATCGGGGGAACACCTGTTGTCTGGAGGAGCTAAAAATGAAGATCGAGACGAGAGTGTCGTTTCTTCCGAGATTTGACTATATAAACAGGCCGTGACCTTGTAGTTCCGCATTCTTTGATTGTTACAGCATGAGTATAAACAGGACTTTATTATGCCAACATTATGGAAATCCGAACATTTTTTAGTGAACCTTTTTGTTCGAGTTTAGCAAAAAAAGATAAACTTTGGATTATTATTTTTCGTGACAATGCTCTCATTAAAATTTCGTACAAACAACATGCTAGGAACTTCAATGGTATTTCTGGCACGACCATTAATCAGGGGTAATATCGACTGCTCGCCGAACACACAGTATTTATAGAAGTTTAAAAGTTTATATTTAAAGAAGCATTTATCGGGATGCTGCGCGTCGTGGGTGGGAGTAATTACTTTTTCATTACTTCCTACTTCGATAATACGTGATTGGGATGGGTATCTTTGTAATTAAAAGGCGAAATGCTAACAAGATTCGAATTTGGTGCCAAGTTTTAGTTTTTTTAAAGAAATAAACAGTCTTAGTATTTTGTTTTTTTTATGGAACGAATTGGGCTTTCAGTTTTGCATTTCCTAGGTTTTATGGGCGTCCCGCAATTTTACATACGCAATAAAATCAGTTTAACGGTCGCGTTTTAATGTAAACAAACTTCAGTCGTCATGACAACACCCTATCCACAGCCTTCTGAATTATTTATTTTCCCACCTGAGTAAGGGGGCTCATACCATGTGTGTTGCTTTCAACAATGCTGGGACTCGCTTTAGCCTCCTTCCCATCCGGAAGGTAGAGTTTCAGCGTCGCAATGATGCATCCATGAGTAACTTTCCTATTATTCTCGATAACATCCACCCCAAACTGAACTATATCACCAGAGCTGACTTCATGGTGTTCTGATTCCGCAGTCAACCTGTTGTTGTTAACAAATGTTCCGTTGCTGCTTTTGGTGTCCTGTAAAATTGACTTTAAAGGGGGCATCAGCTATGTTTTTCCTTACTTGTAGATAGAATTTTCCGTTTTCATACCACAGTAGTGCGTGATGCCTAGATAAGACTTTGCAGTCGAAAATGGCGTTGGTGGCAGTGGCTCGAGCCCGAGCCACCGAGCGCCCCACTTTCACGGGCTGATCTAGTATAAGCGTGCGTTCTTGAAAAGGGTGAGAATTCGGGCGGCAGATGAGCACTGCTTTCGCGGTCATTTTGTTCTCGTTGCTCATTACCATGTCATTGATGGCGGGGGTTGGGTATGTGGCCACATTTTTCACCCAGATCCCACTTACAACGACCATCGCCTGGAATTAATGAATTTGATTAGAGTCAATAAAAATCATTGACATTCATCTGCGTTAATTGCCGCGACTAGCGCGACGACAACAACTACGAATTCGACAGAAACGCACCCGCACTCACCTAAATATAAAAACAACGTAAAATTTCATTTATTGAAGGGATATGTCAAAATCAGTGGGCGTGAAACTAGGTACCACAAATTGCCAAAATTACAAGCACATTTCCACTGGCAGCTTCGAGCTGATCTTTGGCATCCACACCCGCAAACTCCGCTACTAATTCACATATTTACACTAATCATCTAAATTTATCTAAACTTGGCCGTTGCTTGACATTTTCAACTACAAAGAGACGAAGACGCAGAAGCTGACAGGTTGGTACAACTGACGTAGCTAACTTCACTGCACAATTTTGAGGTTAACCTTCAAACAAGTTAGACTTTCTAAATCATGGAAACTAGAAGGGATGATAGAGACAGCAGCCCCGACATGGAAATCGAACGGGAGGCGCGCCCCATTATTGTGCGCAACACTACGGACCTCCAGCGACTCAAGCTCGAAAAGCTGATGAAAAATCCGGTAAGCAGCCCCCACGAAACTGTGACTAGAGGATTATTCAAAGTGTTTCCAGGAGAAACCTGTGATTATCCCAGAGCGGCCAAAGGAAAGGGGGATCCCTGTTGTTCCAGACTTTGTAAGGAACGTCATGGGAAGCAGCGCTGGGGCCGGATCTGGAGAATTCCACGTTTATCGGCATTTGAGGCGAAAAGAGTACGCCCGGCAGAAATACATGAAAGAGAAAGGAGAAAGGGTACTAAAAAATTTGTTTTTTCAAAGTTTAACTGTGTGGTTGTAGGAAAAACTTGATGGCGAGTACCACGCTAAGTTGGAAGAGAACCGGAAGAAAGCGGAGGAAAGGACGGCGAAGAAGAGGCAAAAGAGACTCAAGAGGAAGCAGAAACAGAAAGGGAAGAAAAAACAGAAAGTGAGCAACTCCTCACAGAGTGATCAGACGACAGAGCCCAGCGAGAGTGAAGAAGAAGAAGACAATGAGAGTGAATCTAAAGAGGAGCCCAAAAGTAGTGAACCCAAAGAAGAGCCAGAAAGTAACGAATCAAAAGAGGCTGAAGCTGAAGAAAAAGTTGAGAAAGCTGAAGACGGCGAAAACTAACAAAGAAACGATATTTCGAAGAATACGGAACTTGTCAAACTCCCACAGGGTGGAATTCGCTTCTTCTACGTTGAATGTACAAAAACCATCCAAATAAAGATTACTTTAGTTTTTTAAAACCTGACTAGTCCGGCGCATCCACCATTTTTGCCCGATCCTCAAGTAACGATTTTCCTAATTATAATGTCCCTGAATTAGCCCCCAATCAATTTTAATCGAATTTATTATTCAGTGTTGCAATTTTCAGCCTGGTCTAGTGTGCGACGGCGGCCCCTGTCACTTTCAGTGATTTTAGCTCGCTTAGTTTCTCGGGACCCCAGTCAAAGACTGTTGTAAAAAATCCCGGATTCTCATCGTAGTAAAACCAGCGCCCCCACGCTCTAATGCACTTCGTGTTGTCGTCTTTTAGCGTTCAATAATTCCGCCGCGAGCAATTTTCGAGTTGGTGTAGTGGCGTTTAGCAGTTGGTATCCCTGCCATTCACGCAGCAATTTTTTCTCAGTTTGTCATTTTCAGTTGCGCATTGTAGCGGTTTGTGTAGTTCTGTGACCGTTACAGTGTTTCGCGTCTTTTAGTGACTGTTGGATTAGAAATTTAAGTGAAAATAGTGTTTGGGTATCATTCGTCACATTTTGTAAGTAAAATCATTGAGAGAATGTTGCGATTGTTGAAATTCTAGAACGGAAAATTGACATTGGCTAAAGCAAAATGGCCGATATTGATTTTGTCGGAAAGGCCTTAAAAGTGGAGAAACCTGCGAAATTCGTCTTCGAAGACTTTCCAAAAGGGATTTGCTTACAAAGTCTGACCGTTAAACCGGTTATTGCTTAATCGCGTAATTCAATTACGTTGTTGTAATCGATGATCAGCTGTCAAAAATTGCGATTTTTGCGAGATTTCAAGGGGGTTCCTGACGTTAACGACGTCGAGAGGTCACTCGTTGTTCCCCCCGTAAGCACTGTAACTACATTTTCTTGCTTTTTTGTCACCTGTTTCTAATTTATTCGATAGAGTGACTAATAAGTAACCTCGGACTTTTTACATTTCTTTAGGTCTCGTCCGACATCATTTGTGTTGACGACGTCAAAGATAATGTTTTTGGCAGCTGGAAAGTACAGATTGCAACGCAAACAATGTCCTAGCATGTAAACAAAAGTTTAATTATTGTCGCCATTTTTCCATGTATTGCAGATACGGAAGTTGGATGAGTGGGCAGACGTTGCATTTTTAGGATTTTACAGAACAAATTCCAGGGTCAGAGTAAAACTGCTTACTTTACATGATTGAATAATAAATATTTATTGTCTAATATTTGTGATTATTCGACCAAGGTTTATTGCTATGTTGAGGACCTTCGTTTCGCCCTTTTTATCGATTAAACGTAACGAAGCCAACATTTCGCCCCAGAATTTATTACGTAATCAATCTCCGTTCCTGATACACAAAGCGCGATTATCCGCCTTCATTAAAATGTCAGAGATTCTTCTCGTGAACTCTGACCACTAGAGAATTTCAGCGATGCTTTTGTCGACAAAATGCCAGAAACGTGTGTTCTAATTTCCGATTTTGTTACAGGTAATGCAATAAGGATTTGCTGAAAGTCGAGCCCCGGAACATTAACATGAAAATGGTTCTATCTCAACGCCAGCGAGAGGAGCTGTAAGTTATTATTCAGTGAAGACACAATATCATTTTGTCTGTATCATGTAAGACTAGTCCATATGTGATATATAGGTTGGTCCTGTTGGTCCTCAATCACATTCTAAACACGTGCACCCACTAGATAAAAACCATGTTGCTATTTTTTTTATGAAATGCAATACAGTCATTTCATGTATGAAACCAATTTAAATTTTAATCACGTACAGTTGGGACCGGTGAAATCGAAACAACGGTGCACGTGCTACACATATGAATGACTACCAGAATGCGAATGATAACAGTTGTCACGTGACCGTTTTTAACATTTCTTCGGTTTTAAGCTCAGACGAGATGATTCATGTCAATTATCTTTTGTTATCGTGCAATTGGTGAACTTTTGTTCATTGCAAAGTGACAAAACTTATCTTGTTGCTATAAATATTGTCACTTTGTCGAGTGCCTTGTAGATCCAGGATTTTTTTTGATAAATCTAACGTCAAATCCGTATAGTAAAGTTGCAAAAACTACAGAAGATTAAATTTCTAAACAATAGCCTCCAGTCATAAAACGGCCACATAAACACTAATTTAATGTCTTTCAGTAATTTGTGACCATGCTCTTGGCACCAGTTGTACTCTTGAAAGAGCAAAGTTCAAACCTCTCATGTACTGTTAGGGCAACAAAAACTGTGAATTCTTGATTTCGACTCTATTAGAAAACAAGCACGCACAAAACCAACAAAAACGGCTTAATTTGATTGTGCCGTTATGCAACGTGCAATTACCTCATTAAAAAAGACGTGTAGATTTTTCGTGACGTTTTGGTAAAAACAGCGTTTTATTTCGATTGTGCAACTCTATGCGAAACTTCATTGTACAATTTCTGCTCGACTTTTACCGTTTCTACTTCAACAAATTAAAATACCAAGCATTTGCATTGAAATACGCGCCTCGAGATCTGATTGTTGTTCTTTTTCCCGAGTTCGAGTCGTAGAAAGTAAACTTGATCCTTGAATGTGACGTCGTTAGCATTTTTATTTCCTTTCTTATCTCAGTCATTAAAAAACTCGCGAAGAGATGAAAGTGTGGAAAAAACACGATGGGACGAGATAGTTCATATGTGGAGCAGTGGGCATGGTCTTGGGATACAGTAGAACCTCTCGGCAACGAATAAGATAATATTCCCACAGTTCTTGAAATACTTCGGGCTGTAGCTTTTTTCGACACTGGTCGAACTTTTTTCACAGCCAAAATAAAGTTGGACGATCATTCTATAATCGTTTACTTTACGAACTCGCGGGTTAAAGATGAATTTTATGGGCTCATCTGGCAAAGTATACTTAAGGGCCTGAAGAACCTTTTTACGACAGTAAAAATGAATTTTATGGACTAATTTGTCAAAATGTACTTTAGGGATCGAAGAACCCTTTAGCGGCGTAAAGATGAGCTTAGACCTATATGTACTTTGCCAACTATCGATGTTCTAATGTACTTTCTTTCATTTGGGCGCGTTTTATGGCCTCCGGTAAGGTTTGGCAAAGAAAGTTGGATCAAGATTTCGCTTAATATTCGATGACTATTTGCCCTCAAGATGTGTGCGCAAAATTGTCTAATTACTGCTGCCCTAATCTATTAGGAATTGAAGAGGTAATTTAGCAGTGATGATTGAACTGCTTCTTTAGCTTACAGATGGGTGGTCCCTTTTTTCAAGACTTTCGCAAAAGTGAAATCGTTTTTTAATTCTACTAAAAATGATAAAGAAGTGATGATCGGCGTTTAACGATTAGCAATTAACTTATAAGCAAAGATGTCATTGTGACAATGGTGATAGGATAAGATAAGAAACAGTGCTACTAATACGTGAAAGCTTCAGGTGGAAGTCAAATACCCGATGCCGAATGCACAAGTTTCTTACCACGTCGACAGGGTCGTAATTGCGAGCATTGCGGTCCTTGGTGACTTATCCAACTAAACACCATCCTTAACTTTGGATTCCGTATAGAAATTCTGCTTTTCTAATGTCTGCGGCTCCCAGACCAAAACAAACATTGAGGTGTTTACCCAGACCTCTAACAGTTTACATCCCGGAAAGCGAAGTTCTCCAAATTCCCATCCGTTAATGAATTGCATTGTTTGCGAGGTTACAAGTGCACTCTGTTTGTATGTAGATTCAGATTTGCATCAGGTGTTAGATGCAAATGCGGTCTTCACATTGAAACATTTAATTAAGGCTACACACAACTCCGCTTGGCTTAATAAAAAACCTAAATTCTTGCGCTACATCCGACGATAATTCACATCTTCAACGTCCCGTTACTCCTTCACAAATCAACATCTGTACACGACGGTAATAATATGAAAAGATAACTGTGTTATTCTCTCTCAATCGATCAATGAGTTAAACGACTCCGTTACATTGGCCAGTAAACGCCCAGATAGCAATTGTCAACGGAGTACCACAAGGATCTTTGGGCCTGTGCTTTTCCTAACGGGCTTTGCGAATTATGCATGGCTACCGTTAGACCAATTTTGTACGATGGGCGTTATGCTATAATTAACCGGAAGACGTCTTTGTCTGTGCATAAACGTGGCGGCGTAATAAGCGAATCAATACCGACGCCTTGGGAACGGCGACGTCATTGCGTAGTGTCGCCGCTGGTTTCATTGTCAAGGCGACGCCGACGACGGGGATGTTGGTATTCGGAATTGAGGCGATTAAAAACTCACTTTCTTCAGATGCCCAACTGTACGTGTGTTATTAAAACGGTACTTTTTTTTTTTTTTAATTTAAAATATCATGACTACACTGTTATTAAGTGGCTTGATATAATAAAGAGAATTGCTTTTCATGAAAGAATAGGTAATTACTGCCATAAGTCGCTTATGCAATGCTTTTTCCAAGTGACTCACTATTATTATTCCTGAATCAAAACGTGAAGTAATTCATCCTTTGATTAATAGACGTCGTTTTTGGCAAATTAATTTTACGGCTGATGAAAGCCGTCACGAATCGTCAATTTCTATCTTTATTAAAGTGTTCGTGGTGAGTTGAATTTTCCTGGAAAAAATCACTAAGTTTATCAATGAAACGTTCCCAAAGTGACAAAACCATGTGTTGAGCGTATGGGAAAATTACAAGTAATTAACACGTCTCTATTGCCTTTTACCGCATATTAAAAATCGCCGATTCATCTGTCAACATTAAGCCTTTCACTAGCTTTCGATATCAGCTACTTTTGGTTAATTATTAAACCAATAAGCAGCTCACAAATTGTATTAATTTCGTGATGTTTCCATTCCCCGCGAGCGCTTGTTTTGCTATCTCTAAGAAATAAGGAAAGTGTTCTACAATTATCATAATGACGCTTCTGTTTGTGTGCTTTTGAGTTTCGGTACCATTATCTGAAATTAATATGTTTCTCAGGTTATTTAGAGACATCCGGTCCGCTTATAAATAATTTCGTCTAATTACGTGCACTTTGGAGATATTACAAAATGAGAAAGACGTGGGATATTTTTAAAGTCGACTGGGGCATTTCTGATTGTCGGGTTGGTAAAATGGAGATGAAAATCGAAGTGAGTCAGAGATGTGGGTGGAACTCTCTTACTAAACGTCTCTTTGATATTTTGTGCATTGACTGTGGTAACAGATTTTTACTCGGTGGTGCCCAATAGGCTGACTTTTTTTTCATGTTGGTAGCTCTGTCGACGACCGGCCGAAGTGCCAAACGGTTCAAAGCCTATTTCGCCGCATGTAACGATAAATCACCACCGAGGTCGATTCACATGACCGCATAGAATTTCACTTTTTAAACAGGTGACTAATAAAAAAGTTATTTACTCGAGAAAAAATTGCTTTATTATGTATACAGACGGTTCCAGTTTTCCGCAAGACAAAGGAAGTAGATCTTCCGTTGATGTGGCCAAAAAAAATAATTGCGCTGTTATTGTTGAGAATTTTCTTCGGAACAAAAACGTCAAGTGGGCTATTTTCCGAACGTGGACATATCGACCCGTGTATTTTTAGTGTTTATTCTATTTTCGTGTGACCATGACATAATGGATTTACTGAAACTCAATGTTGCTAATCGATATGAAAAGTGTTGAATCTTTACACGAATCACAACAGAACCCTCGTTTTTGTACCGACTGAGTCATGCCGTTGACACCTTGTCGTTATTCGTTCCATCAATTAATTTGCATCGACTTACGTAACGTCTATTTCAAACATTTTTTCGTAGTGTTTGTTTAAGTTACATCATTTCTTTTTTACAACCCATCATGTACTCGAGTGGTGTTTATTTTTCTTTTTTTTTTGCAGTAATAAAGCCATCGCTGATTATCTCGGTAGCAATGGTTACATGAACGCTTTGGAGGCTTTTAAAAAAGAAACCGATATGCCCGGCGAATTGGAACGAAAATTCGGAGGCTTGCTTGAAAAGAAGTGGACTTCTGTGATAAGGCTTCAGAAGAAAGTGATGGAGCTCGAATCGAAACTACACGAGGCCGAGAAGGAGTACATTGAGGGAGCGCCCACGAGAGGGAAGAGGAGTCCGGGAGAATGGATCCCCAGACCCCCTGAGAAATTCTGCCTGACAGGTTAGCATTGGACTACTCTTTCATCTCCGTTCGTCACGATTTTTATTCCAGGTCACAGAGCTCCAGTGACCCGCGTGATTTTCCACCCTATGTTCAGCCTCTTCGTCTCGACTAGCGAAGACGCCACCATCAAGGTCTGGGATTTCGAAACCGGAGAGTACGAGCGGACTCTCAAAGGTCACTCCGACGCCGTCCAAGACGTCGCTTTCGACGCCTCCGGGAAACTTCTGGTCTCTTGCAGCGCCGATATGTCCATCAAACTGTGGGATTTCCAACAAAGTTACGAATGTATCAGAACGATGCTTGGACATGACCATAACATCTCCAGCGTTGCTTTCATGCCGGCTGGTGATTTTGTCGTTTCTTCGAGCAGGGATAAATCGATCAAGATGTGGGAAGTATCGACGGGTTATTGCGTCAAGAGCTTCGTAGGACACAAAGATTGGGTACGAAGAAGGAAAAAATACAAGAGATGGAGATTTTTATGAGTTTTTTATTTTAGGTTAGAGTAGTACGACCGTCGCCTGATGGAACATTATTGGCAAGTTGTTCTAATGATCAGACGATTAGAATATGGCAAGTGTATTCGAAAGAGTGTAGGGCTGAACTTAGGGCGCATGAGCACGTGGTCGAGTTTGTGGCTTGGGCACCGGAGGCGGCAGCGAATGCGATTAATGAGGCTGCTGGAGTTGATAACAAAAAGGGGGCGCATATGGGGCCATTTTTGGCGTCGTGCTCGAGGGACAAGACCATTAGGTAAGGAGGGGATTATGCGCTATTGATTTGGGTAGAAGATGTAGATATAAAGACGATTTTCTACGAAAATAGATCCGTAGATTATCTTTATAAGTTGATATACACACCATTTCCTTGCCAAAAAAATTGCAGTTTATCATTGGAAGTTGATGAATGTTTTTGTAGATTTCTTTCTTATTTAATTTAGAACAATTGTCTTTAGATCTATCTCGGTAGAGGTTGATTAATAGGTGATCTAAAGACGATCTTCTTTGAAAGTTATGCAGATATACTATTATAAGATATACAATTTAAATTGATCTAGATCTTGCCCAAAAATAAGCTAAAAATGATGATTATTATCATGTAAAGGCGCTCTGCTCCAAAAATTCATTAGAGACGACCCTTTCAAGTTGATTTAAAGAAACTCTCATACGTTGATCCACAGACGTTCTTCTTAAAAGTTGTTTTATAAAGAATTTCATTAGAAGCAGATCTAAAGCCATTTTTTTTTAATTCCCTTGGCAAAATAGACAGTTTGTTGATCTTTGGAAGACTGTCATCACTTGAAGGTAATCTAAGCACATTCCTCAAAATATGTTGGTTTGTAGACTATTTCCACTAGAAGTGGATCTAAAGATGATCTTCAAAAAAGTAAATACTTTTACAAATGTAGACGATCAACTTCAAAAGTTTTATATACATAGTATTTAGAAGTTGAGCCATATCTCCTCATCCTTAGAAGGTGATCTAAAGACGATCTTCCTTAGCAGTTGATCTACAGTGAATTTATTAGACGATTTCAATTAAAAGTTGATCGTCAAAAAAAAACTGGAGATGATGTTCAGAAAACCTCAACCATTGATCTTCTCTTGAAGGTGATCTAAAGAAGACGATTTTCAAATAAAAAAAAATCTGATGGGCGACCTTCTTTAGCTGACTGAATCTCTTTTTTCAGAATATGGGACGTGGGTGCCGGCGTGGCGCTCTTCGTGCTGGCGGGCCACGACAACTGGGTCCGCGGGGCTGTTTTCCACCCCGGAGGTAAATTCTTAGTCTCTGTCAGCGACGACAAGACCTTGCGAGTTTGGGACTTGAGGAACAAGCGCTGCTACAAGACACTAGATGCTCATAAACACTTTTGTACGTCTGTAGGTGAGTCCGAGAGTTTTTCCTCTTTATCACGAGATATTAAACCACTGCTTGTAGATTTCCACAAGTCACATCCTTACGTGATTTCGGGAAGTGTAGATCTAACGGTGAAAGTGTGGGAATGCCGTTAATTCCTCAGCAGATGATACAGGAGTCGTACTAAACTAAAGAACTCAAAAGTGACTTTCGAAGTCAGCTGGTGTGTATGATTTAATTATTTAAGCGAAAACTTTTATTCTGTTAAAAGGTTTTATTTAGTGCAAATATTTCAGTTATTTAACTAATTTGAGTCTTGTGATTTTGTTCTTTGTAACTATACAATGATTACATTATTTAACAACGTATTTAAGGTCTGTAATTTTCCCTGAAGGCAGTCTTGTAGTTTCGTTTTTTGACTTAGAACAAATACACTTTGTTGTTGTTTATTTTTGTTACATCAACAGGAACTTTTCCTTTATTTATGTGATATTTTGATGAAACTGCAAGTTTGTTAAGTAGTTATTCTTATAAATGCTTCAGATATTTAAAAGGCAGTGGATAACATAGTGCGCTGAAATTGTTGCTGATATTCAGCACAAAGTTATTGTTGAATTATTTTTGTTTAAGCGGCCGAGTATCAGTAAAAGTTTCAACTAGTAGAGCTTTTTCCGTTCATTCATCTTAGATACTAATAGATAGAAAACTAGATACAGATTATTCAGTATTTTCATTTTCTGTGACAGTCGCTATTTCTAGAACTATAATCCTCGATGTAGATTGGAAAATGTATATTGCACAATCTCTGCTTAAACCATGTTTTTTTCCCAACTGTACATATTTTCGGTAATTTCTAAAATACTCATCAAAACCAGCGATTTTTTCAAGCCGTCTTACCCTTATTTCGGATTTTATCAGATTGCTTGCTTTATCATGTATAACGGCACAACGTTTATATATAGCCCTTACATTGTCTTTTTCAGTAGAATTTGTGAATATTTTCTTCTGTATATAAAATAAAATTGTCTCTCCATTTTGGCGTGTTTGTTTTCCCTCCTCGTTTTGAGTAAGTGGCCCCATCTAGGATCTTAAAGAAGCAGAGGATGTGTACGTGGCTCCATCTGAACAGAATTTATTGTTAGTTGGAACTACTCAAAAAACGCAGCGCTTACAATCAAGTCATCAGAACTACTAAAGAAACGATGAAAATTTATTTTGACCTGGCGCCTTCACCATTTTACAACGAGGCCGTAATCACAATTATTCTTAACAAAATGTAAGAAATTGAGGTTCACTCCGTGATGGATATTCTGACTGATGCGTCTGTAAAATTCATCTTTAAGAGACCGTCAAATAAACGTGAACAAACAAGTAGATAAATTTTGCTTTTTTTTTTGGCTCTAGGTGGACCAGTTCCGAGACGTAGAATTTCCTGAAACAAGACAATTAACACCTCATCAACATACAAGTTGACATTACTCAACTTGACACCAATTCTGACAAAAAATAGCCCTGAAAATGAATTTTGAAACACTTCTGGTTTTGTCAAAACGAAAATTAAATCAGTTCGCATCCACTTAACTTATTGAACTGTGCCTCATTAGTCAATATAACACTCCTGTCAACATAAAAAAACAAAAAAACACTAATTAAAACGATAAAATACATACCCAAAACAGGAACATGGGAGCGGTCGCTTTATTTTAGCAAGAACACGTTTTAATTGACTCCCAAAAAGTAGTTAATTAAAAAACAATTACTTCACGCAAGGTCCTTAACCAGTTCAAACCTTCATCAATAACTCTCTCTTGGTGTGGGAGTAATTTTGACTCAAATAGATTACTCATGAAAGTAGGTCAGTTTTTACAATTTTAGACAATATATAGATCATTCTCAGCTATCAGACAATAAAATCAATTACTACATTGATTTATAAAAGGTGATTTGTAATCGTTACGCATTGTCTCGATGACTGGAACCAAGGGCAAAAAAGGTCCAAGTGCTACGAAGTTCGCCCGATCTGACACCACTCGACTTTTCTTGGTCTCACTGACCTAATTCTGCAAATCGATACGATCTGTCTATCGCCAATCAATTTGGGCGTCCATAACTTTAAATATTTTAACAAAAATATCTAAGCTATTGTTTCGAGCTTGCAAAATATCCATGCATTATAATTTTTAACGGTTCAACTTTAAAAATTTGAGTGATTCATTCGAATTGAAAAAGTATAAATAAATGCAAGGTCGGAGTGGTGGCATTCAACTTCGAGTTATGGATTTGTAGATCGTATACAGATATTTTGTACATGGGTTACATAATGTTACAGGCCATGAGACTTGTCTAGTTGACGATAAAATGGATATAAATCGATGTTAACCTTTTTTTTAAGTGTGTTGTCACGGCTGAAGTTTGGAGAGGAATTTGTGGGTGTTGAATGGAATGGAATCAGATTTAAGAAAGAATCCATTGTGCTGATGAAAAAACGAGCGGTTGCAAAAATCGAGATGAGTGGGCTGAAAGACTCGAGGGGAAAAAAAGTGCAAAATGGTACTGAATTCTAAGGTCATTTTTTTATTTTCTTGAATTATTTAAATGCTTTGATTTTTTGGATGCTTTCGATTCTCTATATCTTTTAGATTTAAATTTTATAGATTAGATTGCTTGTTTTTGAATTTTTTGGACTAAAATAGATTGTTTCAACAAATCGAATTTTTTGTACCCTTTAAAACGCTTAGATCTTTTTTATTTGTTTTTTTTTTAAATAATTGTTCTATAGTTTAGTAATTTGGTACAATTCTTAAACAGGTTAAAAAGAATAAAGGCTTCAAATTTCATCGCTGTAGCACTACAGATAAAAAAGTTACGACGTTTAAAAGAAAATTTAAGATACTTTAAACTTGTTCTAATACTTACATTTTTTAAAATTGTTTCTATCACAGTAATTTTCTCAAATTTCATTTTAGTAGTATTTTTTTGTGATATCTCTATTGATATCAAGGTTTCAATAATAAAAAAATGGAAATTTTTGGCTTGTTCTAAAAATGAAATTTTCCGTTTTTTTTTGACTACAATTTTGTAATTTTCTACATATAATAAACAGGTTCAAGGTACTAAGCGGATTAATTGTATAGCGCTATATATATATATATATATATAAAGGTTGTAGTATCAAGATTAATAATTTTGGAAATTACTGGTTTCTAAAAATTGGTACAATTAATAAATTGTTTTAAAGTAATACTTTTTTTTTGTAATTTTCATAGCACTATAAATAACAAGTTGCAGCAATAAGGTTTTTATAAATAAATGGTTCGTTCTCAAAATTCAGAAATTTCTCTTATTTGTTCTATATAACAATTCCCAATTTCATTTCAATAGTTTTATTGATACAAAGTTACAACGATTAAAAAAAAGTGGAAATTTTTGGTTCGTTCTAAAAATGAAAATATCCGAAAAAAATTTTTGCTTCTACAATTTTGTAATTTTCTACACATAATAAACAGGTTTAGGGTAAATAAGCTTTCCCAACTTAATTGTGATAGTACTATAGCTAAAAAGGTTGTAGTGTTAAAAATAATAATTTTGGAAATTTCTGGTTTCTAAGGAAATTTTTTAAAATTGTATTCATTTAGTTTACAATTTTGTAATTTGGTATAATTAATAAATAGCTTTAAAGTAATATTTTCTGTAAATTTCATTGTAATAGCACTATAAATAAGAAAATTGCAGCATTTACTTATTTCTTATAAATTTTTGGCTCCTCTCAAAATATAAATTTCAAAAATTTTTATTATTTGTTCCATGTTTTTGTCACTTGGTACAATTAAAAAACAGGTTCAAAATTCTAACGTCTCCTAGTTTCATTGAAATGGTTTTATTTATAACAAGGTTACAGTAATAAAAAAAATAATAAAAAAAATTGGCCCGTTCTGAAAATGAAAATTTCCGAAAATTTTTTTTCTGGGCTACAATTTTGTAATTTTCTACATATAATAAGCAGGTTCAAGGTAATAATCTTTCCTAACTTAAATGTGATAGCACAATAGATAAAAAGGTTGTAGTATTAAAAATAATAATTTTGGAAATTTCTGGTTTCTAAGAAGGAAAATTCAAAAAATTTGTTTTTATTATGTAATTTGATACAATTGATAAATAGCTTTAAAGTAATATTTTTTGTCAATTTCATTGTAATAGCACTATAAATAACAAATTTACAGCATTTACTTATTTTTTTTTAAATCTTTGGCTCCTGTCAAAAATATAAATTTCAAAAATTGCTCTCATCTGTTCTACAGTTTTGTAACTTGGTACAACTGAAAAACAGGTTCAAAAATCTCACGTCTCCTAGTTTAATTGCAATAGCTCCATTTATAACAAGGCTACAGTAATTAAAAAAAAGTCTCTTTCTAAAAATAAAAATTTTCAAAGTTCTTATATTTCGAACTACAATTTTGTAATTTAGTACAATTAACAAATAGCCCAAAGCAACATATTTTTTTAATTTCAGTATAAATAACAAAGTTACAGCATTGACTTATTATTTTATGAATCTTTGGCTCCCCTCAAAAGAATAAATTTCAAAAATTTCTCTTATTTGTTTTATATTTTTATGATTTGGTGTAATTAATAAACAGTTTCAAAACAGTAACGTCTCTTAATTTCATTGTACGGACTCCGTTTATAACAAAATTTGTGGTTTGTTTTAAAAATGAAAAACAACGGTCTTACTCTTTGAACTACAATTTCGTAAATTAATAAACAGATTCTAGATAATAAAGTTTTATAATTTCATGGTTATAGCACTATTATCTATGGTTTTGTAATTTTGGTACAATTACATTTTTACAGCATTTTAAATAAATTAGGGTGCTAAAAGTAAATGTTAATTTTTTTCCAAGTTGTTGACTTATTCGAATTCCTTATGGATTATTTGAATAAATCTATCATAAATACTTTTGGCCTCTGGCTGTCAAAACATCTCCAAAAACCCCATGGGCACCATTCCACATGAATAAAACCAGCATGCGAAGATAAGCGACATCAATTACAATATCTCAACATGCTCGCTCCCAACTAACCGATATCTGTAATGAATTATTGATCACAAATCTAGAGCAGCATTGTTCCCTATAAATTATGACGTATATTTTTTGTAATGGCGTCTTATGTAACGTAGTGAAAGGTTTTTCTCATTTTGAAAATAGAACAGGACATAGTTTGCATAATAAATTTCTTAAAATCGACAAAATCAATTATCTTCGAGTTCACAAACGCGATAATTTATAGCGACTCGAATACGGCACGAATTCCATAAAAGTGAAAGATCGAGTACGACAACAACATTATCTCTTTTTTGAATGTTGTTCGACTGGTAATTAAAAATATTGTCTTCATTTTTACTAGAAGGACAATTTGTTACTTAAATGTCAGAAAAAGATTTAGAAGTAATTGTTGGTAGAACAGGTGGTTTCTAAGTGGAACAGCGACATTTTTAAAACTGAGAATCCGCTCAATGAGAAAATTATATTGCGCACTTCATGTTCTGAGAAACAGAACCAGACTTGATGTCGAAAGTCGTTTTTCTGTTCGATCTAACGATTGGGAAAATTCAACGTGCGATGGTAATTTATGTTGATTTATTTTTCAGAGGAGGAATGTGGGCCGGGAATGGGCAGAACATCTCACTTACAAACAATGAAGTGTTTACAATGACGGGGAATTTAAATTGGCATTTTAGAGCCGGAGTCCGGAAAAACGTAAAACACGCAATTTTGGAATCGTTTTCATGCTCCGGCGGCCACCAGTCACGCATAACAATGGTCAAGTTCAGATTTCTACCATCAGTTACATAAATCATTGCCTTCGTAATTTTACAGACGGTGTTTTGCTCTAGTTTTGAATTTTCGATCAACGACTTTGTTTGGGTCAAGGACCGAGCAGAGAGATCCGGCAGGAAAACAGGACCTTGTCAAATTTTTTATAGCAATCTTCGGATTCCTGCTAGTAAAACCGAGGTTATCCTGCGGTCGCATCCCCCGCGAATTCGACCCTCGAATTTTCATTTATGTAAATGCGAACAGTAACCGAAATGAAAATAAATTAAATAAGAATATGAAAGCCGGCGGCTTATACAATTCGTTTCATAACATGTGTCCTGCCCAGCCCATGTGTTTTCTGATTGACGTCCGACGACAAAGCAGAATTTGTCTAATGACCAATGAAATCAATTTCTATAAAGAAAAGTGTGATCGATAAGTCGTAATTAAGATCAGGGACGGTGAACAAAAAAACAAAACGTTGAAAATTTGCATAGTGGAGGATATCAGAGAATGAAAGTACAATTAATTGTTCGATATGGCAATGTGTTAAATAATCTGATTTAAATTGGTAATTCGGGGAAAATATTATGCAATTGTAAAGACGGAGTTGCAACATTCCAAGAATTCGATGGACGCATTTTTTGGCTATTATTGGTTTAATTACGCGCGTGCTGAGCTGCCCAGGAGGCAGTTTAATTAATCTGTTTTGAAAGTGAGTGGGGAATTCGGGTGGTGGTAATTATTGCACAGTTTGAGAAATGAAAAATGATAATTGTGCTGAAAAATTATTGGCAGGCTGATTACAAAGCTGCAACCTATTTAATCTAATTGATTGAAATCATATAACGAAACTGTGAAACAGAGACGTTAAGAAATTACAGAATAGAAAATTTAAGGAATAAATTTTAGTTATCTAAACATTTAAGTAAGGATCTGAAATTTGAGCTAAAACTGAGTGTGCAAATTTCACATCTTGACAAGAAATTAAAATTACCAAATCTAATGCATTGTTGTTTTCGAAACACAGTAAGAACCTGAAACTGGAACCCAAAAGTTGTAAAAATTTTTCATTTCAACTTTCAGCTTGCTGAAAACTACTTGTAAGCTGGAAAGCAGAAAAACAAAATAGAAACTTGAAATTCCAAAAAAAATCAGTGCCTAATCTAAAAAATTTAAAAAAAATCTTAGAAATCCAATTGCATTATAATGATTAGTTTTTAGATTTTTTTTTATGTAATTTATAATTTTGTAATTTAAAATAATAATTTCCCTAAATTTAATTGTTATAGCAGCATGAGTAAAATGTTTATGCGTTTATTCAAACACAAAATTTTGGAATTTCGTGTTTCGCCCTAACAATAAAATTTCTAAAATTTTTCGTATTAGACTTAGAGTTTTTTAATTTGGCACAATTAATAAACAGGTTCAAAATTTTAACGTCACTTAATTTCATTACTATATTACTATAAATATCAAGGTTTTGGAATTTGTTTATATTTTTTTTTTGAAATTTCTGACTCGTAAAAATTTAAATTTGCAAAATTGGTCTTACTTGGTTTCCAATATTGTAATTTAGCACAATCAATAAATGGGCTCACAACAGTAAATTCCCTAAATTTTGAGGTAATAGCACAACGGGTCAAAAATAATTACCTCTTCTATACTGACATCAACTGGGATGAAATTTTGCACGCTTATAGAATTCGGTCAGTTTCTTCAAATGACGGTTATCTTATCTTTTCTTATGTAGAATTTCACGAATAATTTATTAGTGTGCCCGGAAACCACCTACAATTTCAGGTTCCGGAGTTATTTGGATATTTAAAAAGTTGCATTTTGATTTCTGATTTTTTTAACTTATTAAATATGGCCGATGTTAATATTTGGTTGAAATCATTATATTTATTAGGTTTTAAATACTCAGATCCTAGTGTCATATTGATTTAAAAAATCGCGAATTTAAAAATAAATAATTGAAATTTGTTTATAGTCGAAATTTCAGACCCAACACCTATTAAAAATTAAAAAAAAAAATTAAACATTAAAAAAGGAGAGCAGCTCGAATTTTAAAAGAAAGACTGAATCTCAAATAATTATGTTAATTTTATTTCAATATTTTTTTTATAAAAATGTTATCCAAATACAACTTGAGAAAATTAAAAATATGAAGGTAAACAGTGTTGCAATATTGAAAACGTGCCTATTTTATTTTGTTGAATGAATTTGTAAGTCTCCAAGATAAAATCTGAATTGCTAGTCCCAAAAAAATCGAAAGAACTGAGATCTAAAAAAAAAATTCTAAAGTTAAAATTAAGATTCAATTCTTTTAAAAATTTACAAGATTAAGTTTTGCGGGTTTGAGAATCTAGCTCCAAAAATTCAAAGCTTTAACTTCTAGTTTTTGGAAAAAATAAAAAATATAATATGAAGCAACTAGAAAAGCTAAATTTCAAAAAAAAAACTTAAGTATTTTATCTAAAAAACTAATAAAGGATCTGATAAGATATGAAATAGTATCGGATAAGTCAAAAATGAGGCAAGATTTATCAAAAAAAAATCAGTCCATTATCAAATTAGAAAGACGCTGTATAAATTACGAAGCACTTTAGAGGTCATTCTAAAATTTTTTTCTGTGATGCAATATGATGCCGTTTCGGGTTACGTATTCACACTGTCACACGAAGAATGTGATTGTGCATAGAAAAGAAAAGAAAAATCTAAAGAAGATTGTATCAAAAATTTCAAAATTTAATATAAAAAATATAAAAAATTTAAAATATCCTCTTGGAATCGAACGAGTTAAAAACAACTTGTTTTTGGAAAAATACAACTTCTGGTTATAATTTGGAGCATTTAAAAAAATTAAGGAATATAAAACCTTAAATTATTTGAAGTATTTAGCAAATCGGTCTGGAGAATATCAAAAATGCATACCATTTGAAAATTAAAAACTCTAAAAAATTCAAGACTTTAAAAAAATGAAAAAATTTAAAGATTGTAGAAAACCTAAAAAATCTGTCAATAAAAAAATATCCAAAATCTCAAAAAATATACAGGTAAGAAATCTAAACCAATTAAAATATGAATAGAATTCGAGCAAGGATTCAAGCGATAAAAAGAAATCAAAATCAGAATACACAAAAGCTCAAAATTTAACAAAAAAAATTAAAACGTTGAGAACTGACTGAAAATCTAAAGAGTTTAGAAAAAAAATCAAGGAGTAAAGAAAGTTACAAAGAATCCCAAAAATTTAAATAATTCGAAAAAAAAAGTTGTAATAAAAATCCAAAAAAAATCTAGAGATAAAAAAAATCGAGAATCAAGAATTCTTTATAGATCTCTCTATTTTTTTTTGGATTTTTGTTATAACTTATTTTTTCGAATTTTTTTTTTTATAAATTTGTTTACAGTCAAAATTTCAGACCCAAAAATAAAGTAGTAAAAAGTCTAGTGAACTTAACAAAAAACCTGAAATTTGAGCTGAAAATTTCTTAAAAGTTTGTCGCGAGAAGATACGCCTCAAAAAATTTTAACAAAAAAGTAGAACAATTCGAATTTGAAAGGAAAAACTAAATGTCAGATACTTTAAAATTATTTTAAGATTTGCGATTAAATATATAAAAAAAATCGAAAAATGTGATTCAAACAAAATTCAAAAAAATTAAAAATATGAAAGCAAACAATGTTGCAATCTTTCATTGTGTTGAATGAATTTGTAAGACTTCAGGATAAAATCTGAGTTCATTTGCACATGCTAGTCCCTGTAAAAGAAAACGAAAGAACTTAGATCTGAAAAAAAATAGTTCTAAAGTTGTAATTAAAATTCAATTCTTCTAAAAACTTACAACATTAAGGTTTGCGGGTTTGAGAATCTAGCTCCAAAAATTCCAAGTTTTAATTTCTAATTTCTAGAAAATACAAAAAAAATAATATGAAGCAACTAGAGAAGCTAAATCAGAAAAAAGATGTCCAATATCTTATTCATAAAATTAATAAAGGATCTGACAAGATATGAAAGAGTATAGGATTTGTAAATATCAGTCTCTCAAATATTGAATCTGGAGAGTAAAAAACTAAGACCTAACAATTTCAGTTCCTGAAAAATACAGAACCGGAAATCTACATAGAATACATTTTCGTCTCTAAACTGAAAAAGTAACTGAGAATTACGAAGTTCCTGGACGAAAAATATTTATATCTTTAAAAAAAAAAAACGTTGTAACCGGTAATTTGAAAATAAATCTAAAATTAAGTTATGACTTCAAAACTGCAAAATTTATTAAATATGGTACAAGTCATGGCGCTCGGAACATTGGATTCTTAAGTTGTCAATAAATTAAGAATGACGCCGCTTTGTAATTATCTCTGTAGTAATAAAGAAATAACGGATAATCAATTTAACGATAAATTGGTATGAGGACAGATTACCTAATTCTTAATTATTTTATCTTTGAAAATGAGCGACTTCCCGTCATTTTATTTAACATATAAATACGAATTCGAGCCCACATTTTGCATGAAAAGGTCAAGTTTACAATAAAAAATCCAAATCTGAAATGTTTATAAAATTTCAAATCCTTCTAAATTCCCCGTTCCATTATCTGATGTTTTGTCATCGCCCATATTGCCCAAGTTACATATTCACATGTTCCACTTTTTTTGTAATTTGATCTACATTTATTATTGATAAAATGCCTATAATTATTACTGGTTATTCCTAATAGGGCTACAGGCTAAACTAATTTCGAAACTCGAGTATGATATCACTTTTGCCGTTGCACGCTACCTACTGTGGACATTATTTTCCAATTTCAAAACAAAACCTACAAGGTTCCACACAATGTAATTTTTTCAACAAAGGTCAGGGAATTCGCAGATCTCCAGAAAAAACAGAATTGTTACGCATTTCATGTAATCTAGAAATGACGCCACACTGAAAGGTTATCAACAATAATAACACTTTCTTCGATTGACCGGTTTTGGTTATCAAACTCTTCTCACACTTCTTCGCTTTCATTTTAAATGCAAATCCGTGTTTTGACATCTCGACTCTATCCCCAAAACTCGGTTTTTCTGACCACAGACATTTCCTGCGGCCGCAGGAATGAGATGATTGACCACTGACCAGACGCCCCAGTTTCCAGGTTACGTAATAGGACCAGACTGCCTGCAATTGCATGCAGGAATTCGATAAACCGGCAGGATTTACGTCTCGGCTGTTACGCAAGCGGCGGATTGAGAGCAGGGATTTTTGAAAATAGAGGAAATCTGAATAAAGGCATTTGTAACAACAACAGGACCGGTTTTAATGAAATAATAATTTGTTTGTTTGTTTGAAGAATGAGTAACCGAGCGAAGAACGGGATGAAAGTGAACGGATCAAAATTTTTGGGATTTTATTTTTATGAGTTGCATAATGTGACTCTAAATTTCGCAGACTTCTCCAATTCGAATTGATTGTAGTTTCTCGTCTTAGATAACTTCGATTCATCCTAAAATTTCACAACTAGTATGCAGATTTTCGTATCACGTGGGAGCCTGGGAAATTCTTTTTTGTACAACTGCGATAAAACACACAATGTGGAAAATTAAATCGGTAGCATTTTTACGACCAGATCTGTGTCAAGATCGGGGTCCCACGCAATGGTGGCCAAACTCGCGGTTTTTTCTAAAAATATCTAAGATTGAGAGTCCTAAATGCCATTTGAGCAGGTTTCACAGGAAGTCTAACTTTTTCCTTCGATTTGATATTACCGTTACGAAATAAAAATGAAAATTTTTAAATTCGAGGCTTTTATGTAGGTCACTTTCGCTTGTCGTAAATTTTAAAATTTTATGTTTTTCCGATGGTAAGACAATGGGGAATTAATAACACTCTCGTTATAAGGAACCGGTCGGTTTATGTAAAGATGATTTAGTGGAGCTGACGGTCTGTAGTCTAATTTTATAACCTTATGAATGTTTCTGACCAATAATTGATTAGTAAGCGAACAGTTTGTGGGTTAAGGTAATAATTTATTGCAGATAAAATCTGCAATTTTGGTTAGCTACAACTTTATCTAGGCGCACACAATCTTATCAGATCGGCTAATAGCGAATTTAACATGCGCATAATTTGTTCTATTGTTCTAGGATTTTTAATAATTATAATAAGAACTAGAAATTCCGGTTTTGTATTAGTCACCCACAGAAATTATTTTAAAAAGTATCGATTTTTTCTGTAAGATTCCAAACTTATTAATTGGGTGAAACGTGATGAGTTAAAAATGAGGCAATATTTATCAAAATTCAGTCCATTATCAAATTAGAAAGACCCTGCATAAATTATGAAGCACTTTAGATTTCACTGTGGAATTATTTTCTGTTGTCACAATTTTGGCGATGCAATATGACGCCGTTTCGGGTTACGTATTCACAGTCACACAAAGAATCTAATTGTGTATACAAAAGAAAAGAAAAATCTGAAAAATCTAGATTCTATCGAAAATTTCAAAATTTGATATAAAAATATAAGGAATTTAAAATTTTGTCTAGGAATCGAACAAGTTAAAAAGTTTTTTTTAAAGAATTTAAAGAATATAAAAATTCAAATGATTCGAAGTATTTAATAAATAAATGGTCTAGAAAATGTCAAATTTGGAAATAAAAAATTCTGAAAAATTTAAGATAATAAAAAAAACTGGAAAAATTTAAAGATTATAGAAAATATAAAAAAATGTTAATTAAAAAATAATAAGAAATCCAAAATCTCAAAAAATATGAAGGTAAGAAATCTAAATAGGATTCAAGCGATAAAAAGAAATTAAAATCAGAAAACACAAAAGCTCAAAAATTTTAACAAAAAAAATTAGAACGTTTAGGACCCAATTACACCACAGACCACAGATTTAAATAATTCAAAAAAAAAGTTTTAACAAAAAGTGAATGATAAAAAAATGTGAATTTCGAGAATTAATTGATTTTTAGCTCAGAGAATTGAAAAAAACTTAAAAATAAAAAGAATTTATCAAGTTCAAAGTATGTGAACAAACAAAAATTATATTAATAAAAAAATTTAAGAAATTAATAAATTCGCATGTTCAAATTGAAAATTTCAAAAACCGAGAAGGTTTGATAAAATCCTGAAAAATATTAAAGGGATTCAAAAAGTGTTAAGAATATAAAAAGATTTAGACATTGCAAGAAATGTAAATATAATAAAAAATCTCAATGATTCAAATGAAAAATCGAATCGAAGCTATAAACGAAATTGGATCAGAAAACACAAAATCTTAGAATTCAACAATAAAATTTAAGATGTTTAGAGCCCATGCGACACTCAAAATCTAGAGAATATAGAAAAAAGGTGAAATAAAAACACAAATAATTTAAAGCTTCCATAGGATAGAAAAAGGTTCAAAAAAAATTAAAAATTGTAATAATTCAAAAAATCCAATCAAAAAAAATTTAGAAAATTCTTTCAAAAAATATAAAAGTATAAAAGATATCTTAGAGAATTCATAGTATCCACAGTTTTAACAAAAAAATGAAGAATCCAAACGAAATGAATAAATTAAGTTAAAATCTCAAAAATTTAAAAAAATAATTGTTTTTGAACCAAGTTGAACAGTTGAAAAACCAATTTAAAAACATGAAAAATTTAACGAGTTCAAAGGATGCAAAGAATTCAAGAAATTTAAAAGGATCTAATGAACAATTTTAAAAGAACCTAGAGAAATAATGAAATTACAAACAAGAGAAATTTGAAGAGGAAGAACTAGATATTAAAAAAAAATTATAGACAGAATAAAATTTGTAGAGGATTCAAAAAATATAAAAAAATATAAGAATCCTAAAAGTTGAAAAAATATAAAAACATCGATCCAAAGGCTCCGAAGAAATTACAAAAAAAATAAAAAGTATGGTAAATTTACAAGAATCTAAAGACTATAGACAAATGAAAATAATGTTTATGGAATTCAACGAGTTAAAGATGTGCAATCTAAATAATTTAAGAAAAAAATTCTAATAGTAATTTGGAGTCTAAAAACCACTGCAGAAAAAATCAAAAATTTAGAATTTTATAGATTTTGACCAGATACTATTTAAAACAGCTAGACAATCTAAGAAAATAAGAAATTCAAAAAAGGGATAATAATAGTATAAATCCTTCACAAATAATTAAGATCTAAATGGAAAAAAATTGTATCTAATACACAAAAATTAAAAATTCTGTACAGAATTTAAAATGTACAAAACAAAGTAATAAATTTTTAAAAAATAACAAGAGCAATCAAAAATTCAAAACATCCAGAAGATAGATAAAGATTGTAAACGGTCAAAACAAACAATCAAGGCATATAAAAAATACAAAAGAAACGAAAAAATTGGGAATAATCTAACAATTTTATCAAAAAAAAAAAGTATAAAAGATCTCTATAGAAAATTCATAGTAACCATAGTTTTAACAAAAAACAGAAGAATCCAAACGAAGTCAAAAAATTAATTTAAATTTAGAGAAACAATTGATCTTGAACTAAGTTGAACAGAAAATTTAGCAAATCTAAAAATGTAAAGGATTTAACGACTTCAAAAGATGCAAAAAATTTCAAGAATTTAAGAGCAATTTAAAAAAAAACTAATAAATAATTTTAAGAAAATCTAGCGAAATAATAAAAATACAAACAATTCAATCGAGAGGCTCAATAAAGTCTGAGGAAGAAAAATTGAAAGAAAAGGAAAAATAATTGAAAAAAAAATTTGTAGAGAATTCAAAAAATATAAAAAACACAAAAATCCAAGAAACTGAAAAGATACAAAAAATTCAATGCAAAAAGCTCCGAAGAAACTACAGAAAAAATTAAAAATGTAGAAAATTTATAAGAATATAAAAGTTATAGAAGAATAGAAATAATATCTATGGAATCCAACGAGTTAAAGAAGTACAATCTAAATCATGTTTGCAGAAAATCTAAAAAAACCTAGAAAATCTAGAATTTTATAGAGTTTGAACTGATATTTTGATGATATAGAAATTCCAAAAAATATAAAAATTTAAAAAATTAGGAGATCCGGAGTTTTTAATGAGTTTAAAAGTTGCAAGAGTATCCAAACCATGCAAATGATCAAGAATCTAGAAAATATGAAATATGTAAAGAAAATTTCAAAACTTTGAGAAATTTAATATATGCAAAGAAAAATTGAAAGAACTCAGAGGATAATGAAAATTTTAAAAATTTGATCAAAACTTGAAAAAACACAAATAGGCATGTAAAAGAAGAAAGAAAGTTAAAACAGCTAGATAATCTAAAAAAAATAAAAAAATCAAAAAATGTAGAGATAAAAATTAAATCTATCAAAAATAAATAAGGTCTAAATGGCAAAAAATTGAACAAACAAAGAATATAAAAATTTACAAAAAAAGCTAAAAAAAATTGTGAAGAATCTAACAATTTTATCAAAAAATTAGAAAACTCAAAATATCTACAAGATACAAGATACAGAAAATCCAAAATATTTAATAGAATCCAACAAGTACGAGATACAATAAATCCCAAAAATCGAAAAACTGAACCAAAAAAAAAAACACTAAAGTGTCTAAACCATTTGAAGGTTGCATATCTTTACATATTTTTTTTACTTGTAGAATAATTTTACAATAATTTGGTGCATAAATTACGAGTACATTTTCATAAATTTACATATTTTCCGTTCTTTAATAATCAAATTGTTATTTTTATTATTAGATAAATAATTAAGTATGAAGTGACCTATTTCAATTATTGTAAAATAAAATTAAAGAGCTACCCATTAAGCTGTCGTTACAATAAAATCGAAAGTAAGTAGATAACTTAAATTAAGTAAGTTTGGAAATTTGTGAAATAAAAACTATTCTACCCAAGCTCAGATATTAGACACAATTATTTCTGAAAATTAATTAAATTAAATTCTTGAATTCTGTTGCCTAAAACTGCGTGTTATCAATAGAAAAGCACTTGTTATTTACAGAATCGAATTGATAATTATTATGGTTATTCAATTTGTGAATTAATTGTCGGAAATTGCAACAATGATAATTCTAAGAAAGCACAATAATTGCCTGACTGTTTTTTTTGGATAAACAACCAGAAATGCATGTTACCTAAAAAGGCAGGAAATTATTAGATCAATTAATTTGAAAAGTTCAATTTGTGAATTAATTATCATAATTTGAACTAAACTTTTTGTTAAACAAAATAATAGAGAAAACCTTGCCATTTGAAACTGTAACAAGATAATTAAATCACATTTTTTATTAAAATGTTCAATGTTCAGTTTGGTGATTTTTTTCAAAATTGACGCTCTTTAGGTTATAACATTTTTCCTCAGTTGGTTAAAAAAGTTAGAGAATTGAATTAAAAATGACGACGTTTCTGTCGCCACCAGCCATCTTCAGAACCCGGATCCAAACTACGTTCCAAAATTATCTCATTCCGCTCCACCCTCGTGACTAACACCACCTCTATTTTCCGATGAAATCACTCCGTCACTTCGTCCTCCAACCTCCACCAACACTTTTCCCTCTTACAAACCCTCAAACCCTACTTCTTGCCACCAGTGACCGCCAAACAGCAGTTAATCTTCAGCGATCGGCAAAATAAGATCTCCAAAAAAAGCGCTCGCACTTTCAATTTTCACGCGTCCGGTGATTCCAACGGTAGATCGAGCGACGTACACGTGCCACAATGCCACTTTAATGTTTTTCCATAAAAACATGCCGAAAGTGTACAAAATGAACTTAAGTGCCATAATTTTACTATATTTGGTCGGGACGACGGTCGCTGGAGGATGTCCCGCCAAGAAAAGCACAAACAAGCTAATCTGTTATTACAGCAAATTGATTCATGTGGATCCGTGTAAATGTTCGCATGTTATTTTACCGGCAGATTCGGACGTGAAAAATATCGAGCGGGTGAGAGAACAAGGAAAAGGGGTGAAGATTTTGATCACCGTCAACGAGTTTAATCAGGTACTTGATAGCTTAGGTGTGTTTGAAGTTTGAATTCATTTTAATAACAATGAAGGTCGGTGGCGGTAATTACCACACATCTTGATATATTTTTGTTATGATTAATTTCTCGACAAGGTTGCACCACAATTGAAAATATCAACCTTGTGACCTATAAATTCCCAGACTAAGCCTTGGATCCAGTTTAGCCCATTTCCATATTTGGACATTTTAATCAATCTTTGGGTATTGACGCACAAAAAGTGTCATAAATTATCACCGAGGCAATTACGGGTGTTTAAATCTAGCATTTGCGAGCATGATGGGTGGTCAAGGTTGACGAAGAGTCGTTGATATTGAAGGAAAGTTAATCAATAATTTTTTTTATGGGAGTAATTAATTGTATCATGACAGAAAGGAGAATGCTCCACTGATATGTGGATTGGTTAAAAGTAAGAGTAGATAAATGATAAAATGAAAGTGAATAGAGTGCAATTTTTCGTTAGTGCAGGTGGCTGGACCTCCGGCGAAATGAGATCATAGAAAAATTGAATTTGTCGCTGGAAATTTATAAATAAAAGTAAAAGTTGCACGTTTAGTGTAGGACGTCAATCCCTGTTGGGTTAAAAAAGATTTTGCTAAAGAAAAAATAAGTGGGCGATGGGAGTGGACACTTTTTATTGTAAATTGTAAAATTAACAATTTCCTTTTATGAGGCGACTACCATTTCATTAATTGCGTCGACATTTAAAAGGTTTTTAATTGATTAATAAAAATGAAACCTACACAAAATTTTAATATGAAAATTATTTTTGACCAAAAAATTCTGGCTCTTATAGATATAGTTTCGAAATTTTTAGCAAATATCGATTATTTCATTTGAAAGATTATGATAATAAAGGACAATAAAATTTGCAATTATATAAAAATAATGCCGACCCTAATTGTTGTAGAAATTATAGAAAAAAAAAACATTTTAATTTTTATAAGACCTGAATTTGTAAAGTGGGAAATAAACATGAAATTGGCCTTAAACCTGAAATCACAATATCCTCTCTAACAAATTTTAAAAAAATATTCAGAAAAAAACATAAAAATGTAACTAAAAAAAAATCCATACAACTGAAGAAGCTCTTTGACTTCTAACTCTGACAAAAAAATAAAAAATAAAATGACAACAAAAGCAAAAATTTCAGTCTTTTAAAACACTGAACCTGACATTATAAATCGTTAAGTACTGAACAGATGCATAAAATTATTGTTCGTTGAAAATTTGGAAATGTGTTCTGCAAATCTAAAACTAAAATCCCGACTGAAAAAACGACAACCTAGGTTCAGAAATGACCAAAATTGTCAAATTTTTGTCGTTAAGATGCAAAATGCAATTTAAAAAAAATTAAACTAAAAAAAATTAAATTCATCACAACAAAAAATTTTTTCATTAATTTTATATTGTGAGAATTTTTTCAGAAATTTTGTTTTTTAGTTTTTCTACTATTTTAGAATATTTAAGATTTTCAAACTTTGGAGATACAGAGATACAAATTTGTTTAAAATAATCTCAAAAGTTTTTAGAATCAACATGACTTTTTTCAAAATTCCACAAATTCATAAAGTTTTTACAATACGACTTAAAATATCGAAAAAATTGTGTAAAAACTAAATAATTCCTAATATTTTATTTATTTTTAATTTAAAGACTGTAATGTCTAAATACATTTTTTTAATATTCAAGGATCTTTTTAGAGCCCATTTTTTTTTTAATTCTAAAGGTATTCTAAATTATTTCAATTAATTTTAGAATTTTTACAAAAATTTTTAAATACATGAAGAACTCAAAAAGTTGAGTAGCGGTACTAAGAATTTGCAATTTTTAATTTTAAAAGTATGCAAAATAATTTTAGTTGTGATTTTAATTTTTTCACAGTTTAGAATTTCCAGAAAATTTCAAACTTTCAAAGATTCGACCCAAGTCCAAATTTTGAAAAACTTGAAAATTATTTTTTTAAAAGCTATAGAATATTATTGAGATTATCATGATTATTAAATAAAGACACCCAATTTTTAGATATTAATTATAAAAGCGTCTAATTTTGAGAACTGACGAATTTAAAAAAAAAAAAAAAACTTTTAAAAAATTTTCTACAATATTTTTTAATTTGGAGTTTCCAGTCACGATTTTTTTTTAAGAACAATTTACCAATTTACTGAAAATTTATGAGTTTCATAATGAACATGATGTAAAATGTCTACAACATTCTAAAATTTAGAAAAATGATAAAAACAAAAGATGAAACTTACACATTTGAATTTGAAACATTTTTAAGCAAAAATTTAACAAACCAACAATTTAAAATCTGTTTAAACCCTAAAAACTTCAATCAGTTATTAAAAAAATCAATAACATTTTTAATAAAATGGAATCTTCAAATTTTCAACTCATATTTAATCTTACTTACCGAATGCCCAAAATTTAGGAACACAAATTATCATTTTGAAAGCTATAAAGTCGATAATCTGAAAAATTCAGTGGCAAAAAATCTATGAAAACAGCTGCAACTCCAGAATAATTATAAAAGAGAAATTATTCATTTTTCTAGAAATTTTGGCAAACTTTTGAAATAATGAGCAAAATTACAGAAAGCAACAGAAAATATATAAAAAATAAAAGCACGAATATGTTCATAAATTGTAATATTTTAGAAAGTAGTAAATACTAAATTTTGAAAAATTCTTTAAATTTGCAACTGCGACCCTAAAATTAAGCAAACTGATATTTTTTGTATACCTATTTTTGCTTCTAGGGCTTAGTCGACATCCTCAAAAGCAGCAAAGTCGACGGTATCGAAATCAACCTGAAAAAACTCGACTCGAAAAACGACATCAACGACTTCATATCCACCGTCAGGAGCAGACTAGGAGCAGATTTACAAATCGTTCTTTCCGTTCCTGCAAAAACCGAAATTCTTGCGAAATACTACGACTTCAAAACTCTTAGCAAAAACGCCGATTTATTTATTCTACAAACGGCGTTCTTGGGAGCTTCCAAAAATGTGACTTTTCATCCGAGTCGCTTGTCGGGATTATGGGACATGCAGAACACGGTAAGAGCAAGAATTATATAAGGTATAAAAAAAGACGGATGAGTGAAAGTAGATGATTTTTGGAGATGAATTCTTCCGGGATTTTGGGGTTTTTCCGGTAAGACGGTGAATGGGCTGCAACAATGCAGTAGTATGATTACTGAAGCAGAAATGTTGGAAGGTGGATAAGATATCTGATGGAATTGAAGAATTGTAAATTTGCCTTCACCTGCTATTGTGTTGAAAAGTACAAGTGCGTGGTTGAATTTTCTTCTCACTTTTATTAAAAAGGCAGCCATGCAAAACTTGGCCATCGCATTTTCCATGAAGGTCACGCTACATAAATAAATAAAAGATCCTCCCACCTTTATCCTTTTATACACCTCGTTCCAGACGTAGTACACTCATGCAATTACGCAACAATCCTTAAAAGGACTCGGTATAACAACCTCATTCAGATCCGGGTTACCACAGAGGCGTATTCTCATAATTTTTTCCACAGGATTCCGTTGTGGACTTAGTGAGTGGTTTGGGGGCGCCCTTATCGAAATTAGTCATCACTTCGCCGGTTCAAGCCTTCAGGTTTAAACTACAAAGTGAGGGACACACCGCCCCGGGAAGTCCGGCCTTGGAGATTAAGTCCATTACAAGAGATGAATTGTGCAATGTTATGAAAAATGGAGCCAATTGGACGTTAGAGCGCGACCAGGATCAGACCGGTCCTTATATTTTTAGGTAGGGAAATAAACGCTTTGTGATCGCGTTATGAAAGAAAAATTAATTGATGAAAGGTGGATACAAAAGGCGAGAGCTAACATAACATCGCAGGTGTGTCATGGAAAATTATTGTATAAGAATTGGAGACTTTCGCAATTTGTTCTACTTTGCCATGGTTCAAAGTGTGCACCTAATGCGACGGTGCCCATGGTTGGTAGTGGAAATAAAAGCGGCCGGGAGGAAAAGTGCACAAAAAAATTAAATCTCCAACCGTGGGCGCTGGACAGCATTTTGTCTGTGTCCTTCCTTGACCTTCTTTCTTTCCAGCAAAGACCAATGGATCGCCTTCGACGATGCCACCAGCATCGATATCAAAGCAAAATACACCCGTGTTCGTGGCCTCGCTGGAATGGCCCTCAAAGACCTCTCCCAAGACGGCAACAAATGCGAAAGCTCCCTCCTCGACGCCGCTTTCCAAGGACTCTCGCGGCAAGCGCGTGCTCCTCGTGGCGCCGTCCTTCACTCTTTAGAACGCGAGATCTTGGAAACTTCAGCGAGACCTCTTGACACCGTTCAAGTCTCTCCATACCGAATCTCTAGAGTAATCGACGTAGAAGGCAACGTTCACGTTGTTAGAAAGGTAAGTGCGATGGTGGTGTAATGGTCAGCATAGTTGCCTTCCAAGCAGTTGATCCGGGTTCGATTCCCGGCCATCGCAACTTTTTTCTTAAAAGTTCCTGGATTTTTCAGGATACAAGGACCGAGTTCGAATGCTCCAGGCAAGGATATTTTGTCCACCCGAGGTCGTGTGGAAGGTTTTACCGATGCGTGAAGTTCGATCAGCTTTCGGATGAGTTTAGCGTCTTCGAGTTTGATTGTCCGGCAGGACTGGCTTTTGATAGCCGAGTAGAAGTTTGCGTTTGGCCCGGAAGTTTGCCGCATGCGTCGCCTTGTTCCGGAAGTAGCGAAATTGCGCCGGTGCCGAGGGAGAGATTTATATGTCCACAAGAACCAGGTGAGAGTTTATGCTTCATTGCTGCCCATAACTGTTTAAATTTAATGCATCACTAAAGAAAGTGAACGTACCGTCGCGTCTTCGCTTGGTACCATCAACAAGCGATGGTGGTGTAATGGTCAGCATAGTTGCCTTCCAAGCAGTTGATCCGGGTTCGATTCCCGGCCATCGCACCATTTTTTGCTTAAACCCAATTTTTTCTTCTTCCAGGGTACTATGCGGATCCTGAAAACTGTCGGTGGTTCTTCGCTTGCTTGGACCATGGAAAATCTCCTCTTTCCGCCTACGAATTTAGATGTCCCTTTGGTCTGGTTTACGATGAGTCACGACTGCTTTGCGAGTGGCCGTGGTTGGTACCAAAATGTGGCAGCGGTTTTGCTGTTGCTTCCCATGCTGTCTATGGAGGAGCAGTTGCTTTAGAGCAGTACGACGGTTTAGGAGTACTTGGTGTTACCGCTCTCGGAGGTCTTAACGGTCCCTTACCGCAGCAACAAGCGAAAGTGTATAGTAACGTTGGACTGGTAACGCAAGGCTATTCAGCGGGTATGTTAAGTTCGAATATCTGATACTTTGTTACGTTGTAATACCTAGGAGGAGGACACCTCTCTGTCAATGCCGCTCAGTCTTTACAAAACGCTGGTCTACTAAGAAGTAACCTAGGAAGCTACTCAAGTGGTAACCTTGGTTTGGTTGCCTCTGATTTGTCATCAAATTCCGTCAATTATCAGGCCGGTGCCGCTAACTATCAAGCCGGTGCCGCCAGCTATCAAGCCAATAATGCCAACTCTCAAGCTAATAGTGCTAACTATCAAGCCGGCACCTCCGTGAATTATCAAGCCGGTGTCGCCACCAACTATCAAGCCGATATCGCCGCCAACTATGAAACCGGTATTGCCGGAAACTATCAAGCTGGTGCCGCCAATTATCAAGGTGGTGCCGGCAACTACCAAGCCGGTATCGCCGGCAACTATCAAGCTGGTGCCGCCAACTATCAAGCTGGTGCCGCCAACTATCAAGCCGATACGTCCAACTCTCAAGCTGGTACCGCCAACTATCGAGCCGGTAACTACAACTATGAAACCGGTACCGCCACCAACTATCAAGCCGGTACCGCTAACGCCCATTTGGTCAACAGCCTCGCCGACTTCTCTCTTAAAAATGTTCAATACCACGGTACTACCGGTGCTGGTATCAATGGCAACATCAACATCGTCGGAGGCGGCTATTCCGCCGTCGGTGTCAGCAACTACGGTGAAGATACCAACGTTGTCTCTCATGTGACTCAGTCTCCAGTTTCCGTCTCCACAATTCCTACAGTGACCGCCGTTCCAGTACCAGCTCTCAATGTAGCTTCGGGATTCCAGAGCTACAAAGGTGGCGTCGTTGCCAACGTACCCGAGCTACAATACAAAGTTACCTCACGTGGAAACTCCGGTTTTCATAACATCTCAACTGGCTTCTTAAACGTTGTGTCTTCCACACCTTCGACTGTAGTAACAAACGGGTACCACTATCCTCAACCAACGGTGTCTTTCGTTGAAGAACCAGTCAAATCGACTTTATCAACTGATACTGCTTTCGTTCAAAAGATAGCTGTGCAACCGGTTGTTTCTACTACGCAGTTGCCGATTGAGAAAGTCGTCCAACCAGTTGTAACGACATACCAGCAACCGGTTTCAGTTGTTACAACCTATGAGAGACCCGTGTCAGTCGTCCAGCAGAAGATTCAACCCGTTGTTACAACGTACCAAAAACCTGTCTTCGTCTCGACTACTCCAGCGCCTGCTGTAGTAGAGAAAATCAACATTCAACCCGTTGTGTCAACTGCCAAGAACACATTTGTGGGTTATGATTATCCAAAACCGGCCATCAGATTTGAAGAAACGCCTGTCAAAGCCACTAGTTACAGTTTCGCCGACATTTCCCATTCGGTATCATCAACAGCTAAACCTTTAGCCGTAGTACAGCAAGTACAACCCCAGGTTCATTTAGTACAGCAACAAGTTGCGGTACAACCTCAACTCCAAGTAACCTCCTACAACGTGCCGTCATCGACTCCCAGACCTGTAATTGTTGAGCAATCTCCACAGGTTTACGTTTCTTCTACTCCAGCAACTGTTCAACAAGCTGTATCATTCCAAAAACATGACACAGTTCAACCTGCAGTGGTTTCAAGCTTTAGTATCTCGAGTAACAGTGGAGGGTACCATTACGATAAACCCACTGTTGCTTTCGAAGAAAAACCGGTCGCTGTATCCAAAGTCCAACTGACATCTTACAATGTACCGTCATCAACAGTCAAACCTGTTGTAACCTTCAAGGAAATTGTTCAACCGCAAATTCAAGTCTCGTCTTACGTACCAGCTTCAACACCCAAGCCTATAATCGTGGAACAACCTCAGGTTTACGTTTCATCAACGCCCGCAACGGTACAACCTGTGTCATTCGCAAGCTTCCAGAAACACCAAACAGTGCAACAAAAAGTTGTACAACCGTCTGTGGTTTCAAGCTTTAGTATTTCAAGCAACCAAGGATACCATTACGATAAGCCTGCTGTGACTTTCGAGGAAAAACCTGTAGTTGCATACCAGCAACCTGTGGCAACATACAGCTACCAACAACCAGTCAGTAGTTACACCTACAAGAATGTTGTTCAATCGACAGTCAACCAAGGGTACAACTATCCTAAGCCTGCTATCGCATTCGAAGAAGTACCAGCAGCAGTTACGAGACTCGATCAGAAACCAGCTGTTCTTTCAAGTTACAATTACGTAGCTGCAGCGCCTGTGAAACCTGCGTTTACAAGCTACACTTATACACCATCAACTGTTAAACCAGCCGTGGTACTACAAAAACGACCGATAGTAACAAGTTACACGTATCCGGCAGTGCAGCAACAGCCTGTGGTCACAAGCTACACGTATACAGCACCATCAACCACGAAACCAGCTGTGCTACTACAAAAACAACCTGTAATCACAAGTTACAAGTATCCAGCAGTGCAGCAACAATCAGTGGATACAAGTTACACATATACAGCACCTTCAACTGTAAAACCCGCAGTGTTACTCCAGAAAGAACAACCTGTTGTTACAAGCTACACGTACACGGCCCCTTCCACTGTAAGACCCGCAGTGTTGCTACAGAAACAACAGCCTGTAGTTACAAGTTACACCTACACAGCGCCATCGACAGTAAAACCTGCCGTGGTACTAGAAAAACAAGCGCCTGTAGTCACTAGTTACACGTACACAAGGGTTGAGGCTTCAACGCCAAAAACAGCAATATTCTTACAGAAACAACCTGTCGCGTATACACCTAAGCCTGTAGTTTTGAAGAAACAACCGGCTGTTGTTTCGAGTTACAGTTTCACGGCTCAGCAGCCTGTAGAATTCCGAGGGTACGACTATCCCAAACCTGCAGTACCTTTCGTGGAACAACCTGTAGTAACGTACGACAATAGACAACCAGTCGAAGAAGTACCGTTTGTTAAAAAGAAGGCGTACGTAACTGGAGGTCAAAGTTACCAGTACCAAGAGTACAAACCTGTGGTTGTTGAAAATTACCAAGCGCCGACGACTCCGAAATACCAACAATACAGTATCGATTCCGGATATGTTTACGAGAAGCCTGTGGTACCTTTCGAAGAAACGAGAGCGTTTAGGCAGCGAATCGTGAGTACGACTTCAAAACCCATCGTTGATTACACCTACGTGCAATCAACGCCCAGACCGACGCTTACTTCGACGATCAAAGCAGTGATTGAAGCCAAACAACCGTGGACGTTCTATGACAGTAGACTGACGTCAACGCTGCGACCTGTGACATACTCAACGTCGCAGCCTGTGACATACTCAACGTCGCGGCCTGTGACGTACTCAACGTCGTTGCCTGTGGTCGACAGCCGACCGATTTCGCGCTTTTCGTTCAGTTCTCTGGATGAGCAATACCAAGACTATGCAATACCAGTGGTTACAACACCGCGAGTTAAAGTTGACTACGTTGCACCCATCAAAGTCACAACTCCCAGAGTCAAACTTGACTACGTTGCACCCATCGAAGTCACGACTTCTAGAGCCAAACTTGACTACCTTGCACCCATCGAAGTCACGACCCCCAGAGTCCAAGTTAACTATGTCGCTCCTCAAGTGAAGATCGCAGCAACTCCTTCAATCGTTACAACAAGCCGCCCCATCTCCAAGTACTCGTTCAGTTCGTTAGACGCGCAGTACCAGCAAAACGCAAAAGTTATAGAGAACTACGTAGCTCCAGTTGAGGTGACGCCGGCCCCACGTGAACACTCTCCCGTTACTACAAGCGCTCCAATTGTTAAACTGACCAGTACTCTTCCGGTAACCCGCGAGTATTTACCACCAACTCCAGTTACACCTTCACGTGAGTACTTGCCGGTACGACCTGCGAAAATCGTCCGAGTCTCGCGCCCGAAAACCATCGTCAAAGTTAACGACTTCCATCCACTTCTTTCGGCAAAGCTGGGAGCCCAATGCACGTGTGTGTCTAACAGCGTCAGACTGCGCAAAAAGCCGCTACGAATTATCGTGGAAGCAGATGACGATGACGACGGATATGTTGTTGATAACGACAGTGGTACCGTTGTTGAGAACTACGCCTACGAACCCCAGAAAATCGATATCCCACCAGCACCTGAAGTGTATATTAAAAGTGCTGAGATCACGCCGACGCCTGAGGTTTACATCAAGAGTACAACCCCAGAAGTCTACATCAAGAGCACAACGCCCGTCTACACTAGGAAACGAGTCCGGGTACGCCCAGCTACTTCGACATTGCCTCCTGAAGAAACTCAAGACGCCGTTGTCGTCAACGCTGTCTCTAACATTCAAGCTCCGAAATTCGACCGTTATGGCCCCGGTGGTTGGCGCAGTCGGGACGAAAAACTTCAAGGTACCATCGACTGTCAAAGAGCTGGTCTCTTTAGACACCCAACGCAATGTAACAAATTCTACGCCTGTCGTTGGGACTGTACCAAGAAAAGATTCACTCTACACGTTTTCAACTGTCCGGTACATCTCACTTTTGATAATAATTTGGGGGCTTGCAACTGGCCGAGTCAAGGACCTGCCTGTTTGGAAAACACTCTCCTTCCCAGTGATTAGTTGAGTTTAGGTTTATTTATTGCGCATTCTATCATCGTTATTTATTGCATCAACCATTCGAAGGAGAAGCTTTGGGCATGGATGTCTTTACTTAGAGGGACAGGTAGCGGAAATGGGGAAAAAGACACTTTAGGGGTGGGACGCATTCATTTTCACGACTTGTCCCTCGCGTCATATTTAGTCTTAAAACACATCTCATCTTCAGGAACCTCGTCAACGGCTTGTGGTTTTTCATTAGTACATTAAGGTACAGATCGTGTTTATTTTAAAAATTGTTTTTTTATAGAAATAAAATTATATATCCAAAGTGACTTGTTTGGACTCTTTGAGCACCTCTTGGTACCGCTCCAGAACTGGTTTTACCTCGTCCTCCAGGAACTCGCCCACTTGTTCCGCTGCCCTCCCTGTGTACGTCTCGGGTTTTAGAATCTCCACCAGGTCTCCCACGATGGGAGCAAAATACTTATCGTTTTTCACTCTCTCTAAGAAATCGTTGTCTTTTCCATGTTCTTTAACCTGGGCCCCCGCTTCCTGTGACAAAACTCTTATTTTCTCGTGGCACACCTGCCGGTTGCCCCCTTTCTTCACCATAGCCATGATGATATTCTCCGTTGACATGAACGGCAACTCCTGCCCGATCCTTCTTTCAATGACTTTAGGGTACACCACCAGCCCTTGCGTGATATTCTCCAAAACCATTAACGCGGCATCAGCCGTCAAAAACGCCTCCGAAACAGTCAGTCTCTTATTCGCGGAGTCGTCCAGCGTCCTCTCGAACCATTGCACCGAATGTGTGTTCGCCGCATTTGAGTAGAGCGCCATCAGATGTCGTGCTAACGCGCAACACCTTTCAGATCTCATAGGATTACGTTTGTAGGGCATGGCGCTACTCCCAATCTGCGTCTTTTCGAACGGCTCCTCTACTTCTTTCATGTTAGCGAGAAGCCTGAGATCACTGCACATTTTATGGATCGTGGCACCGAGGGAGGCGAGAGCCCCCACGACCTCAAGATCGACTTTTCTAGTGTAGGTTTGTCCAGTCACGGGATAAGTTTTATCGAAGCCTGAGAGTTCAGCCAAGCGCTTGTCGAGTTTCCGGACTTTGAAACCGTCGCCGTCGAAGAGCTGGAGGAAGGAGGCTTGGGTTCCGGTGGTGCCTTTAGCACCACGAAAACGGAGGTCGTCTTTGGCTCGTCGGAGAGCTCTTTCGTCTAAGAGGAGATCGAAGAGCCAAAGAGTAGCGCGTTTCCCGACGGTTGTTAGTTGCGCGGGTTGAAGGTGGGTGAAGCCTAGAGTGGGTAGAGATCTGAAATTTAGACACCCAGTAAAAAAAATATCAGGAATTTATGTGGTAATCATCAAACTATGTACAGGTTGCTGCTTATCATTGTCACCTAGATTACCTAGAATCGTTATCGCCTTATAAGGTTTTCACAAATTTATCGTTATCCCACCTACCTAAAAAAACTTAGTTCTCATTTTTATTACAGTGAGTAACGCAATTATGAGACATAAACGTTATCACTGTTAACAATAATAATTTTTATCACATATTTACATGCTCGGGTCTTATTGACACACGTGCTGATAACAAGGTAACCTTATTGGACAACAAAGAGCGCGTACTTTCATTTCACACTTTTTTTTCTTACTTGTATTTTTCGGCAAAATGGGCCAGATTCTGTATCACCACGGCGACTCGTGGTAACAGTAAACTTAATCCGTCTCTGATAACAATAAGATCCGTGTTGTCACCCACGAAACATGAAGTGGCCCCTAAATGGATGATGGGTCCTGCTGTGGGACATTGTTTGGCGAAGACATGGACATGGGCCATGACGTCATGACGGGTTAGTTTTTCTTCAGCTGCGCATTCTGAAAAGTTGATGTTGTAGATGTTGGCTTCCATTTCGGAGATTTGGGCGTCGGTGATGTCCAGGCCGAGTTCCTAAGAAGAACAAAAATAACCATTTAAGATGTTGAAGATTAAATTTATTGTTAAAGAAATCGTGAATTGGCATTTGAAACATTCAAATTTTTTATTTATTACCCCTAGAAATAGACTTTGATAAAGTAGCCGATTAAAATAAATTAAACAAAAAAGTGTTCAAAAATCCCGAAATTATCTCAAACTTACTTGCAGTTCAATTTTTTAAGTAAAAAATCGTGGAAAATTAAACTTAAAAATTCTTTAAAGAAAAAATGTTAAAAATATATCCACAATATTATGCAAACACAAGTTCTTAAAAACCTCGAAAAACCCTTGCAAAAGCTTGTAATCACGAAACTCGACCGAGAATTTTTAAAAAATTCTTTTGTTTTTCGGTTTTGAAAAATTATTTGAATTTGAGAATATTTAATTATAAATAGGAGCAAATTGTAAGTTCTAATTTTTTTAAAGAATTCTGAAAAAAATACAAAAACTCAAAAGTTTGGAGAAAATTATTAAAAATTGACAAAACCTAATTTTTTTTTTCAGAAATTCTTAAACGTGCAAATTTTAACAATTTTTGTGAACTCTAAAAAACACAAAAAACGTAACAAAACATCGAAAATTCTTAATATCTAGAAATTCCAATTAGTTTATATGTTTATCAGAAAAATTAATTATAGATCTCAAATATTTCATAAATTGCCCAAAAACAATACAATATTTTTCAAAAATGTTCTAATACTTTAAAAATTGTCAAAAATCTTTCTAATAAACTTAATAAAAGCTGTAAAATGTAACAGTTTATTTTTTTTTTCAAAAATTTAACATCCACATAATTAATTTGTTAATTTAAAAATTTTAACATTCTGAAACATTAAAACTTTTGGCCATTATTCTCTGAAATTTAGAATCTTGAAAGATCCTTTACAGTTGAAGAGCTCTGCAAAATGAAATGGTTTTAATTTTTAGAATCTGAAAATTGCTTTATTGGAATCCTGAAAATTTTACATCTTAAGTATTTCATATGGTGCCCAAAATTCATAAAAATCTTCCAATGTTTTAAAAAATTCTAGAAAACTCAAAAATTTACAAATGTCAACAATTCTCTAAACTTAATAATTAAATTATTAATTAAGTAAAGAAAACTGTTTCATAAACAGTTTAAAGTTAATGTATTTTTTTTTAAAAAATCCCTAAAAACCGCAGATAATTAAAAAAATTACAGAAATCTTAAATTAAGATTCCCAAAAGATGTGTTAAAACTGAAAGTAGCTGAAAATTTTGTGACGAATTCTAAATGACGAAAAATTCAACACTAAAAAAATTAACAAAAATTTACAGAATTTAAAATTTAATTCATGCCCAAAATCCATAGAATTTATTCCAAAATTCTTAAAATCTTCTAAAAACCTTGCAAATTTCAACAAGTTTTAATATTGAGAAACTAAATTTTTGTTCTATTGACAAAGCTGTAAAATGCGATAGTTAAAATTTTATAAAGAATTCTGAAAAAAAAAACCCTAAAGTTTTGAGGATATTATCAAAAAAAATTAAACTCTTGAAATTCAGATTAATTTATTTGATTATTGGAAAAAACGCATCTTAAATATTTCATAAACTACCCCAAATCCATGAAATTTTTTCAAAAATCTAGAAATCTTAAAAGTTTACAAATTTTAACGTTTTTTTTGGAAAACAAAAACTGAAAGATCCATTAAAACCTAAAATAGTTGCAAATTTTATGAAATTCGAGTTTGTAAAAAAATTGCAAACTAAGAATTCTGAAAAATCCATTAACATTAAATAATTCAAAAAAGAACAAAAAATTAAAAAAATTCTAAAAATTATGATTAGTTAATATTAGAAAAATTACAGAGATTAGATATTTCATAAAAATCCCTAGAATGTGAGTAAATCAACTCAGAACTTAAAAAAAATGAAAATTTCCAAAATGTAAATCTTCTAAGTTGTAATAAATTTTTCAAAAATGCCTTTAAACTAAAGTCTCATTCTCAAGAAACTTTACAGTCGGCATTCAAAAGCTTTCGAAAACTGGAACCAAAAATGACCAAAATCTCTCTCAAAACCATATCTGCGATCAAATCAAATTAGTCAATATTGTTTTGAAATCGATCCCAAGAATTTTTGAGTCACACTCACTACATCATTCGGAAAACAAAGCCTTATCTTATCACCGATACAATTATCTCTTTACCTCATTTTGATCGTAGCAAGTGCACGATTCGTGGCTAAAAGAGACGAACAACAGTTTTTTTATTAAAGAAGTGCCCACTCAAAAGAAAAAATGACAAGTATAGAAACAGTTGGAGCTTTAATCCTGAAGATACTTAAGTTGGTGAGTTAAGTCACTTTGTATGGTACTATTAATCAAACGTACGTGTCAATCTTATCTTTGGCAGACCTGCTCTTTGTTTAGGAAGGGCGTTGTCTATGATTTCGTAAAAAAGAACCAAAAAAGAAAGAATGTGAATGATTCACTCGGGATCGTCGATGAATAGAAAAGAACAATTTAGAGAATGTAATTAGGCGGTCATAACAGTCCTTTTCGAGCTCGGGTATTTAATATTCAACAATTGTACCTAAACTCTTTGTTAGTCAGTTTTTCCCGTCGCTTCCTCATATTTGCAAGCGTTATCCAATTTAAAATAACACGCCTTAATTTGAACCGTCGTCTTCCTAAGTAATCATTAATTGACTTCAATTGACTTAGACCTGTGCGCCCAGTCATTTTCATTCATGAAATCCACCTAAAAAAAAGTCCTTGCCCCCTTTGTCACATTTCTTATTTGCCTAGTAAATATTTCTCTGCTTGCCACACTGTTTATTTATCTACGTGTGCTACTTTCAGGTTCTCAACTTGATCATCCTGATTTTATACAGGACCGGCTACAGTGGAGGTTTTCTGGGCGTCGGAGGCACATGGAACCTCAACGAAGAGAAAAATCCAGATGCGGAAATCGTCGCGTCTGGAGTTTTCGTTGGATACTTTATCTACACGACCGTGTCGGTAATCAGCTTGTGTTTCGCAACAGGAGACCATAAAACGTAAAGCGCTAAAAATGGAATTCCGCGGTTTATAACTTTGATTTCAGCACTTTCACTGACATTCTTATGAACATCGTGGGAGTTTTCTTGTGGGTGGCAGTTGGAGCTACTGCTCTCCATTACTGGAGCGGGTACCTTTTGGAGCATAAGTATCAGACGACGGCTTCAGAGAGAGAAGTAATTAAGTGATGATTAGTAAATTGGGAATTTAATTTAATTAATTGTTTAGGTTGGGCTGGCAATGGGCGCGCTGTGTGTTCTAAGCGGAGCAGCTTATCTTGTTGATACAGTTTTGGCAATCATCTTCGTAATCAAAGCTAAGATGTAAACAAAGAGTCGTTTATGACAAGTTCGAACAGTTATTTATGTAAGATACAGTTACAGAAGAAGATTTTTTTAATTCATTTTAAATTACATTGTTTAGAATGACTGTGACTGTCATGTAGACTAAGATTGAGTTCAAAAATAGTTAGTTGATTTTATATTATTTTCTATTGTTTCTATACATAATATGACAAGGTTTTGCGAGCAAGTCTTGTTAGGTTAAGTATAAACTAATCTTGATGTTAGTTGTAGTATTAATAAAATAAATGTAGTACATTTTGTAATATAAAACAGAAAAAATAAAATTAAAATCCAAATCCAAATAAACTGATTTAAAGAATAAGAAGATTTAAAGGGTTAAACAAAACAACTGCAAAGAGAGTCAAAAATTTTAGCTTCTATACAAATTTTGCTCATCTTATCAGTTTTATAATTTTTTTTTCACTTTTTCCATGAACAGTTGAATACATGATATGAATTATTGAATATTTAAAGTTTTTTTATTAATTGTTTTATTGTTAATTTTTGCCTTTTTTTACTGCCATAATTTGCGTTAGCAAAAAACAAAATTTTTCGGAAAAAATGTTTTTCAACTATTGCAACAAAAATTTGTGTTCCAGTAAAAATGTACAATACAATACAAATACTGAAAATGTTGACATTGAATATATTCTCCAATTGGAAATTTTCGTTTGTCAAATTTTCTCAAAACTCATTCCCTTTTTCGTTCGCTTATAATTAAATAAAAAAGGCGTCTAGAAGGTTGTTTAGGAAAGTTTAGGCAGATTTAGACTAATTCTAGAATTTCACAAGTAAGATGTATTGAGACACTATATAAACTACAAATTCTAGAAATTCTACCGATTTTAAAAACTTTTAAAAAATAATTTAATAAAAGGGCTCCTCCAATCTTCGAAATTCTAGAAATTTTTACGACGTTTATAGAAAGTTGTTTAGAATCTATATGAAAATATTCATTTTAGTAAATGCAGATGCTTTAGAATTTTAGGTTTTGTAAACTTTATAAAGATCCTGAGTTACTAAACATGACGGCCACCTCAAAAAATTTGGCATTTTAGACATTTTAAAAGTATAACTGCTAAAAAATATTACAGAATCTCTAAACATAGAATCTGGAATATTTTAGTGAACGCAAATATTTTAGAATCTTAGATATTTTGAAAATGTTGACCATCCTAAAAAATACCAAAAATTTTGGAAATTTTCGTAAACATTAAGTACACGAAAATATTATAATATCTAATAATTCTAAAATTTCTAGTTTTTGCACCTTCAAAAATTTTAAAAACAAATAATTACGCAAATTAGAAAAATCCTGGCATATTAAAAAAATGTTGATAATCCCAAAAAGAGATTTTAGAAAATTTTGATATATTAATTATAAAAATCTTACAAATTTTAATAAATACTGATATTATAAAATCTTAGATCTTGCATAAATCATAAAAATCCTACGTTATTTAAAAAAATAGAATACGCAATTAGTTTAGGATCGGTAAATTTCTAAGTATGTAAAATACTTAAGTACATTTGCTAAAATCTTAAAAATTATATAATTAATAAAATCTACATTTATAAAATCTTTGCAGAAGACAGAAGATCTTTAAATTCTATAAAGTTTGTCAGATTTGTCTTAATCCTTCGAGTTTAAAAATTTCTTGAAATCTTTAAAAGCATTAAAATGTTTAGAATGCCTACTTTTTTAGAATGTAAAATTTTGTCTCATCTGAAATTTCAAATTTCTGTAATATCTAGGAATGTATAATATTTGCATTTTCCAAACTCTACAATTTTTGAATTGATATGTATGGATACATTACAACAAAATCTGCACAAAATTTTACAAGATCTGTAAATTTTTTTATAAAGTTCATAAAATCTATAAAACTGGTATTTCTACAACGTCTATTTAAAATTACTACAATTTTTAGATAGCCATTTTTTCAATTATTAAAATTTTAATTAATGTAATGTTTATAAATGTATTACGTACTCTAAAATTTTAGAATTGTTAGATTCTACGATAATTCTATTTCTACAGTTTTCGTAAACTTTACACGAAATTTGAGAATGTTTGTAATTTGAAAACAGATTCATAGAATTTGTAAAATCTTTAGAATGTGTAGAATGTATAAAATGTCTGCCACTTATGAAAATATTTTAATTTCTAGAATGCACAATTTACTTAATTAAGATGGCTAAAATTCTAGAAATTTAAAATTGCTAAAAAATTTCAAAATTAATAAAATTTTCAAATCTGTAGATTTTCCATTATAATATATATTGTATTATTATAATATTTGTAAATCAACAAGAAAACCTCTGAAATATTTAAAATTTAAAAACATTTCAGTGCTATTAACTACCTACCTGTTCAGGACAATATCATTTTGCCTAAAATCAATAAATTTTCTAATTATTAGAATGAGTCATAATAATTATAAAATAGAACATAAAATAATATGATGAAAAATATTTTTCAACGCATTAAGAATTTTAATTGTGATTCGTCACCTACCGCCGCGAGGTGTGGGCGTCAATTAAATCTACCGAGGGTTAATTAAACTATTAAAGCAGTTGTCTTATTCATCGTCTTCAGTCACAGTTCAACCAGCGTTCTAAAAGTCGTCAAAGTGGATAACTGTGAGTACTACGACGTGCCAAAGAAAGTGAGGATGTCGGCGGAAGTCGAGAACAGCAAAGATGAAGAAACGAAAGAACAACCGAAGAAGACCATCAAGGATAAATTTAAGAAGCACTGGCAGATCGGGTTGAAGATCTTAGAACTGGTAGGTAATCAAAAACGTGATTATTTGCTCAGATCCGTCTTTCAGCTTCTTTGCGTTCTTTGTATCGGCAGCGCGTACGACGCTCTGTACACTATGGGTATCGGCAGTAGCGACCTTCACCACGTGGGTGTGTTGTACACCTCCTTCACCGGTTATATCGTGATTATCTCAACTTTTTTGATGAGCAGATACCTGGCGGTGGAGATTCCCTACAAAACGAGCTCGCTCTTCTCGATTTGTGGCGCCGGCCTTTTTTTAACTTGTGGAGTTTTGCTTATCGTCGACAAGTCTTCTTTTATTCGGCATTACCAGTCGCCTCCCAACACCCTCCAGCAGACCATGTTGATCAGCACGGTGTTCTTTTCTTTTATTAACAGTGCGGTTTTCACTTTAGATGCCGTGTTGATTTTCCGCCGACAAGAAGACTTCTAGTTTTAGGTAACTAGCGATGTTGCAGAAGCAATGTAAGAACTCTTTGTTTTCAGATCCTCTGCGCTGGCTGTATGGGTTTCATCTACGAACCGGCTGACTCCGTTCATTTGGGCAAAGAACATCTTCATCATACTGGTATCATGTATACTGCGTATACTGGTTTCATGCTTATCAACTCGGTTCTTCTGGTTGGGCGTGCGCTGGGTGATAGGATTCCTTTTCCGACCGTTATTCTCTTTTCTATCAATGGGGCATGCTTGTTTTTCATTGCGGGAGTTGTGTTGACAGTTGACAGAGTGCAGTTAAGTGGAGGGATTTTTCATCCGAGACAGTATCAGTTGACTATGATGACGATTTCTATTAGTTTAGCTTTTAGTAACGCTCTCATTTTTTGTATAGAGGTCGTTTTGACCTATCTGAAACGGCAAGACTTGTGAGGTGGTCTCATTATGTTAAGGTAGAGTAGTGCACATTCTTATCGAAATCCGTCCATTTGTAAAAATTTTGTACATAAAATAAAGTGTATACACATTTGATGTGAAGTTTTATTGGTATTCTTTTCCTTCAACTTATTTTTTTTCTTTCCCTTATTATTATAATTATTATCGATAGCTAGTGCTGGTGCAAGAGTCTTACTCTATCAGAAATTATATAGATTTTTAAGACTTGCATAGATCTTGCAAATGCTAATATTTTTGACTATTAAATATTTTCTACTTTTTTAAAATTTAAGCATTAAAGCTGTACAAATGCAGATTTCTATACATTCCCAAACAACCTTAAAAAATTAAACATTTTAAAAATTACAATGAATGTACGTTCCAGACATCTTTAGTCTTCCATAAATTCTATTTAATAAATTAAGATTTTGTAAAAGTGTTGATTTCATTACCTTCAAAAATCTTAGCAAAATCTTTATGAAGATGATAGGAATATTGTAGAATCTATAAATTCTAAAATTATAGAATCATGGAGGTGTAAGAATTCTAAATTTACACACATTATTGTAGTTCCAAAAGTCTGAATAATTTAAAAAAATGACTACCTAAAAATTTTATCATCCTTGTATGGCCGTTTTATAAATTCTAAAAATTTTATACGTTTGGAGATTTTATGAATTTGTTAAATCAAAATCTTACAAGATCTGTACAATTCAAAAGTCAGATTTTTTTTAAGTGTAGATTTCATTAATTGAAGAATAATGAAAAGTTAAGCAAATGGAAAGATTTTAGATTCCTAGACATTAGAGATTCTAAATTTCAGCCTTCACGAAAACTTTCAATTATACTAAAAAATTTAAGGATTCTAGAAATTTCGATGCTCTAAAAAATCTTATGAATCTCTAAGATCTAAAGCCTAAATCTCTAAACTTTCTAGACATTGTATTTCTTATTCTAACTCTATTTGTAGAATTTATACATTTTAAATACTAGGAGCATTAAAATTAAATGCTAAAAATCTGACAAAATTTGTTCAAGAATCTTCTGAATTTTGTGAAGATTTTTTAAATATCTATTGGAGATTTCTAAAAATTTTACAGATTTATATATTTTATAAACTTTAGAAGCTAAAATGTTACAAAATCTGTAAAATTTAAAAGTTTCCTTACGAACTGTGAAGATCTTATAATTATAGATTTGATTGATTTTGTAATCTTTAGGGTTTAGGAAATGCCCTTATGTATTTTAGATACTTACAATTTCAACGATCCCAAATAAATTGCACATTCTAGAAATTCATTTCTAATTAATTCTAATAATATTTTATGAATAGCTTTTTGAAGATTTAAAGAATTACAAGTTTAACTTGAAAATTTTTTTTGTTGTTTACCCAAAAAGATAATAGAATCTATTAATTCTGTAATCTTTAACATTTTAGTAAACGCACAATTTTAGACATCTTAAATATTCTAAAGAATTTGAAATACAACAAAAAATATAAAATTCGACAAACCTTGTAAATGGAAGATTTAAAAAAATAATTTGTTGTAAATTCTAGAGATATTCTGAAAACAAAATAATAAATGTGGTAGATAGGGAATCTATTGATTCGTGAAGACATTAGCGAAACAAAATATTTTAGAAACTTGGATTTAGATAACCTTAACGAACCTAAAATATTTGGTGATTTTAAAATTTCTATTTGAGAAGTGATAGATTTATAGCAGTTCCAAAAATTCTACGATTTGTTCATCAATATTTTTTCAATAGGATCTATTAATATGAGAATTCATAGATATTCTAAATGTTATAGGGACACTAAGGATTAAAAATCCCCAGATATTACAGATATTAGAATATTTTAAAAACTTCTAGCTTCTAGTAAACGCAAACATTCTATGTAGAACTGCAAAGTGCCAATTTTTGATGATGCTCCTGTCAAAAACGTCACCGAAAATAAGGAACTTAACTGAACTCTCTAAATTACCCACCTTTAGATCAAAAGTTCTCGTAAGCACCGTCTATTTTTCCAATTTCTTCCTTTTTCTTCGGATTTTAGTATTTAATATAAACCATCCACGACATGCCCGCTTACTACGATGAAATCATAGGCATAGATAGTGCTGGTTATGGAGCAATTCTGGGTCTTCTGATCATACTCAGGGTTGTAAAAAAAAGCAAGTGTCTCTTCGAGATTCTTATTTTGATACCAGGAACCGTCTTGAAAAAAATATCAGCTGCATTCATTTTTTGTGAAAAATTAGTTAATAACGATTTTAGTTAGGAGCTCTACGTCATGGCGGTCGTCGCTTTTCTCTTAATTTACAATACGCACCACCATACAAAGAATTAACGTGTAATTTGTGTAAATAAACAATTTATTGAGATTTTACGTTTCGTCATTGTCAACGTCACTGTCATCCTCACTGAATTTTAACCCTCGGCGATGTACAGGTTTTTTCGAAGCCGTTATGAGCCGTATAATAAAACGACCTATACGGTCAATCCTGTCCGTTATGTGGAATTTGTGAGTATCACTATTGAATCTTCTGTGGTAACTGAATTCTTGTAGATATTATGTATGACGTGTTTAGTGTTGATAGTGGTAATGATCGCCGTGCCTTATGCGATAACATTTACAGTGGGGATAGCGCTCATGGGGATTTCTGCGGCCTTTGGGATAATCACTCTAGCCGATATCATAACCAACACTCTCTACAACCCCATGTACTGGAACACGTGGATTCTCTTCGCCATGGGTGGAGCTTTGTTTTTCTTCCTTTGCTGTGGTTTTCTTCTCGCTATCTTATCAAATATACAAATCATTTTCATCATCGCTACTATAGTCAACTTGGTGACCGCAATAATTTTCCTCCTGGACGCTTTGCTCATCGTCAAGTAAGAGTTACTCTCCCTAACTTGTAACAAACTTCTAATTTTAGTCTAACCCGTCGCAAACTCAACGAAATCGCACCTGAAGCTAAACCTCGAGATCGTTCCCAAGATATTGTCCACGAAACAATCAAAGAAACACGCATAACCACTCAGAAAGAAATCCCAACCGATACATCCTCACAGTCTTCTTTCTTCCGCCGTAACATAGAGTGCGAATGTGGTGATAATGTTCGAGGACCTCCTTCTTCTTATGGTGGTACTTTCCCGATGGGTAGAGACGCTGCTCCTCTTCCAAGCCCTAGTCCTACACCAAAGTCGACTCGGTCCTCCGTTTCGAGAAAAAAACCATGTTGTTTGAAGCTCTGCAGATCGAACACTGTCACAGCGTCGTCCAAAGTCCAAACCACACAAGATGGGTCCACGGTTCTAGCCGATGGGACTCCGTTGGTTGAGGAGAGATTAGAGAGTGGAGACGTAGGATACCGCGATCATAGAGGGGTAATATATACGAAGTCTGGAATACCCATAGCTCCGGAGAAAGAAGAGATGGTTGAGATGAAGATGATGCAAAAGAACGTTTCAAGGAATGAAGTTTACTACAAGGATGGAAACTATTACACCCAGGATGGAAGAAAAATCCCTCCCGTCAAATTGAACTGCATGGGGAAAGTTGTAGGAATCGACGGTAAACCGCTGGAAGAAATTTGCCTCGGAGAAGGAAACATTGTTTATCAAAGCCCAGAAGGTTTTCTCTACTCCATGGATGGAACACCGTACGGTTACAACGCTGGCTACAAACAAGACAGATTTCAAGTCTGCGATGGTGCCTGCAACGTACAAAGTGTTCAACCACACTCCGAGGTCAATACTACCGAAGAACAATTCACTGAAGACACTCAGAAGCAATTCTTAGTACCGCGACGAAGTGTTGAAACCTTCCGTTCCCAAGAAGTCATCAGAACTGTTGAATTTCATCCTTACGAATCTCCACCTTTACCTCCAAACAACTGTCAGTTTTTCACCCATAACAACGTTCCTTTGATCGAAGTGCGCACACCTTCGGGAACTCGGATGTATCAAGGACCCAAGGGAGAGTTGTATCATGCCGATAGACGAGGAATCGTGTTCTGTAGGAACCAGCTCGAAATGGCAAAAGATCCAAGAAGCCTGCCTGATCCTGCAACTTCGCGCACGGTGGCTGTATCGACAAGAATGGTACCAAAAGGGGCTAAATCCAAGTAAGTGAACAATTTTGATACAGATCCCTCTAGACAGGTTGTTTTAGATCAGAATTCCAACAAACATCAACTCAGTATCTCGCAAGACCATGCACCTGTGGTAAAACGCATATTCAAGAAGTGCCGCCGTCTTCCTATCGAGTCACGGAGGTTCCACAAACAGTGAAACCTGTAGGAGTCTACCACGTTAAAGGGTGCCCCTGTAATAGTAAGGGAAAAGAAAGATCCTCATCTGTAACCTCAGGATCACATTCTCCAATCCGAAAATCAAGTACTGGAGTCGAAGAAAGACATTTACTAATGCACAACACACCTTCCAGAATCCAAGAATCCCCCTCTGGAGTCCTTCGTATACCAACTAATGTAACTGTAGAAAAAACAAATTCTGCCACAATGGCTATAGAAAACAGTCCACGAACTCTAGGTAACCCCCACCCAACTTGGGCCCTTAATAAATTTCCAATCGCAGAACCCCTCCAGACAATCTCAGAAGCCGAAATTGAAATCGACGTGTTGCCTTCAGGTTCCAATAAACCAGGAAAAATGCGACCCGCAGAGTACACCCCTGCTTCCGTCGACTTCAAGACTTCCGGTGAAGTCCAAACAAGCGAAACTAGAATGATTCGAGCCACGGACTTACAGAAAATGAACGCCAATTTAGACAGACGATCATAGGTTTTAAAGCTAATTTAGTGTTACTTTATTCCATAGTTTACACGTTTACAAATAAATTTCTCAACGTTTACAAGCTCGCTCATTACCGAAATAAACAAGCGTCCTGATGAAAAATCCCGGCTCAGTCCAACCGGCGAAATGGCTGAAGACGATCAAGAAAACCGAAAACGTAAAGCTTTATCGCGGTTTTTTAGTGTCGATTCTGACATAAACATGAGTTGCAACATCCCGACGGTCTCACCGACGTACACTTTCCACAGCGGAGATCTCATTCTGAAAATCGGGCAACTTGTAAGTAGAACTTGGAGTGATTTTCCATCATTGAGTATCTTCCAGATCACCGGGATCGTTTGCGTGGGTTTGTACGCACGAGGGGCCACCATCTCCACCAGTTCTTTACCCTACGTCTGTTTCCCCCACGTGGTCTTCGGTAGTTATATAATCATAACATCGGTTATTATAATGAGTTACATTTTCGGCCAACTCATGCCAGATGTTGTGACGAGAGCGTTTCTGTCAATTGGAATGATTTTGTATTTCATCTCGGCGACGATTTCCACCACGGTTTGGTGTAGTAAGAAAAATGGGGGGAACGCGACGGAGGAAAGGCATCTGACTCAGACACTTCTCCTGATTCAGGCTATTTTGAGCTACTTGAACTGTGCGCTGTATGGCATGGACTTGTTTTTTAATATTAAAAAAGCTGTGTCTTTTGAGGTTTAATTTATAGGTTTTGCTACTTTGTTATTAAAGAAAAAAACTTGAATTTGCACCTAATTATTTCTGGTCCAATTCTGGTTAAAAATTGGTAGGCAGCCCGTAAAACTCGGCGGTGTAGATGTTTGTTTTGGTTAACGAATTTAGTTCAAGTTTATGTATGTAACTGCGGATGTACATTTACTGATTTATCTTTAACATAAATACTGAGTGATGACACGTAAATGCCGATGTTCGAAGATGTATTTTCTGTGTTGGGTCTGTTCCAAACTGTTATTAAGTTATCGCTAAAGTATTATCGTATTTTTCAAATCAGTGCGGATGGAAAATATTTATTCAAAAACTTGGATTTCTTTATCTTGATTCTGTGGGTATTATTAGGTTCTCTTAGTTCAAACAGCAGATAACTTGCACAAATAATTTGACAAAAACATGAGTCTGAATTTACTTAGCAAAAAATAGTCATACATACGTCTCATTTTATTACACTATAAACGTTTCTTTTATAGAAATTAATAACGTCTTTGGGCGACCACTCTGTAAATGTTTACTTTACGGACTCTTTTACGGCAGTAAAAATAATTTGATGGACTCATCTGTCAAAATAATTTTGCATGCACTTCTACCCTCAAGGGCCCCATTACATAAAAGCTGTATCTCTAAAAAATTATCTCCCATTCTAAAGATGTTTGATAAAAATTTGATTACAGAAGCTCATGAATAGAGTTTCAGTTTCCAGTCAATTTGTAAACACATGATTTAGTATAATTTAAAAACTGGAGGACGCAAACACAAAATACCAAGATGAAGTCACAAAACCTCAACTATTGAAATAAGTGCAACATTTCGAATTTAAAAATTGTGCCGTCCAGGCATTAACTAATGGGACGTCACCATTCACAAATCCAGTGGAAATTCAAATTTGTCCCCCAAACACCTAACCTCACTTTTAGAATTTTCGTTATTTTAGCATAAGGCTCACTTTCAAGCTTAAATTACCACCAATGAGTCTATTTGGGACACTTTTAAAGATTTTGTGCAGCTCAAGGATCATGCAATTGGTTTTGAAACCAACATAACCTCACTTTTTCTCAAAGTATGTACTAACCTTTTCGGCTTTGGCCAAATTTATCCATAGCTTCCTCCACGTGGAGAACTTCTTCTGGTCGCTGAAATTATACTGCATCTCTTTGCTGGCGTACCTGGTGCTCAGAGGGGAGCGGTAATTACAATAGGGATTATTAGGGTCGAAAACTTCTCCACTCTGCGTCGTAAACATCTTTCTGCTTTTCTTTCTTGGAAAACGTCTAAAATTTAACAGTTATTTAACAACTAATGTTAATTTTTCACACGTTTAACCGAAGACAAAGTTATCTGTTGAACGACCTTGAAGAATGATGGGATTTATACGCACGTTCTTGCGCAACACGTGACTGAGAGGTTATCACAGGGGCTCCGGAAAAAATATCGGTTGTTTTTCTGTGATAAAAGCCCCCTGTGGCGACACGCAATGCGGTTATTGATAAAGCTATCGTGTGCCATTTTGAAATCAAGAGTGGGGGTTGGTAACACTGATAATACGAAGGGGAGCATAATTGCATTTATTAATGAGTGTTATTAAAAAAAAATAAGGAACCCCAAATTTGTGGTGGATTTTCTGTTGCTTAAAACGTGAAAAGTATAAGGTGTTTTGTGGGGTGGCACCCCTGTTTCAAATTTTAACCCCGCAGTCTTCGCGGTAAATTCAAACTGAGAACGACCTTTCATCTTAATAATCATTTTTCTTGTTCATGTCGCTAATTAGTTCCTGAAGGTCTTTTCTTCCGTCTTTACAATCAATTTTCTTCCACGAAATTTAAACGAATCGCTAAGTCTCGTTGAGGTCATGTATTACAACGAAATTCTTTCGCAAGACATGTTAAATGACATCCTTGTTAGGCGTTCTCACGTTCTTATTCGCTTCTTTTTAGAAATTATGATAATACGTTTGTTATTTTCCAAAAAGTGTTGCTTATTTTATTTGGAGTGGTGGTATTGTATTGAAGACAAAGAGGCCTGAATTTATTAATAAAATGATCATAAATTATTCTTAATGGTTTCTTGACCAAATTTCATCAGGGTTGCAAGTCCGTCTATGATCATTAAGTAATTAGTTTTGAAGTGGTAACTACTGACGTGGAATATTTTAATGGTTTTGCGTCGACGATTAAAAATAGACGAGGGAACCTTTGGATGTAGAAAGACCTTTGCTTTGGATGTTTTATAGATAGTTTATCATAAACTTAAGGTGACTTGTATTACTTTGTTTTTTATAATAAAATTTTACAGTTGCAGCTTTAAATTGGAAGGTGTCCAATAAAAAACAGTTTTATTATCTGTTAGATCTATAAATTATACGTTTGCAAAGTCACAACGACTTTTAGGACAACAAAGAATTGTAGAAGTTGAATTGGCCTTAAAACATTTGGGGGGTTTTTGGATCATTAAAATTTTAAGCGAAATAGAATTTTCGACTTTCTAAGAGATCTAAACGAATCTTAACATTTTGTAGATGTGTTCTAAAAGTTTTTGTTATCCTAAAAGTTCTAAACACGTAATTTTGAAAAATTTAATACTCTTAAAAATACAAATTCTTAAAAAAATTTGAAAAAAATAAATTTTAAATTTTTAAAAACTTAATAATTCTAGATTTTCAAAATTAATTTTAGAAAAACGTTAATTGTAAATCTTAAATATTTTCACAATTCTATAAATTCTAAATTTCAATAATTGTGAAGATATAATAGAATAGAATAAGTATCTAATAATATAAATCTCCAAAATTAGAGTATTAGAAATCGGAACCATTTTAAATTGGAAATTTCTTTAAAGTAATTTTTTTTTATAAATTGTGTGTATTATAAGCAACATGAAATTATTAAAATTAAAAAAAAATAGAAGAAACCTTTGAAAATTCTAGCGGTAAAAAAATCTAAAGACCTTACAAATATTTTGAAAATTTGATTCTTGAAATTTTAATTATTTTACAACAAAAACTGTAATAAAAAACAACACAAAAAATAAAATCTTTGAGAAATTGAAGTCAGTAAAGACCTAAAAAAATGTATTTTAATAAAAGTTGAAGCAAAGTAATTCGATTTTTTTTAAAATGGTTAAAAATTTTAGTTTAAAAAAATGTTTGTAAGATACAAAAAAAATTAAATTCTAAATATTTTCTGAGGTTTTAATTGGTGATTTTAATAAATTAATTATATAGCATAAAATATGACAAAAATAAAGAAACTAAAACTTTCAATTTTTTTTTAATTCTATGTTTTGTGAATCTTAAAACTTTTTTTCTTCCGCCAAAGAAAAATTTAAAAAAACATGTATATTCTTAAAATGCTACAAATTTTAAAGATTTTAAAGTTTCTAAAAATTGTTGCAATGCTAGTTAAAAAAACAAACAAAAAATAAATTCTAAAAATTGAATCGAAAAAATTGGAGTTTTTGGAATGTCATTTTGTGATAGAAATTCAAACAAACTTGAAATTCGTGTGGATTCTAACAAAAGTACAGTTCTGGAGAGACACCGAAAAGTTCTAAAAAGCAGACCTTAGAAGCTTTTTTTTTAATTAACATTAAATTTTTAACTACAAAAAATTATACAACAGTTAAGATTTGAACAGAATTTTGAAAATAGGAAGAATTTGGTGAATTCTTAGCCACTATAGAATTACAAAAAATCTAAATATTTTTAAACTTCTAAAAAAACAAAATTATGTTTACAATTTTAAGAAACTCAAAAATTTTAAACTAAAAAAAATTAAAATTTTTATAAAAATTTTACATATCCGTTTGTTAAAAAGAAATATTAAAATTTTGTAAGAATTTTAGAAATTTTAAGAGAGTAAATTAGAAAATCTCTATTATCTATAAACTTCAATCAACGTTAAAAACTTATTGAAAAATAGTTACGTTTATGAAAATTTGACTGTCTTTTCTTCACAAAAAAAAAATGTTCAAAATTTAATAAAAAAATTTAAAAAAATCAAAATTTAAAATAATTGGTTAGTGATAAAGTTTAAAGTTATTAAAATTTAATAAAATATCAAAAATTTTGCAAACCAATATTTGAACAAAAATATTTAAAAATGTAGAGACGTAAAAAGTGTTTCAAAAGCTTGCAAATGGTTCTAAAAACTCAAAAACTCTGTAAATTAAGAATTAAAATTAAATTAAAATTAAAAAAATCTTCTCAAGAATCAAACTCCATAAAATTTCCATAATTATTAGATTTCCCGCAAAAGATAAAAAATTTTGTTAAGTTTTAAGCATCTAGCAAAAATTAATAATTCTAAAAATTTCAATAATTCAATTCAAAAGCGCTTATAAATTTTGAACTTCTCAAAATATAAATTCATATTTTTTAATTTTAATTTTCTTGTAGATGCTTGAAAACCTTGAAATGTTAAGATTGTGCTTAAAACACTAAAAATCATAGTAATTCTAATTAGAAAGAGAAACTTTTTAGGTAAAAATCCAAAAAAAGGGATTTTTGTAAAATTTACTCTTTATCTAAAAATCTGAAAAAACTTTAATGATCTAAAGAAATAAAACATGAAATTCTATAAAAGCTCTAAACTGAAACTTGAAGAATTAGTCGAATTTCTGAAATATGCTAAAAACATAATACAACTTTGTGATTCTAAACTTGAATTAAATGTTCTACAAAAATTTTGATAAAAAATACATTTTTGCCATTTCGTTTTTTAGCACAATTCTACAAAATTGTCAAAAATTTAACAAATTTATTTCCACAAACTCTGTCAGAAATTTTGGAATTGTTTGATATTCTTACAATTTTAATGCTAATGTTAACGATTCACGCCAACAAATTTTAAAATTTACCGACATTTTAGATCTCAGAAAGTTCTAGAAATTTAGTCTTGCCGCAAATACGAGACGTTTTGTGATCTATTAGTGAATTTTGAAATTGATTGATTGATTCGAAACATTTTGTTGAAGCTTGAAAATTGAACAAGAATTTCGGTGTTCAAAAAGTTATAAAAATTTTTTCTTGAATTTGAAACTAGTAAAATATAAAAAAATTTATCACCAACAAAAGTCCACACCTATGATTTTTTTGTAAAAAAGAGTTTTACAGAATTTTCGCTATTTCTCATAGACATTATGCGTACAGTGCAAACTATGCGCACTTCCTACCTGTGGCCTCTTTTTTCAGTGTAATCTACTAAAAATTCCACAAGCATTCTTTGAGGTAAGTACGAATAATAAGTGTCATAAAATTATCTAATTCGAGGCGTAACAAAACCTCTATTTTATGGGTGCGTCCCATCATAATTACCCAATGAATCAGTTTGTTTTCCAGCATGTCCTTGGTCTAAATGAAAACACTAAAGGGTGTTGTTCAAAATTTTCGTCACACCAAAAGCTTTTCGTTGTCTCTTCATTCGAACAATTATCAAATGGTGAGGGAAACACAATCGCTATTATAGTGTCAGTAGTTATCTTTTCGATATGCGCGCAGGTTGCATGCATAATTCCTGCTAGTGTCGTTTCCATACCGTGCAGGACTGCAGGAAACCAAACGTAAGTTACCAATCTCTCATTTAGTTAGTTAGAAACCACCATAAAAACGTTGTTATACTTTCACGATTTAAATTCGTCGGTCGAGAGCGCGTTAACACAGTTCCAAAATAATAGAGCCATTCGTTTCTGATGAAAATATTTCACGCTCGCTTGGATTCTATCTTTCCCTCATTGTCTCAAGAAAAAGATGAGTGATGTGACCGATTGTAATCAGGTCAATAATTCCAGAGTTTCTAATTTTCGCGGAGAAACCACAATCGATTTGTTTCCTTTTTAAAAAACGAATGCGGTACAGTTTGGTAATTATGTTAATTTCTTACGCGACACGAAGAAGTGTTGTTGCTTCAAGGTGAACTTTGAGTGCAATTATTGTGATATTATTTTTTTACAGTTGTTAACTTGGTGATGTTGGATATATCTCAAGATGGGTGTTAACTTTGATAGATGGACTGTGTTGAAATTGTTGGAAGTGGTAAGTCATTGAAGATAACTACAACTGACGCATTTTGTGAAGGAAAAAATAATAGATGTGGTGTCACAGTACAGGGTCAAAGGCGACCATGCAAGCTGTTTTTTTCGAGAAATTAATACGAAAGTGCATGTGGGAAAAAAGCTAATTAGAGAAATAGTTTTCGAACTTTGAAAGCTCTAGTTTTTGTTACAAGGAATTACGTTGACTTTTGGTGACTAAATTAAAACAAACAAAGTTCGTTCTCACAAGATTTAATTAACTATAATTAAATTTTATGATTCTTTTGAGTTTTTGAAATCCACGTCTCGGTTGGGTTTAATTTGGGCACGGTTCAGTGAAAGAGGAAGGTTTTCACTTGGAATTTCCAGAATGGTCGGACTTGCATAGTGCAACGATTTTTAGAACTTAAAATTTGCACAATTTTTACCATGTGCATATAGTTTTAGTTGGGTAAAAAATTAATTAGGAATAAACTTGTTTGCAGGCGTTGCTCAGAGATTTTAATAGTTATAAATTCCAACAGTCGATTTTTTTCAAAAATTTTATTTTCTCATCAATGATTTTTGCTCTGAATTTTGGGAATTTTCGGGAGCTTAGTTTTATCAATTGTAAGCTTTCTAAACATTGTGCATATTTGTTTTTTTTTGGTTCAATCTCAAGAATGCTTAGATCTTTTGTGGTTTTCGGTAGGTTTAAATTTACAAAATTGTATTGTAATTTTAAAACGTATGAAAAATTTTACCAATTTATCAGTTTTCAACAATTTACAAATTTATTGAAGTTTTCGAGTTTTATCTTTTTAGAATCATGTTTTATTACATTTTTGTTTTTTGTTCAATTCTGCACAAAATTCAAGTTTGGTAGAATTTCTAGAAGTTTCTAAAATGTCTAATATTTTTCAAATTTTTAGTGTTTTAAGAACAAACTTAGAACTTATTTCAACAGATTTTTATTATTTGATTTTTCAAGTATTATCTTCTGATTTTTTTTTAGTTCTTAATTTTTAATCATTATTTTTTTGTCAAATTGAATCAATTTTTACGTGTTTGTATTTTTGAAGAGTTCAATAATTTCATGATTTTCAACGAATTTTTGGAATAAGCAATTATGTAGATTTGTTATCATTTTTTTTTATTTGAAGATTTTGGAACTTTGGAAACTGTACAAACTGATACTGAAAACTTTGTTGAAACTGCTAGTTTTTGGATGGCTAAATATTTACAAATTTTTGCTATTTTCTACAATTCTACATATTTTAAGAGTTTAAATGTAAATAATTTTTTCGTTATTTTTTGAAGTTTCTTAGAATTATATTTTTTAGATTTACATTAATTTTAATTTCTTTTCCAGAATGCACATTTTGTTTTTTTTATATTTCAAAGAGTAGTTCATAGTTTCAGGATAACGAAAACTTTAAGGATACAAAAACATCTTCAAAATGTTTTGCATTTATAACTTCTAGTCTTTAGCAATTTATTTTTTTTAAACGTTTTTAGGAAAAATTTTAAGTTGAATTTTATAAATATTCAGATTTTGAAAATGGTGAAAAAATTTTCTTTTCCTAATTTAAAATTTTTACATTTCCAAATTTTTGTTTTTTTCTTCTCTGTGTCTAAAAATGCGATAGATTCCAGGAAGCTTTTTTTTTTTAAAGCTTTTGGATTTTGGAAAATGTACAAAGTGATATTAAAAACTTTGAAATTTTTGGAGGATTTATTTTTTTATTGTTGTAAGCTATTCAAGTAATTGTAAATAATTGTAATTAAATTTTAAAAAAAAATAGAGCGTCTAGAATAGCTCAAAAAGGTTTATTTAGTTTTATTTATTTTTAATTTTTTTACAATTTTAACGATGCTAGAATTTTCCGTTTAAAAATTTATTTAATATTTCTGAAATATTTATAATTTTTTAGGTTTTTTACTTTAGAAATAATTAATTTTTTAGAGCTTTAAAACTTTATCGAATTTGTAAGCTTTTGCAAAACATTTAAGATCATACGGTTTATATTCCAAAAGCTTTATTGTTTTATTTTGAATTGCAACGATTTTTAGAGCTTTTAAAAACTTTTAGAATACCAAAATTTTTAGAACCCATTTTTTTTACTAATCTGATTCCTTTTTTTTTAGAATTGTTATAATTCTGAGAATTTTTTTGTTTTAAAATATTTTTTAACTTTTAACAAATAAAGTTTGCTTAAAATCTGAATCAATTTTTAATTTAAATTGTTTTACACCTTAAAAATTAAATTTTAAATAGTTATTATTTTTAAACTCTCAAGGATTTTATAAAACTTTGCTATCTATAAAGTGTTCAAGTTTTTGTAGATTTGAGTCTTTGAATTTTTGTAGAATGAGAATTTAAAAGTTGTAAATTTGTTTGGTATTCTTAAAATTGTTGAAAGTTTTTTTTAGATCTTTACTAATTTTTTATTCAGAATGTTTGGCACTTTTATTTTTTTTATTTCTTAGAGCATTTAAAATTTTCAGAATAAAAAAAAAGTAGACTCAATCGTTTGAATTTGAAAATTAATCGTAATTAATTAATTTTATAATCGTAAATTTATTGTTATTCTTGATTTGAAATTTTGTGATTAAAAAAATCCTGTGCGAAAAAACTCTATTCTCGATTTTTCCGGTTTTTCCGAAAAATAAACAAATTTGTTGCTGCAGAGTTTTAGAATTTTCAAAATTGCCCATTTCGATATTAAAACAGTAGCATTTAGAAATTTTTGAAATCTTCTAGATGTAGATCTTCCTAAGTAAAAGTTACAAAGCGTTTTCCAAAAACTAAAAAAAATTTTTTTAATTTTCAAACTTTCAAAATTCTAATTTGTAGCAAAAATTCTTACTTAGTGAGAAATTGGTTAATTAAAAGTAGAGAAATTTCTTTGTAAGCTTCCATTTTGCAGTTATCCACGGTCACGTGCCTCATCTTCCAAACCGTAACCGACGACGAAGCGTCTCGTCTTTCCCTTTACCTACAAAAACTCTCCCGGGAATGGAGTCTTCTAAATAACGTAACGTGGGGGTCCGTCGGCGCCGCCGTCGCCCACGTCGCGTACGGGGGCTACTTCATCATCACCTTTGCCCTCTTCATAGGCCGCTTAACCGGTGAAATCCCCACTCACCGGAGAATAACCGAGTATATTTTCTTAGGCTTAGGAACCATACTCTTCATCGTTCTAGGTGAGTTATTTATTTCACCACTTTCTTTTTACTAATTTTTGTAATACCAGGTAGTCTCGAATTCGCAGCGTTGGATTCAGTTCCGCACGATTTGATCGATAACGCTGCCATCATCGGAACTCTTTCTTTAGTCACTGCAGCTATGTTTCTCCTCGATATGGGAGGCCCGAAAGCTAAGAAGGCTCCACCTCCGGCAAGAGTGGAGAGTAAAGCCCAGCAAGTGTATAATATAGAAAAGGAATTGGAGGTTGAGAGGAAACAGGAGAAGCCGGTGGAGAAGATAGAGAAAAATGGGCATTTGATGGGGGTGAAGCTACCAGAAGCAAATGGGAGATACAGAGATAGTATGTATAAGAAGATCAAAGACGAGAAACCTAAATCTTTCGATATTTTCGGAAAAGATAAGCGTGAAGACAGCGATGTTGATGAGCCCGATGTTCCTCCCAAGATGGAGGAGCATTCTCCCGTTTGGAGCAAAATCAGGAAGGGTAGAAACTTATGAGTTCTCCCGTAGGAGTAGGGTGGAGGAAACAGACGCGGACATTGTCGTAGCTAACAACACATTTGTGTCTAGCACCCTAGTACTAACCCTAGTTCATTGTGTGTCGATAGAACGACGGAGCCCCCCCTTTAACTCTCTCTTTTCAGGACAATACGGCAAGTACGACATTCTCTCTCCCTCGTACTTGTATCCGCGGGAAAAAACTGATCCGGATGACAAGCCTCCTAGTAGTCCTGGCGATCCAGGCTACGTGCAGTACACGGCCCAGCATTGGGGCGAAACCGTGCAAAAAACCCCAAGACAGAGCCCCACACAAGTTTGAGTGTTCCTCGTTTTATTTGTTGTATCACCACGGTTTGTAATTTTGTATAAATATAGTTTTTTTTATGTTATTCAGGTTTTTCTTTGTCGCTATTCAGGTTTCAGGGTCGATATGCGATAAATGATTGGTTTTGGTGCCGCTTGTAATGACCGGACGTCCGAGAAGGTGAGATAAAAGACGAAACGGGGTGAAGACTACGTGGCTAGTTATGCTTAGGTGTTTTGGTGGTCACGGAACTACAGGGGCTGTAAATGTCAGATGCATAGATCTGCCTCCACGGGCGTGTGCCGCTAAATTGAAGAAAAGTTTGAGTTACAAAAAGACCATCGTGTAATAAAATATTTTTATAATGGAAGGTACAAACACTAATCATTTTACATACAATAATGATCTGAGAGCGGTACAATGTCAGACTGAACCAACAAACAATTATGTTTGACCTTCTATAGTTTTTTCTCATAATTACCATAATCCAATATCTATATGCAATTCGTAAAATATAAAATTTTTAAGAAGTTAATTTTTTGTTTGTTTTTCAATTTTTAAAATGTTAAATTTTTGTAATTTTGGGATGGCTAAAAATTCACACAATTTTTGCTTTTTTCTAATTTTGTGAAAATTTTACTATTCTACCATTTTTAAGAATTTGAAGATTTTATGAATTCTTCAGGGCTTACGTTCTTTCAAAATTTTTTGAAGTTTCTCAAAATTAATTTTCATTTCTTTTTTTCAGAATGTTTGGCATACTTTGTTTTTTCTTCGTATTTTTCAAATTTTTTCATATTCCTATAATATTCAATATCAGAATCTGAGATTTTTTTACTAAAAGTTTTTGTGAGTATTATTGTTCAGAATTTTTAATTTGGGTTAAATTGTATACTAATCTCAAATTTTTTAAATTTTCTAACTAGAAATTTTTTAAAATAGAGAAGATACTAATGATTTTTAATGTTTTGAAAAGGAACTTGAGCTTTCCACTAAATTGAGGTTACTTAAAAATTTATTTTACAAAATTATATTTTAGTTTAAACATTTTCTTTTCTAAACTTCTCGTATTTTTTTTTTTTGAGTAGCTACAAAATTTCCAAGATTTTCAGCAGGTATTCAGCATTTACAAAAAAAAATTATATTTTTAGAAATTTTTTAACGCCAGTACAATTTCTAGAAGTTTAGAGATTCTTAAAACTTTACCATTAGAATTCTTGAATTTAAAAAATTGTCTGTGTTAAGTTGTCAGCAATTTCGTAATTAATTTAAGATCAAGATTGATTTATAGAATAGTTTCTAATATTTAACGGTTTCTTCTATTTTTTTTATTTTCGGCAATTTATATGTTTTTATTTTAATAAAAACTAAAAATAGTGAAATATTATAAACAATCTTAAGTTTTTTTTTGTAGTTTCAGTCTTTTTAGCTAATTTAAAAGTAATTTTTATTTTTTTAGGAACTTAATGATTAATTATATTTCTGTATCCTGACTCTTTCTTCAATTTAAAAAAAATTAGAATTTACAAAACTTTGAAAATATATACACCTCTCGATTTTTGCAATTTTAAAGATTCTATGATTTATTTTGAAATTTTTAAAATTTTCAAGACAAACAATTTTTTTCAAATGTTTCAAACTTAGAATCTCAAACATATAGAAAATGTCTTCGGAACTGTCATATGTAATGTAAGTCTTTAGTCTACAAATGTTTGGTAATTTGTAATTTTTTGATGAGAATTTAAATTGTAAATTTTTATTTTTCAGAACTTTTAGAATTTTTAAGAATCTATAAAATGTTTAGAATCCTTTAGAATTAAAAGAAGACATTTATGGCAAAGTATTTTCTACAATTTCAGATATTTTCGTATCAAGTTTTAACATTTGTTTGACGCCATGTTCAGGAACTACAGGCTGTAACTTAACTCTCTGTTGCATTGACCTGCTTCCACGGGAGTGCGCCGCCTATAGGGGAAAAAATTGAAATTGCATAAACACCACAAATGTAATAAAATATTTTAATAATGTAAGATACAAACACCAATAATTTTACATACAATAATGGTCTGAGAGCGCTACAATGTCAGATTGAGCAAACAAATAATTACGTTCGACCTTCTATACCTTACATCGTAATCTTTGTTTTCTCGTAATTACTCAGTAAAGACCATCTTTGCACAGTCAGATATAAAAATATACATATTCTATATACAATAAATAAAGTATAATTTACGTAGTTGCGAAATGCCCCGTTTCGTCACAACTACTCTTCTTACGTATTGGAGTACCTCGGATAACAAGTTACTTAACTTACTGAGCAAAGTTAACAATGACTATACAATTAGTTCCTCGACCCGCTCGCTTGTTCCAAATTAATATACTGTCTCACCAACCTCGAAATTTCGTGAGCTTGTTCAGTCTGCAACCTCGTGACTCTCTGTTGTAATAAATTTCCACATTTCATATCCAAAAAGAGCGCGCCATCTTCCGATCGAACCTTCCTCGTGGAAATAACTTCAGCGAACGGCCAGTGCTGTAAAGTCTCATGGGAAGTCATCTCTAAGAAGTGAACCCCATTACGATTCAACGCGAGGATGTGCTCCTGCCAGTTCTCCATGTCTCCAGAGACCCTCTTAACCGCGAAGAAACTACTTCCGAACAACGGCCAGTTACTAAGAACCTGAAGAACGCGGTGTTTGGCTCTGGATACCTGGAGACCAGCAGCTTGGCCCCAGGACGTTTGGACTAGTGCTAACCACTGCGGAGGCCGCGGTTCTCGAAGCCCCAACACGGGCTTCGGAAGGAGAAACTTGACTTCTTTAAGACTCGGAGGATGGTTAAGATCTGCCGCTCTGTGAAGAAGTGCTGCAATCAATGCCATATCTCGCACCATACTCGGAGGTAAATTCGGATTTCCCAGCCTCAGAAGAAGCCCCTCTAGGTAATCCGGAGCGACTTGGTTGAACAACACTTCGGTGTAGAGAGGACTAGCGTCGTGCTTCAGCGGGTGGTACCAAACAGATCTACAGAAGATCAAATAAAACGGCTGCGCTGCTTTGTGCAGCTCCGTGGTGACATCAAGAATATACTCGTCACTCGCCAATGGCATCGTGAAAGCATCCCCTTGGACAATACAATACAAACTGAACTCTTGCTGCTCAGCCTCCGTTTCCACGCCGATGAGACTACACAACTCTGCGATGACATCGCCGACGACTGTGCTACACCGGGTGTTGACAACGCGTTCGGCGCCACCAGGGAGGCGGTAAATCTGGCGGCGGGCACTTCTTCCGGCGCTCACTGCAGTGACTTCTTCGACCGAAGGGACGTTTTTGCGACCGCCACAACGTTGAGTTTTACGGAGGTTTGAGAGACAGACGGCGGCGGTACCGTGGCAGATGCGTCGGCGATCGGAGGCGGCGCTTGAGAGGTGTTCGGTAAGGAAGGGGTGGAGGTTATCGGAGCAGGCGAAGTATGCAGCGACGATGGATAAGAGGCGCCATGCTCTCTGACAGGATTCCGGGGATTCGGATTTGTTGCTAGTGGTTTGCTTCATGAGTTGGCAGTAGACTTCGTCGCGGAGTTGGGCGTGTTTGTGGCAGTGCTGGAAATGAGAGGGCGGAGGATGAGCAATGTAGGCGGAGTTTGCTAACTAAGCTAAACGTCTTGATATATTTTTTTTGACATGAGATTAAAAAGTGTAGAAATATGTACAACTTTTATTCATCTCTTCTAAAATTTTCTATATTATTAAAAATCGTAAAATTAACTCATTTTTGGAATTAGCAAAAAATTTCACAATTTTCCAAAATTATGACAAATATTCTAGAATTTACGGATATTTAGAAAAAAAAAGCTTATACAAGTGCCGTAAACGAACAGATGCAAATTTTTTAGAAACTGGCCGTTTGAGTATCGAAAAATTGTTCAAAAATCCATATACATTCTGCTCTATAATTTTGTTTGTTTGTTTGAACGTTTCTATCTAAGAAGTCGTCAAACTTTTAAAATTCTGTGAATTCCAAAACTTAAAATTCTTTCAAAATTTTTCACATTATTAATATCATCTTCAGGTTTTCAGATTTTTACATTTTTAAGGCTTTCTCCGGCTCTTAGGTTCTTAAAGTTTTAAATTTTTTAGAGTTTTTACATCCAAAGTTTCAGTTTTTCAAAATTTTCAGTTTATCAAATTTTCAGATTCTTAGATCAAAAAGTTTGAAATTTGACATTCAGAATTTGACATTTCTAGATCTAGAAATTAATGAGTTTAAGGGCTTTTAAACTTGAAAGCCTTAAGAGTCTCAGAATTCAAGAATTGAATAATTTCAGTATCTAGAAAATCTGAAAGCCTGAAAGAATAAAAATTAATTTACTCAATAATATTTTGATTTTCCATATAATTATATATTCTAGTTTTATTTTTTCATTATAGAAATTGCTGTTTACTGTTATCGATTATAGCTCTTCAATTTTTTAATATCTTGGAAATTTTGGAATTTTTGAGGATATTTTTGAAAGTAAGAAAAAGTTTTTTTTAAAGAGTACAGTAAACTTTTTTCCCAAACTTTTGGCACATGCTCAGGCCAGGTCCGGCCTCTCCTTAATTAGCAATTCGCAATTGGTCAAACTTTTTTAAGGCCACTTTCGCACATTCGAATAACAAATCTATTCATTAAAATTGCATCAGCCTTGCTCCATTTTCCTTAATAAATAATTTAATTACACAAAAACCAAGATTTGCGCCTAAAAAGCGTGACCAGTCCTCATTGTTACTCACCATCAGCACTGTGTAAACACATTTAACTTCTGGCATTTCCGGTGTGAGCGGTAAGTCCCCACAGTACCTCAAAATACACTCAAAACACTCAACAGCGAGAGGCCCTAACTCCGGCTCTTCCAAACGCAACAAAGGCCCATCGATGGGACTCCCCTGCCACTTAATCAAATCAGTTTGTTGTTTCCACGTCCATTCCTTGCGTTTCTCTTTGGATTTGAGCGAGGAGTCCATCTTGAGGAGTTCCAGTCTGGAAGAAGAAAAACAGCGTGAAGTAGAGTACCTAGAGCAACATTTTAGCACTATTCCCATGCCGAAGCCAAACTAAATTGGCGTGAAGCGATGGGAACGTGTCGTCATTGTTGCCCAAGCCCGGCGATCATTAAGAGGAATTTCTCACTTCTAAAAAACGTCATCAGAACGAGATCAGCGCGTGTTGTAATTACCGCATTACACGAAGAAGTAGCACTAATAATTTTTACGATCTGAACACCACGACCATCGGACAAGAAATAACATATGCTTTCTAAATTCGCACAATGAAGCCTAAGACTTTGCACTCGGTTGCCCAAATCAAACTTACTCGGATGTCTGTCTGAAGTTGTGCATCGCGAATTGCATCAACGAGTATTTCCCTGTTGGGGGCACGGGGCTGCTGGGGGACTGCGCCCTTTCGGCCCTTTCACTTCGCATTTCTGTGGGTGATGCAAGTCGGGGTTCTTGGACATTTTTCCTCGGTGACGCTTCGATGCGTTCCACTGGCGGGGCTCGTTGTGGAGGAGACAGTTTTGTCTGTAACTGCACAAAGAAGAGAGGTTAAGAAAATGGTGTCGAGATGGAGCGAATCGCTTTTAAATAGCGAAAACAAGAAACTTAAGAAAAAATCAAAGTTACTACGAATTTATAGGCCATTTTATGAGCGCCATAATGGTTTTATGACGATGATGGATCAGCAGTAAAAAGACTTTCTAAAGGTTTGTGCTTTATTTCGCGATTGATTTTGGTGAGGCATTGGAACAAATGGAACAATGGAAACAATGACCCGAAAATCTTCAGGTCTAGATATGTTTGATGGGTAATTAGTTTAAAAGTTATCAGATGGTTCGCCAGATGACTTGTTAGATAATTATCTAGGAATCATAATGTAGACTTTCTTATTGATGCTACTTTCCATAATGTAACAGAGGTGTATCGGAACACTCTAATAAAACATTTTGAGATCTGGATACAACAAGTTTCTTTGCAGTCCTAGATCTCATACAATTGTCCTAATATTTTTTAAATATCGTCAAATTCGCCAATAATTCGAGTTCGAACACTTAAAATAAAATTAGAGTGAAATTAGTTTAAAAAACGACAGACAGGAAAGACGACTAATAAAATTTTACATACGCGAAATCATTTTTACGTGGCTTGCAAAACAGCTGATTTCTCAAGAACAAACTTTTCATAACAAGTAAAAAATTCTTTGAATTTTCTCTTAAAAGAAGAGAAATTCCGAAATTAACTTTTTTAAATATTCAAACATTAAAATATTTCTTTATTCCTAAAATGTATAGACGTGCAAAAAATAGAATCTCAAAAATGTTCGTAAATGTTTTAAATTTATTGACTTGTTTAGAAATTAAGATAACTCATAATTGCAAACAAGAGTAATTTCTAAATTATTAAAAAAAGTTTTTAGTAGTTTTTATACGTTCAAAGATTGTAATAACATTTGCAAGTTTCGATTTTAAATATTTAAGATCTTAAATTCTCAAGGTTTCCACTGGCTGCCAGGTTTCAAGTTTTTAAACTTTCCATTTCTCTTAATTTCCAAATCATCAATTTTTTAGATTTTTAGGTTCCGAGGTTTTTAAGTTTAAAGTTTAAAATCTAAGAACTCAGAACATGAGAATTTCAAAATCTAAGGCTAGTCAAAAGCTAATAACTTTGGAACTTGAGAACCCGAAAAGAAATTCTAGAATTTATGTCTAGAAAAACTGAATAGCTGAAACACTGAAAATTTATCATTAAAGTGTACAAAATTATTTTAGTTAAAATTTAGCATTTCCCAATTTTTTAAATTTTTAATTTCAAAAATTAATTTATTTAAGATTTCCTATAATTTACAAGTTTAAAATTTATACCTTTTTTTTTAAATTGTAACAATTGAGAATGATTCCACAAGACAGCATTTCGAAAATGTTAAAATATTCAGAAAATTCATTATTTTAGATTCTTCAATTATTTAAAAAAATGCAAATATTTAATTGTATCAATTAATTTAATTTTTAGAGAAAAAATTATTTTGGAATTTAAGAAACACGATTGTCAACATGTCTATACTTATTTTATATAAAAAAATCAACATTTTTAAAAATTCTGTAATAAAATTCTAAAAATTTGTAAGAATTTTAAATTTAGAAATTATACAATACTCAGACTTAACGATCTTCATCATTTTTCATATTTATATTTTTTTACTTTTGAAGATTAAATTTTATTTTAATTTTGAAACGTCCTAAACTATTTTAGATGACACTTTCTAATTTTCTCAAACTTTCAAATTATTTGCGAAAAATCCTAAAAAAAAATGTTAAACCTCCAAACTTAAATGAATAAAAAACAAATTCTCACTCTTATCAAATATCAAAATTTTATTTTTTTATGTTAAGAATTGCCTTAGTTCTAAAGGAGTTAAAAATTACTTTAGTTGAAATTTTCACCATTTTTAGGACTTTTCTTTTAACTCTACAGTATCAATGATTTTATTTAAAATTTTTAGGATTTTTACTATTTTTAGAATTTTTAGATTCATTTGATTTTTCGAAAATTAATAGAACTTCAAGAATTTTAAACTTTGTAAAATATCAAAAAATGCATATCTACGTAAACATAATTATTTAATTTAAACTAAATCTAAAATCAAAGCAATCAATCAATCTAGATAAAATTGCACACCACCAATGTAAAAAATCTTTAGAATCGCAACTATTTTGGCAAAGAAATTTTACTTTTCTAAACTTTTCCAGATTTTTTTCTAAAAATTGCTCTCCTAGTACTATTAAATTTTTGGAAATGATTTAAAATTATTTAAAGTTCTTCAAATCTTCAAAAATTTTTTGGAAACTTTCTTACAGCCAAAATAGTTAATTTTGTAGTAATACTAAAATTCATTTAATATTTAAAAAAAATTTCAATATTAAATATACAGAAAGTATAAAGAAATTTACATATTTTTCGAAAATTTCTGGTCCCTAACTCAAATTTTACAAATTTTCATCTTTTTATCATATTAACAAAATTAAATCCTTATAGTTGCTCAAATTTAACCGTTAAAAAAAAAATTGGAATTTGCTCAAAAAGGTTAAAAAATTTGAGAAACTCAGAAGTCTGAAAGTCCAAAGTGTTTAACTTTGAAGATTGTAAAATTAAAAAAAAACATTTGAAATTCTTAAAAAAATTTCAAATATTTACCAAATATAAAAATACAAAATTTATTTTTGTTAAACTTAAGAATAACAAAATTTTAAGAATAATATTATATTTAGTAAACTAATAGTACTTTAAATCTCCAACTAATTGAAAAATTACTGAAAGAAATAGTTGAATTCTAAAATGTGACAATTCGAAACATCAAATTTGAAAATTGTAAAACATTTCGAAATGTAAACAAAAATTTTGGGTTTTTCGATCAGTTGGTGGCACTGTAAAAAAGCCGTTTTGAGATAGACAAGCCAAGTTGCCAACATATTTCATAACTTTAAATCTGCTCGTGTATTTCTAATTACACATTCCAGCTAAAAAATAAAAACAAACAATTAACAGTTCGATTTGCATTTAGAGTGTTCCGCATCTCCGCAGAAGTTTATTCGCGTCGCTTTGCTCATTTTCATGTATTCAACCGTTACTTTAATAACTCTCCTCATCCGGCTACTTATTTATGCAACAATTTTAATTTTTCGTTGTTGGTAATTACGTAATTTTATCGTTTATCATAATCTTCTCCGAGGCCGATTTTACCGCTTGTTTCGATCAGCATCAGATCCGTTTAATGTCGTTCCCATTCGACAACAATGCGAGAAAGTGGTGGGAAGAGCCAGTGCAAATCCCGATCCCAGCCCTATCGAAATCTCGTGGTCTGCTCCATTCAGTAATTAATTCAATCAGCGATTTTTATTGCAGAAAAGTAACATTGACCTCAAACTTTCTTTTTTTCAGTCCAATCAGAACGAATCATTGTCACCGATTCTTGTTTTTTCCTCGAAAACGCGCCTCTTTGTTTTGCTTTCTTCGAAGGTGTGTTCATGCCCTCTGGGTCTTCCTGTCACCTCTAAAAAAGTCCGTTCTGCTCAAAAAGGAGCAGCATTTTCTATAGTTTCTCTGTATTGTTGGAATCTGACACTTTCTTTTTTAACTTGATTTTCGAAGGTGTGTTCATGTGTGGAATTATATAACGGATACGAAATGAGATGAAATTAGATAATTCGTGGGACATGGAATCGTGTAATTAACAATGGGAATATGTGAAAAATAGCTTTCCGGTGAGGAGTCACCTTCATGGCAATTATTGTCTTTGAGTTGACTGCGCATTTATTAATTTATGGTTGGTGACTAGTAAAATGATGTGTTTGTTCGGTAATTGACGAAGCCGGAGGCTGGGATTGCTTCATTAAAGAGTAACGAGCTATTTTTAAAGAACTTGGTTTAGAAATTTCCGTAATTATGTTTCATAAGTTTGGAGGAAAACAGGCACATCTTGGATGGGATCCATTTAAACTTAAATTCGTGACATTTTGGTGAGATTTCACTTGAAACTTTGCAAATATTTCAATCGAAAACAAGTTGGGTAATTAATGCAAAAAAGTATGGAATTTTTCGATTTCATTTAATCGAAAACATCTACATAAGTTAATTATTTTGTGGTTTTGATCCGCTTCATTCTTAAAATTAGATTTTAGATTTTGGTGAAGCTTTGGAAGGTTTTTGAAAAAACTTGATATGTTGTTTTTTAGAGGCGGCAGAAAATTCTCGAAACTGTTAAAATCATAAAAAAGTGTCAATAAAATTTAAAAATTATTAGCACAATTTTTAGGATTTGTGTATATAAAAATAACACAGTTTTAAAAACGCACAAAAAATAAATTTTTGAAATTTTTTAGTATCATTTTTCCATTTTAAATTTACAAAAGGACGTTACTTACGTTTTTTTTTTTAATATTTACCACATTTAGAATTTAGATTTTTTCGAAGTTCTTCAGTGTGATGTCTACAATATTTAAAAAAATCCAAAATTAAAAAAATGACAAGACTTTTCCGTTTCTTCAAAACAACGACAATTCATAATATTTTTTAAATATGTTCAAAAATATCTTCTCTCTATATCTGTCGAATATTTTCCAATTTCTTACTTATTTTTTTAATATAGACAGTATGAGAATTTTGATTTTTTAGATATTTCGAACTTGAACGTGATTTCATTTTGCTAAAATTTTAAGATATCAGAATTCTGAGTGGCTCAAATATTCAGAACGTTTTTTAATTACACCAAGATTTATTGTACCTCTAAATGAAGAATATTGTTAAATATTTTTCAAAGATGCAAAATCTTCAGATCTTAAAAAAGTTTAATTTAAAAAAAAAGTATTTTCTAAAGACATTTTCTTGAAATTTCTAATTACATTTCCTTTTAACATTTCCAATTTTTTTATCTTTCTCAAAAAATTTTTTTTTACAATTTTTTTAGAATTATGAAAATTAAAATTGACTTTTGTCAGTTTTCGACTAATGTAAAAATTTTAAACGACTTAAAATGTGCTTTTTAAAAGCTACAGAAAGTTTTCAAGACTGTTGAAATTCTTATAACAGAAAGACTTCAAAATTAAAAAATATAATAGAAAATTTTTCGAATTTTAAAAATGCTCAAAACCTTGGAAAAAAAAACGAATCTGAGATTTAGTGTTTTTAAAAATATCCATAACTTTAAAATCCTTTTCTATTATTTTAAAAATCCTCAAATTTCCAAACCGGTTTAAAAAAATATTTATTTTTTTTTCCAAGTTCAATCCTTGGAACCATTTTTTGAGTTTAAATCCTAAGACTTTTATTTAAGAATTTAAAAAAAAAAATATTTTTAATAAAACGGCAGTTTTTGGATTACATTACAAGGCTCGATTACGAAAGAGTAAATTTTTAAATCTTGCTCCATTTTTTTTATTTTATTGGAATTGAAACCGGCAAATATATAGAAAATTTTTAAAAACTCCAATTCTTCGAAATTTTGGGAAATATTTACAATTTCCAAAGTGTACAAAATTTCTATAAATCCAAAATCTCATTTTGTATTTAATTTCTAGAATTAAATGTTTAGCATTATTGCAATTTTTACCAGTTTTTGAGACTTAAAAATTTATAAATTTATTTAAAAGTTAAAACGGAAAATTTTCTAAAATTTCACAATTTTCATAATGTGCTGAATCTTGAAAATGCAAAATCTCAGACTTTTAGGATCTAATTTTCTTATTTTAATTTGTAATCAGATTGTTTCAAAAAAAGTTTCAAAAATTTCTTGAAACTAAATAAATAGATAATTAAAATTAAAAAAAATCATTAATTGAACCTCAATTTCAAAAATTCGTAGCCATTTTGAAACCAAAAATTCACTCTAAATTTTTCGATACTTTTATGCAAATTTATGGAATTAATGTAAAATCACATAACAATAATTTAATATCGAAATCTTCAGCTTTCTGCGAGACTACAAAAACAAAATATTTTTCTGGGAGTCCAAATGGAAAATTTCTAGACCAGAATTAGTCCCACAAACGCTCCCAGAAAATTTGGAGATCTTTTATAATATTTTGCAAAATATATCATCTCTATATTAATTGTTTTCTCAATTTAAAATAAAAAGTTCTGATTTTTTATTTTCGGTTTTAAAATCGTGACTAAAATTTTTCCTTTGCTCTTCTTACCTCCTTCGTCGAGCTTTTAACGCTCGCACTCGTAGTCGCGTAAACATTTTCCTTCTTTTCCTTCTTCTCTTTTTCTTTCTCCTTTTCCTTCTCCTTCTCCTTCTTCTCTTTTACCTCAGTTTTCGCGGCGTTCGCCTTACTAACAATAGTCTTAATAACACTCGTCGGCTGATTATTATTATTATTATTATCAACATTCCCGCCCCCACACTTCGTACTCCCTTTATTATTATTATCTTTTCCTTCCGCCCCATTCAAATTTTCAAACCTCGCCAAAATCTCCTTAACCGAAACTTTGGGTTCCGCCTCTTCCGGAATAGTTTCCATCCGTGCTCCTCCATCTTGCAAGTCATAGTCCGCACTTCCTTCCGATTTCGTCCACGATTTGATACTTCCACACGGATTCTGCGAGTACACTTCACATTTGCCAGCAAAAGAGTTCTTCGATTTGGTATCAGTCCCCGAATCCGAATCATGCGAATCGTCACTCAAACTTTCCGACGGATTCGACGAATTCGCCAAACTGTCGAGCGAATTAGCCCGGAAGTCATCAAAACTTGTCTTTTTGTACTTGGAGATTTCAGCCCACTGCGTCTTGTTCATTTTTTCGAGAGTACCATCGCAGTGTTGACGGTAGCACGGTCGCGGCACGAGTGATGGGATGGTTCATGGTACGCACGGCTACTAGATGAGCTCTAATAGTTCCGCTGACCCACTGCTGACCAGTGGCGGGTTATGTGGGACAACGTGACAGGTGGATGAAGATTTGGAGTCCTCTAAGGATCGCTCTTGGTCCTTTGCTAAATTTATGACGCGTGACATTTTTTTTACACTTTTGGGAAATTCTACGGCAACCAAGCGGAAAACTCGAAAGAAAGCTCGGAAGAATCCAAACAAACGCGAGGTGAACGCATCTTAATTGCTATTCTATGTAAATGACCCTAGAAGCAGAAATGGCCTTGGCGTGAAAGTTTAGAAAACTTTTCATAGCCATTTGCTGTATTTGCACAAGAAATCTATTATCTAATTATTGGAAACCAGCGAAAGGATCGTGGTAACATCAAAACCAATAAATTTTTCTCCCGTTAAAATGTTTGTTTAGTGTTGTTCGGCGCTTCCTGGATAATTTGATTAGGTTCGTTTGATGTAACGAGGAGAAAACTCGAGATGGATTCTTCATTTTCAGGTTACGTGTGAAATATTGGTTGTGCAATAGATTTATAAGAAACTATCGAAGTTTGGTAATTGGAATGTAAAATAAGCAGTTATCGATTGATAATCGATACTTACACACTAAGCAAGCAAATCACAAATTTTATCGATTATAACGAGTCTTACTCAATCTAATCGCACAATTTAGATCAAGATATGATCTAAAAATTATCGTTTAGAGAATGATTTTTACACTTCTTTTCTCTGTAACAATTTGATCGGCGGAGCATTAATTAGATCGCAATTACTCGCATAATATTTAATTGTTGGAAATATTAGCGCATGATTTAATTTGTTCCAGATGGTTCTGTTTCTGAATGGAAAAACACAAAAAATCTTTACGGATCTGAAATCTGATTTCATGCAAAATATTCAAAATAATTTGAAATCTTCTTAAAAATTTTCTTATATCTCTAAACTGTCTATCAAACTTTGAAATAATAAGGCAAATATTTTATTAACAAAAATTAACTAAAGTCAAGCGAATGAATTTTCTGCTGCTTCTGATAATAAAATTTTATCTTGCTTATCCATCAAACTTTAAAAATATTATTTGCTGGAATTTATTTCTGTTTTTATAACTTTGACAATTTTATTGTCTTCTATTGTTTGAGTAAACGGTTATTCAATTTTTATTCAAAAATTGAAACAAATGATGGGTAATAAGAAAAACTGAAATTGATTTTTTCTGTAGTTCTATAAAACTTTGTAATTTAAATTTAGTTTCAAATTACTTTTTCGTGACATTCTAAAATATAAAATTTTTATTGTCTCAAAATCCTAAATATTTTGTCTGTTTACTTGTAAACTTCACAATTTTATTGCATGTTTTCTGTTGTTTAAATAAATGGTAATTTAATCAAAATTTTATTATAAAAAAATGAAAAGTGGGAAAAAGTTTCATAAGTTAAAATTCAATTGTACCAAAATAATTCACGGAAAAAAGATTCCGTTTTCTGTAACTAATTTTAAAAAATTTAAGTTTAATTACACAAGTTTACAACATTCTCATTATTTTTGTGTATTTCATAAAACAAAAATTTTTATGTATTTAGAAATTTAGATTTTTATCAGAATTCCTATAAATTTCAAAATTTCCAACTTCGCTTAAATAAATACAGTCATCTTATCAATGTTTTATGTCATATTATTCAAAAACTGAAATAAAAAGGAAAAGTTTCATTAGCTAAAAAATTTGTTATATCCGAAAGTAGCCACAAAGATCGATCTAGTTGTAGTGAAACGAATTTTTTCCTCAGTTATAAAAATTCATGTTATAAAAGTTTTATTAGAGAAATTTAAAAAAGTTAAATTACTTTTTGAATCAAATATTATATTTTTTTTATTATAGTTCAAAATTCAAAAATGCAACTCTTCCGTTGTTTAAATAAACGCTTATTTAATCAAAGTTTTATTATTCAAAAAATTAAAACAAATGGAGCTAAGTTTTATCAACTAAAATTGTTGTATATAAAAAAAACACAAAAGCGTGGCTTAGTTGATGTAAAAGTGTTTTTTTTTCTGTAGTTTTAAGAAAGTCATAGATGATCATAGAAAGTCATAAATGTTTAATTACACAAATTTGAAAAATTCCTAATATTTTTGTTTAAATAAACAGCTATTTCATCAAAGTTTCGTTACTAGAAAAAAAATAAACGAATAGGTCTCATTAAGTAAAAATGTCATTATACCAAAAAAAAGCCACTTGAATAATCTGAAACTAGTTTTTTTCTACAGTTTTATGACATTTTCTGACAACATTACACTAATTTAAAAACTTTTTGTCTAAACATGAAATAAAAATTTTACTATTTCAAAATTTCGACATATCTTTTTTGTGTTCTTACACACATTATAATTTTGTTGTTTGAATAAACGTTCATTTAACCAAAGTTTTAAATTTCCCGCGAAGAGAGTTCGCTCCTCATTGGCTAATTTATCCTGTCACTACTGTCAAAGTAAACTACGACTGTAGCGTGTCTGATTTTTCAAAACTTCGAAAATGACTGAAATTTGTGCCGTTTTCGTGTCGTCAAAGTGTTTCTCAAAGTTCATTCTTCAACTGTTTTGTGGTAGGAGTATTTTTGAGATGATCCCTGATGATTCAACGTTTGTATAATTTTTACCAAAATTACCAAAAACCTACAGGACTCAGAAGCGAGCTGGAAGTGCTCTAAATCCCACTTTCCATTGAGAAATACGTAAAATTATCAGTATTATAAATCACTAGATTTCATAGCGTAAAAAAGTATGAAGAAAGGTCAAAAATACGCTGCTGCCAACTGTTTAGAGCTCAGGTTCACCAACTAGGTGTTGGGTTCATAGGTTACAATTAGAAACAGGGTTCTCCAGAATTACAATTAAAATTAACTGTAACCCTAAAAACCCACAATTCGTGCATAAAGCAAACATTGCCCCCTACTACACCAAAAATCCAAAATAAATTTAATTTTCCCGCGGCCCATGCTTGCTCCTAATTGGTTGGGAGCTTTTTCCTGACGATTTTCGATGATTCGAGGTTAGCACACTTTATTATGAAAATTATTCAATAATGTGCTTCTAAGGCTCAGAATTATATTGAAAATGTTAGATCTGTGGATTTTTAAGAATTGAGCTAATAGGAATAAAAATTTTAAAAGAATTGTGAGGAAATGTCCAAAGTACGTTGTTGCCAACTGCGCAACGTTCAGAGGTGTCAACTTAATAAATATAAAAAAACATTTTTATTAAACAGTTTTTAAATTAAGTTGACCCCATAGAATGATTGAAATATTTTTTTTGTAGTTGTGATTTCATGGAATAAAAACTTTATTTTATTTCAAACTGTTTTTTTTGCAACTTTGCTGTTGATATAAAAAGTAGTAAGGAATAAAGTTTCATTATCTAAAAAAATCATCATATCGAAAAGAGGCCTCAAAATTTTACCTACTTGAAATGGCTGTATTTTTTTGCAGTTGTATAAAATTTCATGCCATCTAAGTTTTTATGAACGAATTTTAAAAAGTCCATTACTTTCTGTAAAAAATTTCATAAGATAAAAAGTTTATTTTGCCGATCTTAAAATTCCGACTTTTTTCACACATTTACTTTCACACAATTTTGTTGCAACTTTTCTATTGTTCGAATAAACGGTGATTTAATCCTAATTTAAACCCAATAGGGAAAGAATTATAAAAAGTGAAGAAACGTCAAGAATACATTGTTGCCAACTGCCTGATGCTCAGCTTTGCAAATTCATAAAATTGATAACTAAAAATAAAAATGTCTTTAATTACTAGTTTCATTTTGTCAAAAAGGAGCCAGAAATTGACTCAGTTGAATCAAAAATTTATTTCTTGAATCTTGAAAAATACTGAATAATACTTTGTTCTTCTAAACTTCATATTTTTTTTTGCTTTTGTGCTATTTGATTAAACGGTTCTTTAATCAAAGTTTTAATAATGCATAAAACATCTTATTTTTTGTTTTTTTTTTCTTCTAATTTAATTTTGATCACTTGCTGCTTGGCAATTTGCAGTTTTCTCCGCACGTTATGATCCGCAGCTCTTAATTACACTATAATCACCATCATTATCTTTTTTAATATCTTTGTGCAAGCTTGATAATTCAAACTAATTACCCAACTGTTTATATCTCTTAGAAATCATCTTTAATGCCGTTATTATCATTAATTATATTTAATAAAACACTCAACAACCACTACAAATACATAAAGATTTCCCAACCGGCTTACACCTCCGTGAAATTCACCTTTGCCTGCACCAAGAAATTTAATCAACACTATATGAATGTTAAAATTTTAACGCACTAATAACATCGTACAATTAACGCTTTTTTTCCAAATAGGCCATGAAACGACTAATTAATCATAATTAAGCTCTTTAAATTAACGGAGTCTAACTCACCTTGCGATTTTCCGCACAGAACTTGGTTACCATCTCCGACAACTGCTGGGCCCTCGGAGTGTGAAGACTTAAACGACCTTGAGGGCCGTCGAAACTGACAGTTGTTGGTCTGGGGGCTGTACAAGACGCTACATCTTTAAGAGCGAACGATTTGATCGGTTGGAGATGACTTTGGTCGCGTTTGACAAAGTGGACGCCCCAATGGGAAACAGCGACGAGTTGTACTTCAGACAGCTGAAGATGAGTGTTAAAAGAGTGAAACTTTGCTCTGGGGGATTACCTGAGCGGCTCCTGAAACCGGGAAAAGCCGTGCGAAGTACAAGGGCCACGTTCGAGCCAGCTCGATGACGTTTCTCTTGATGTTGGCACGATGGTTACTGTTGAAGTTGTCAGCGGTGATGCCGTAACCCGAGAGCATGTTGACTCCAGCTCTTTTTTCGGTTTGGGTGAGGCGAAGACAAGGGGTTAGTCCGTACACGTCGCCTACAATTTGGCAAAAGATGAGATGCAGGATTGTGGGGGGACCCAAAGGTTCGTTGGGGGAGAACACTTCTTTGCGGACGCGGAGGAGCCAAGCGACTCTGTTGTATGTTACACAAGCTGAGGCTCCGAGAGGGAGGAGGCGCGTGGTAGTTTTGGGGGACTCTTTGCGGATCACCATGGGGGACTTGGGGGGCGGCGTCTGGATGGGGCGCATAAATTCCGGCCATTCTAAAAAAACATGATTGGGAAACGAAAGACAAGGGGGTTATTTACCGTCGGTTCGTTCCGTCTTGTCCGTCATCTGCGTCGACGCAATCGAGTGTTTCTTCTCTCTTTCTTGCGCGCTTTTGTTGAACTGATGCGTGCGAAACGTCGGTCTTTCCCCTGATTCTTTCACTACGTTTCTATTTTTTTCGTAACTCTTCCGTTCGGTTTCCCAACGTTCTGGTAAAATTCTTCTTGGTTGATCAATCGAAGTGATGGTCGAATCCGGTTGGTCCCAACTGTCTCTCGATAGTCTTCCATCGCTCTTTTCCATGTCGTCCTTCGCCCAATGCGTGCTATCATCTTGAGTCTCGTGAGTTATGGCACTCTGTACGTCCCAATTGGCACTGAAGGAATTCCTCTTGGAATTGTTCTGAACCACACGATTTTGGTGCACGCCGAATGTGTCTCTGTCTTGGCGCTGAGCCATGAAGGAGTCTCTCACGGGTTCGATAGGAGGTGGAGGCTGATTAGGACGAACGACTGGAGGTGGAGGCGCAGGACCTGGAGGTGCCGGTGGAAGAGAATTAGGGCCTATAGGTGGTGGAGGCGGCCCCGGTTTCCAATTAGAACTAGCCCAGCTTTGTTGGGTCGGAGACGTGCTGCCGTTATGAGGGGTTTGTACTGGAGTAGAGTTCCCACTGACGTCTTGAGAATCGTCCCATCTTCCAGCGAGTTGTTGCTCCAACATCATTTTTCTTGTATCCTCGAGTTTGTTAACTGCTCTAGCTGGTTTCTCAACTTTGCTACTAGTAGATCTCACCGAGTGGTTGGCGGTGACTTTTTCGAGTCTTTGGCGCATTTCTGAGCTTAGTTTCAATTTCCCGATGCTACCAGGAGATGGTCTGGCAGCCCCGATTTCAAACGCACGCTTCGTGTTAATTTTCGGGCGCTCCGACTCTCTGACGATGGGCTCAAACTCGATTTCCTCCCACTCAGCTGAAGACTCGATTTTAGGGGGATGACCGTTAACTTGGTCTTTCGCAGGAGTCACTTTCCTTTGGTGTTGTCTCATCTTAAACTGCATGAAATCTTCACCGTTTTCTGTTCCTTTCTCGTCTTGTGGAGGCGGCCACCGCCATTTTCCGATTCGCACAGTCTTTGCTCTACCGTAAGGATCCAAAAAAGGACGAACTTCACTAGGGTCGGTGCCATCGAGTGGTGGCGGCATCGGTGGAGGCGGTGGGACTCCATTTCGGATTATGTTCATACTCATATTTGACTCTGAACTGACTTTGCGAGAAGAGTGGACACTTGGAGAGTTACTCTTCTTGAAACTCGGTTTGCGGTTGGGGCTTGAAGGTTGATGGACTTGTGCCTTTACCGTGGTCTGGTGGACTTCCACTTTAACCTCTCCGGGTATCTGCTGAGTCAGTAATTGTTGCAACGCTTGGTTTTGCGCTAGAAGCTGCTGCTGAATTTGGATGTTCTGAGCCATCGCGGATTGTAAGAAAGCCCTTTGAAGACTTTGCTGGTACGTCGCCATGTCGCCGTTGGTGGGCATTCCCACAGGTGGTACGTTGTACACAGGCATGAAACCTTCCTGAGAGGGACTCAACAAAGGCATGAGGACGGGGGGCGACCCTACTAAAGGCGCCGGTATCGTTGGGAAACTATAACTAGGCCCGGCACCATTCTGCTGATGAGTGGTACCTCCACCTTTGATGCTATCTACCAAGTTGTCTTTCTCGGTCAGGTTTTTGAGGCTGTCATTGATAAAAATCGGTCGAAACAAGTCACTGATGTAGTCATCAACATTGCCGTTGGAGGTTCCAGGGTTCTCGCGTCGCCTTGATGATGTTAACTTCTCAACTTCTTGGTCTAAAACCGAGCTCCCTTCGCTATCACGTCTGGTCCTAGAACCTCCTCCTTTGATCATCGTGGCAATAAGCTCAGGGTCGCTCATATCAAGATTATGATCAACGTTCCCAAGAACCTCGTCCAAAAAGTCATCGAGGCCTTCAATATATCCCCCGCCTTTAATGCTAGCAGCTAGAGAGCGAGCATCGCTTAACTCATCAAGATTCCCATCTAGAACTGGGCTGAACAACTCATCCAAGAACTGGTCGACATCAGACGCCTGACTGGGTACTCGCACTCTTCTAACATGACTTGCAAGACTCGGAGTCTCGCTGGTATCAGACATAGCAGAGCTCCTAACACCGAACTCACTCTTCTCGATGTGTGCACGACTGGAGTGAGACCCTGGAGGGGCCTTCTTTCCTGTATACTGCGACTTAATATACCTGGGACCCCCGCGATTTGACGTGCTCACGCTTGACACGTCAGGGTACTCGAACTCAATTTCTTGTTTGGACATGTAGTTCTGATTAGCGATAACCGGCTTGATCGGTGCGAGTTGTTCAACTGAGTGGTACCGATCGTTGAGTCTCGACTGACTCAGACCGAGATCTAGAAGAGGTGTCGGCTCAGGCTCGCTCAACAAATTATCCAAGCTTCTAGATCTAACTTTCTCTATATCGAAGTACCGCTCGTTGAGAGCAGAGTTTCTTGAAAGGGCCTCATGGGATGACTTCCTCGCTGGGGTACTAGTTACTGGGGACTCGCGATGAGGAGAGTATTCACGAGATGGTTTCCTTGAGCTCTGGTTTGATTGTTTTCGAGGAGGAGACTGTCTTGAAAGTTTTCTGTGAGTCGGAGGCTCCGGTGGTGGCACTTGTGGCCTCGTAGGGGTTGTAGGTGAGTGGTCGATTTCAACAGGGGAGGCTCTGCGAGTGCCGAGTTTGAGTAACGTAGATTTCGAGATTGGGAACGATGGACAGAGTTCCATTTCGGAGATTAGGTCCATTACGTAGTCCAAACCGCTGCCTTCTGAGAGTATGCCGGCATCGTCCATAACCACGGTCCAACCTTCGGGTGAAAGACCAAGAGAGTTAATGGCGAGAGAAGCAGCCTCTTCACAGGTCGTCCACGAGTCGACGTGGACCGTCGCGACGTTACTATCCGGAAGTGTTAGAGTAAGAGCTGTGTTGCTCCTCTGGCGGATGCTGCGCCACTCTAAGAGAGTCGGAGGGAGGGATCTAGTGTGAGGATTCTTCTGTAAGCCTCTGGTGAGTTTTCTTTGTAAGAGTTCTTTGTAGTTAGGGCTTGCATGGTCTGTCACGAACTTCAAAAGATACCTAGAAGACAAGGTAGAAAAAAGAGTGATGGTTAAGAATAGGAAACTTACTTGCTCAAAGGAGGACTCGGCTGGAAACAACACAAACAATGAGCCATCAGCTGCCATATCCTGTCAGAGTTGTCGTTCCTCCATACTTGGTTGCATAGTTGCACCAAGAGCTCGTCCCGTAGACCCCTCGAGCTCAAAGCCTTGTGCACTATATAATCAGCCAGAGCTCGCTCCCGAGCCCCAGTCAGCTGCGCATCATTCGACCACCTCAAAATCAGCTTAAACAGCGCCACGGCATCTTGAAAGTCTTGGTCTCTAGTCGCAGCCTTCGACAAAAACGGTGCAGTAATAGGCTCTTTTTTCACCCCCAAATCCGCCCCTTTGAAGTATACTGACGAAAAACGTGAAAACTCAAACTGGTTCAAGTCATGAGGGAGGTTCAGCGGTGGCGTCGCCCCGGTAACACCGCCAACAACTTTAATCAAGTTTCTTTCAGTATGAGGAGGAGTGAAATTCTCGATTTTCGAGAAAATAAACGCGAGCTCTGCGGGTATTTCCAGATGGTGGACGCTGGATTTCGGTTGGGCTTTCTGGAGTTGAGCCTCACGTGCCGCTCTTTGTTTAGCTCTTTCTTTGGCGACTTTCTCAGCTTCGACACGGCGCTTGAAATCAGCTTTGCGTTGATTGAAACGTTTGCGTTCCCTTCGTCCGCGGACAAGAGCTTGGGTTTTGATGATGCCGCGTTTGAGGGCTTGGTATTGCTTTCGTTGTTTGTATCCGCGCCAGTGTTTCTGTATTGTCACTGTGTGACGTCGGAGGTTATTGTAGTGTTTGCGGGCTAAGTAGCCGCGGATGTGTTTCTGGATAAGAACTGCGGAGTCTTTGAGACAGTCGGAGCGTTTGAGTTCCAGTTGGCGCTCCAGGTTCTCCCGGAGGAAGACGCGTGTGGCGCCCAGTTGGTAGTCTGGGCCATCTAAAAAAAAGTGTGAAATTGGTGGAATAAAAAGAAAAGGACTTACCGGTCCCTGTGGCAGGCATTCGCTCTAATATCCCTCGACACAAGTCTCTATAAGGCGCACCTCTTGGTAACACACCACTAAGTAAATATCTGCAAGTTTGAAACGTTACTCCACCCATCCGCAACGTATTGTGCAAACATTAACAATTTCATATTTCCTCACCTGTATCTTTCGACAAACTGCTGAAACTTCATTCGGACGGGATATCCGGACTGACGGATTCTAATGGTGTCTAACATTCCAGCATATCGTAATTGTTCAAGGACCACGGGCATGTCGAAACGCATGGGACTTTTATCGTTATTCGGTTTGATACACCGTATAAACCACGGATTACACCGACTCATAGACTCCAGAAGTTGTTGTAAGCTATCGCTGAAGCGTGCCGCCACTGTTGGAGTCCTGGGTTTCATTGTCACGAAGCGCCCATTGTTGCCTTTCGGAAGAGTACGCGTTTGGGCGGCGTTGATCATGGGCTTCGCTATAGCGGATACGAGAGGTTCCTTGCTGGAGGAGATGAGTTCCACCACGTCGGGGCGGAGGACATCACGATTTTTGTCGAGGAAGCCGTCGACGGAATACCAGACTTGGCCAGCGAAGTGTTTGATCTAGAAGGAGAATTATTCTCGTCTTTGTGCCTTTAGAGAACTCACCCCAAATTCGCGTCCGCCGACTCTCGGTCTGCAGTAGTTTTCGTTGAGCGCGTGGTTATAATGGCACTTTTCCAAGAACGAAGAGTCTGAGGCTCGTGGGAAGTTGCTTTCGTCGTCCAGGAGGTGTAAGATCCCTACTGGTTTCTTTCCTAAAAGCTGGATCACGGGGGTGTTGTCCATCCAGGTCATGTTCGTCCAATCCAGGCGCTCCCTGGCATACTCCTGTTGCTCTAGTTTGAAAACGTGTTTGTTGAAATAGAGCTGGAGGGACTCCGAGGCGTAGTTTATACAGAGCTGCTCGAAGGAGTTTTCGTTCAGGTTTTCGAACCCGAAGATGTCGAGGAGGGAAATTCGGGCGGCATCGTGAAGACCTCCTTTCTGGACGATAGAGTTGATACGCGTCACCAACCTGGAATTTACTCTTAGAGAAAGACAACGAGAGGAAGAGTGTTACCAGTTGAAGAGCGCGGAGTATAGAGCTTTGGCAAAGGCGTCTCTGGCATCCAACGCTTGGTCTATACTCAACGGAGAGTACACTCTCTCAGCTCTAGCTTCGGTAATTCGTGACGTCAGTGCCCTCTGCAACCCACTTGGAGAAATCTGCAGAAGATGCGCCGCCCACTTAATTTCAACATCTGAGCCAACTTCCACGCCTTCTTGACCGTGTCTTAGCTGCCTCCGATGGAAATATACATTTCCGAGATGCAGTACCGAGGCTAAAACCTTGACGATTCCTTCCTGTTCCGCCTCGCCCACCCCCAACACTTGCATGGCTCGTGTGAGCGCCCCCCAATCCGCTCCCGATCCCGAATGACCTGGTGCGCAATCTCCACCCCCTTGATTCAAATAAAAGTACTTATCAGCGTCTACAAGTCCGTATTTCTGTCTTTCTGTCCCACTCAGCCCCCCTAGAAGCTCATAAAACACATGATAGTTTCTCTCCCCCGGAGCCTGAGTAATAATCCTCGACTTCTCCAGAAGGTACTGCGTCACTTTGGCACCGATAATCGCCCCATGTTTAAAATACACCTCTAAGTACTTCCCAAAGCGCGAACTATTATCATTTCGCGCCGTCCTCGCGTTTCCAAAAGCCTCCAACAATGGCGCCGCCTCCAGGATTTGTTCAGTGACTAAAGCATGATTGCGAGGGGCGGATGGGGCGACCGCCGCCAAATACTGCATGACTAACTTAGTAGACTCTGTTTTCCCAGAGCCACTTTCGCCGCTGATGACTACAACTTGAGGAGCAGGAAGCGCAGAGTAGGCAGCTGCCCCCAAGGCAAAAAGGTGTGGCGGCAAGGCCCCAATCATCTTGCCACGATAACGTTGAGCCGCCTCGATGCCATAGCTGGAGTCGAACATCCTGTAGGGGTTAACGGCCACGAGGATGCTTCCGGCGTACGTGTAAATTAAGTTCCGGTCGTAGCGCAGCTTCAAGTTCCATAATAAGGCAGCTTCGTGGAGGTCGCTGAGTTGGGTCATGTCTTCGACTCCGGCGGTACCCAAGTCTTGGCGGCGGCGGACGGAACCTTCGCCGTCGGTGAGGGCGAAAGTCTGAGGCTGAAATGGGAAAATTTGCGCTTTTAAAAAAAAGAAGCCTTTCATAGATGACATAAAATTTACATAAGTTGTAAACATTGATTGGGTCATACAGTTCTTGGAATTATTTAATGTCGACAATGTTAATTGTTGCTATCAGGCGAAGTCATGCAGACTACCGGAGATTGTGATTCTTATCTTTTTGAAAGCAGTACTGATCGTTACAGGAGATTTCAGAAGAAAGTACTTGGGATTTACATTGTACAACAATATCGCGATTTCAGGAACCTGATTTTGTTTCACTGGGTAGAAGACGATCTTAGTTGCTTCATTTGGTTTAAGAAGTGTGGAAAAAATTCAAATTTTGGAACAATGATTTGTTGGTAGCTTTATTATGACATAAAATTTAGACTTCTCACGCACCTAATTGCTTGGAAATTCTTATTTTTAAGTTCAGATTCTCAGCAGAGAAATTTGAAGATTGTGGTTAACTCTTCGTGTTTTAAGAAGTCTAAAAAGCGACGTGTCAAATTTGTAGTTTTTTAATCAATTTGGGATTTAAGATTTTTTTTTAGTGAGTTTTTTGTTAAAAATTTATTACAAACTAGGCGCTCTGAAGAAGAAAAAAAGAAAGTTAAGGTTGATTTTTAGATTAATAAATTTCCAAAAATTAAATTTAAAATTGTAGCGTTCTGAAAATGGCAAGGAAATTTAAAAATTATCAAAGAAGTTGATTGTGCTTAAAAATTTACCAAAATCATTCGAAATTTAAATCATTATAAAATCTAAATATCCAAAATTCTTATCTACTAAATTTGCGGTTTTTGACAGAATTCGGCTTTTGGAAACAGTAATGAATTCTAATCTATTTATATTTGAAATTAAAACTGTCTACATAACGAGATACTTTGAAATTTTAAATAAAAAAAAAATACAATGATTGTAAAAATCTACATTTTTCCAGGACTTTATTTTTTACAAGTTAATTATTTTTTAAGCTTAATTTATTAGCAATTATCTTTTTATTAAACATACGTAATTGAAAAAAAAATATCTGCACTGGTAGAAAATTAAGAAATTTCTATTTTGAGGTTATCATTAGCTTTTTTCATAAAAATTTACTATTAATTGTGATTTATTTTTTATTTTTCAGGACATCAACATGAGGTTGTGCTAATTCAGGTTTGTTAATTAAGCAGAATAAATAACAAAATTGTATCTGCAATGAGAGACAAAAATAAAATTATTAATAGATTATTAAAAATTTATCATTTTTTCAGAAGACTTTTTATCAGTTGTTACAAATTGGATATTTTTCAAGCTAGTGATTCGGAAAATTCAGAATTTTGTTAGCACTAATCTACAGTGGGAAAGATTTGATAAATTTCATTAAAACTTACAATTAATTGAACAAATTTGTTATTTTGTATTTATGATATCGACTGTTATTGATTTTTGGGATTTGCTGATTTGGATACAATAAAGTAAGATAAATTACAGAATTATCACTGCAATGAGAAGCATAGGGGCAATTTGTATTTTCAGATTAGGAAAAAATTTGCATTTTTACAAATTCATCTTATTTTGAGCTAACAACTCGAAAATTTCAGATGATTTTTTTATTTTACACACAAAAATACAAAATTACAGCTGTAATGATAGAGAATCGCAGTTTTTTGTATTAATATCATTACAGTCCAGCATATTTTTATAAAAACTCTATTAATTGACAGAATATTTTTTTTAGTTGTCCATTTAAAGTTTTTAGAATTTGTTCGTTTGGATTTAGTTCAGTTCTTTTGTTAAGGAGAATAAATTACAAATTAGCAACAGCAGTGATATGGGATATTTTTTTTCGAAAAATTGTACTGTTTTCGAAAATTTTATATTATTTTTTAAATATTGGTTGTAGTGACTAATCCCACAAATATTATAAAAAAATATAGTTGCGTTGTTTTTTTTCACGAAAATTTACTAGTTTATAGAAATTGGCCACTTTTCAAAGATCAATTTCTAACTTGATAGTTTCATAATTGACGGTTAATTTTAGGATATTTGAAATTAGAAATCTACTTCAGAACTGTAGCATATTTAAAAACAAAAAAAATACAAATCATAAGAGAAAAAGAATTGGATTCGATTTCAGGATTTTCCATATTTTTAACTAAACGTAAAATCCACGTAGACAATCTGAAAGTCCTTAGGAAAATATTTCTGAAAAGCATAAATCTTTTTGAAAATGTAGGTTAGAGGCAATATAATAAACAAGCCATAAAAGGTATAAATGATAATTGTGTTCGTAGAAACCAATTAAGAACCATTCAGGAAAACGAAATGGGCGAAAAATTAGTAGAAAGCGCAAATGCAGTAATGTGGTCAAGGAAACTCCGACGGGGCCCGAAAAAATGCGCATTAAAAGTCAAGAGAAAGCCTAAGAAAAAAGATAATTTGATAAAAACATAAAAAACCGAAAACCGCATTTCTCTCATTTCTGTCTACCCAAAATCACTATCGCATCTCAAACAATGCTCCTCCTTTTATCATCATTTTTCCCACGCTTTTAATAATCTCAACTTTCAATTTAGACAAAAGCAGTGAAAGTGTAATTCAAAGCATTTAGTAAAAAAATCAAACGTGGTGAAAACACCAATACGTAATAATCACCACAATAAAAACCATTAAAGCGAGTCATAAAGAATTGACACTTTGTAAAATCTGCAAGAATACCAACGACAAATTCGTTGAGCAAACGATGACTGCAATCCAACTTTCTAAAAGTTGCCAAAACTGCTCCTAATTTCTCACGACTTTACCTTTCCATTGATGACAGCTTGAACAGTTAGAACGTTGGCACTCCTGTGACATTCGAGGACTTCCCCCGGAAGCCAGTGACCGACTCCCGGATCGAACCAGATCAAGTCTCCGGTATTCCACTCCATTTCTTCTATTTTCCAGGCATCCGGTGAAGTTTCTGCAAAAATATGACTTCGTAATTATTTGTTTTTCACTCAAGGATAATCAGAATGTTCCGGGATTCAGGTTCGCACTGAAGGTCGCTCGCATTGTTAGGAATTGTTGCCAGTAACTACTTTTATTTAGAATTTCTTGTATAATTACAACGACGAGTTATGTAATTTCCTAGAGCATAAGCGTTGCGTGCGATTATAACAAGGAAAGATTTGAAAATTCTGTTCCTCTTATGTTAATGGGTGCTAAATTTGACGACCTTGAACTGGATGTTACGAAATTTTGAGCGAGTAGAAAGTTGGGCGATTTATGGATCTGTTTAAACTTCCTGGCCACGAATCGGTAACAAAACACTAATTTTATATGTCAGCTCCATATGGTTCCAATGGAGCTCAAGTGTGGTCACTGAGCTGACATCACTCAATTTCAATAGAGCTTAAATCGGGTTAAGTAGCTGGTACTAATTTCTTAGATGAATGAATTATCGTTGGTAGTAGCACGAAAAATCGATTAGTGTCTGCGGCATTTCCACGCGGTTCCGATCAGGTTTTTCTGCGATTCTTTCGTGGTACCCCGCGATATTTTTCATGGTCCTCCGCGATATTTTTCATGGTCGAACGATTCTCGTTTTGTTTGTCGAGATAATTATTGTAAAACCACAGATATGTTGAGTTTTTGATAATGTTTTGTTGAAAGAACGAAGCTTTGTCTGCATTTTTCAGTGTTGACGTCATCGAATTAGAAATGGTTAGCATAATTATCTAACGGTGGTAATAATGAATGTGACAATATGATAGCGAGGTATTTCTAGGTCAATTCAAGGTCGTTACGAATTGAAGTGTTGGAATGTTCATTAAATGGCGGTCTAGAACTGCGTTTTTTAAGTGGCGGAATGTCATTATTTTATTATTAAATATATAGATTTACATTAGATTATAAAAATGCAACGTTCTAGAAATGAAAACATCAAGTACAAATAATAATTTTTCTAATTTAAATAAAAATAGAAATCGTTAATGATGGAGCAAAATTTCCCTTTAAGTAAATATGTTGCCCAAGTTTGTGAAACTAATTCTAGTCTTCTAGAATTTTTCAAGGTTTATAATTGTTCATATTCTAAAGGTCTTTAAACTCTTCTAACAACTTAATAAAACTCAGAATTCAAAAATGTTCCAGAAAGCAAAAATAAGTGAAATGTTCAACGAATTCTACAAGATGATTTGATAAAAAAAAATGGTCTTTAATATTCATAAAACACAGAATTCCAAAGAGGACCAGTTCTATATTTTAAAATTCTAGAAATATGAATTGAAATTTTTTCAACAACGCGAGCAACTTCAAGATCAGAAATTATGTCATCAAATAATGAAATGAAAGATTACAAAAACCATAAAAATTCCAGTGCGTGTTAAAATCTTACAATTCTAATAAAATCTTTGAAACTTTTTCAATTCTACGAGTTTTTAGATTTTTTATAATGAAATTTTGTAGAAATTTTTGTTCTAATGTCATTCTAGCATATTTTTATGAAAACTCTCGAAGAATTGACAGAAATTTGTAATTTTTTAGGTCTTAGAATTTAGAACTTTTATAAAATAGCAACAGCAGTGACATGTAAAAAAAATTATTTTGAAAAATTTGCACCTTTTTAGAAAACTTTCTGTCAGTGGTTTCAAATTAGTCATGGTGATTGATCTCTTTATCAAACACACAAAAATCATAAAATTATAGTTGCATTGATTTTTCCATGAAAATTTACTATTAATTTATAGAAATTTGCCACTTTTTAAAGGCCAATTTTGAAACTTGATAGTTTTATGACGGTAAATTTTAGTAATTTGAAAAGAAATTTCAATTTAGATTTTTTATAATTTAATTTTTTTTAGATTTTTGTGATTTTTAAAACATTTAATTCAATTCTAGAATCACTCAAATTTTTGCTAATTTTTGGCAACTTTAGAAGAACCATTTCTATAAAAATCTTAATAGTTTTTGGTGGTTTTAAATTTCTAAAATTAATTCTGAGGTAAACGTTTATTGTATTAGTTGCAGTCTCAATTTTTGGATTGTAAGCTTTAAAATTATAAAAATTTTCAGTGAAATCTCTAGGAATTAAATCTTTAATCATGTGCGCACAATACTGACCTCTTCTTAAAACCTTAAAAATTTCTGGGATCAGTTTTTACAATATTTAGAAATTCGATTTCAGAGTAGACAGATTAAAGATATATAAATTTTTATAATATTTTTCAACAGTTACTTTGAAGATTTTAAAAATTTTGCAAATTGTAGGATTTTTTTTTTATTCGGAAGTTTTTCACTACTATTAAAATAAGATTTTTGTGATAATCCTTGTTAGGTTATTATCTGTATTTTTAATTTTTTTGGAACTGTCAGATTTCTTTTGATTTTAAGTTTTTTAAAATTCTAACAGAACTGTTTGAAATTTTCGCCATGTAGTAATTTATGAATATTAAGGTTTTTTAGATTTTGTAAATTTTTTCTAATATACGTAGATCATTTTGAATCCTATTACTTTTCAATTTAAGGCTATATCTTAATTGTTAAATTAAAATGTTTAAAAAAAATAGCAACTTGTTTTCAGAATTTTAATTTCTTTATCTGTACAATTTTTTTGATGGTTTGGATATTTTTTAAATTTTAAAAATATTAAAAATTCTTGTTTTAAAACCTATTAAATCTTAGATTTTATTCATCAATTTTTAGAACTATTATTCCATTTAATTTATTCAGCATCTAATTTATTTTAGGTTTTTAAATATTCTTGAGACTTTTTAGACATAATTTACAATTTTTAGGTTTTTTTTCAGATATCTCGACTAAAGGTAGATAATTGTTTTTAATTGCTAAATTTTTGCAATTTTTTAGAAATGCTTGGGTTCCAAAGCTTTGTAGGGCTTTTAAAGTAACTAGAATTAGATTTTAAGATTCTGAAAATATTTTAACCATAGTTTTAGAATTTTTCTTCGAATTTTCAAAATCATTAAAAGCAGAATTTTAACGGTTTTGATGAGCTTTTTTAAAATTCATGTTCTTCGTGTTTATAGAACTGAATTTATTTTCATCTTCTCTTCTTGAGAGATTTGTATCCATACGTTCAAAACTATTAAAAGTTTTACTCTTATTTATGTGAGAATTCTTAGTTTTTTCTGTGGTTATAAAATTTCTGAATTTATAAAATCATAACGTTTCTTGAATTATTTTTATTTAATTTTTTAGAACGTTCAAAAATTTGATTTTAGAGTAAAAGATGCGAGATTCTAAGATTCCTAAAACAATTTGAATTCTTTAGCGGTGTTCGTCTTAAGAATTTACGTAATGTTTAGGAATTTTTGGATTGTAAGACATTTTGGGACTCTTGCTATTAGTTTCTATCAGAATGATTGAAATCTTAGGCTCTTTATGGGCGGTAAATACCTTAAAAAAAATTTGAAGGAATCGGCTCTCAGATTTCAAAGATTTTAGAAACAAATAATCTTTGAAATTTCGCGTTAAAATGTTTAACATTTTTCTGGTTGAATCTTATCCAGGCTTGTGTTACTGAGTTTTTTTTTAATTTTTTTAATTCTTAGAAATTTTAGGGCATTTTTTTTTTAGATATTTGGTATATTTAGAGTATTTAGGATCATTAGCAGATCTTGTCTTTCAGCTTTTTTTTTGTAATTTTTACGAATTTTTAAATTCTGAAGCTCTTAGAAGCTCTCTCTAGAATCATATTTTAAAGCATTTTAAGAAAGTTCCACGATTTTGAAAATAATTGTAGTTTTGCGGATATGATATATTTCCTTTTCGTTTTCAAGTCATCAACCATATTCACGTTAATATTATTTTTTAGTTACCATTTTCTCTTTCTTGAGCAGCTGTCGCGTGCCACAATAATGAGATTTGCTTTTACTTTCCGACTACTGCTTGAATTAAACATAATATTAAAACGCCCATTAATAAATAAATGAAGTAAATACATGTTTCCAATAAAAAATATATGAAAGTCCAGAAACCAGCTCGTTCTGTTCCCGGAAGCAGTATGAAATCGCTTTCCTAATGATGATTAATCGGAAAAGATGAGATCAACAAGTCCTTGAATCATCGAAAATGTGCAAGCAACCACCTTGACGCTTTTCGTTCCAGCCTTTCTAAAAACAACAAAAATGTCCAAGGTCTGCGCATTCTTCCCCAACCTATGACATTCATTACATTCTTGTTAGTCATGGATGTGTAGAAAATACATCAAGCGACATTTCCGCCCTCGATTTCGGCCCTCTTCTTTACAATGGTCATTGCTCCCATCGCCTCCGGGTTCGTTTCTGATCGCCTCTTGGGTTCTTGGACGTGAGGTTATGCGACCTCACACCCATCAACGTGCATGGATTTTCGATGTTCTAGTAGGTCACATCGATGTGGCACTGTCTACGATTTGGGAAAAATCGTTTTCTTCGAGCTAAAGATTGCGGAGGCCTAATGACACCAATACGTGTACACACCTAGTTCTTTGTCTGTTGGAGAAAAATCAGGCTTTCGACATTTGTCGCGAGTTGAGTAATAATGTTGGCACAAATTTTCAGATTGACATGAGTTCGGTGTGAAAAAATTGGCGAAGAGCGTGATTGCGTTAGAAATCGTGGATTTCATTAGTCGTAATTTTTTTTTGGTTTGACCTTTTTTATTCTTGCTGATAGATGATTCCTATCTAAAAGTACATTACAGAGAGGGAAGAGTTAAAAACAATTTTTTTTTTGAAAAACCTGTTGGAATGTTATGGCGGAATTTTATTTATGCTCGTGTCACAAATGTCTGATCTATTACTCATAAATGTTTTGTTTGATTCAGGACTATAGAAAATGCTAATGAATAATGATAAACGTTCTGTAAACAAGTGTTGTTTCGGTCAAGGTTTTATTGTATTTTGAAAACATTCATTTTGTTGTTAAGTCATGATCGATTTTCATTGCGACGAAATTTTACACATTGTTGATAATAATTTGCAGCTACCGGATTTCTGGTTCATTTTTGTGATTTTGTTCTTCATATAAAAATTTCGGACATTTTAGGAGATTAGACTGTTTTATCAAAATTACTGCACCGATTGTGATTTAATAAAAATTTCTATATTGCAAATTATCTTGGAACAGTTTGGGTCTTTAAAACTCTGTAACCTTAAGAACTTATAGATCTACAACAAGTGAGAATTCAAAGATATTTTAGGAACCAAAAACAAAGCTTTAAAATTTTGTATCTGTAGAGATATTTTGAGAATTTGCTCTGAATTTAAACATTTTAGCAATTCTGAAACAAAACTAAAATTGAAAAAAACTCCAATTTTTTTAAAAAATGATTAAAATTTCGTTTATTCTTCTTCTAATGTAGGTACATTTTTAATTTCTGCTTTTTCTTTTCAAAATCAAGAAAATTAAAAAAATTTAAAAGGGTTCACAAATTTCTGAAAATTTTGTTGCGGTTGCGGTTTTTAGAAATAACGTCATAAATTCGAAAACTTCTTACAACTCTTGTGTTTTTTTAAATTTTGCATTGACATTTTTAGATTTGGAGAATCATTAAGATTTATTTATTTTAAAAATTAAAACTTTTTAGGTATTTAAGCTTTTGAAAACTCTTGAAATTCTCAACTTTTCTGAGATAAGTAATCTAGGACCACATTTTTGAGACTGATTAGGCCTTCTAGATTGTTTAAAATTTTTGGGATTCTTGCAACTTTTTATTTACAATTTTAAACTTTTTGGGACCAATTATAAATTTCTTTTCAGATGTCAAGAATTTAATGATCTACAGATTTTAAAATTGTTTTGTATGTTGTTTGCAATTCTTTATTTTAAGGCTTCTGAGATTTTATAAATTTGTAAAGAAGTTCAGAAATACTTATTTATTTTTATTACAAAAAGTATAAACAGGAAAAAAATCTTAAAATATAAATAAGTATTTCTGAAGTATTTCATTTTGGATTCTAAAAATTTTAGACTGTAATTATTTTAAAAGATTTTGAGGATCAGAACGGTTTAAAATTTTCGTTTTTAGAATTTTGAAGATTTTTTTAATCTAACGTTAAATATTGTATGCTTTTAGACTTTTTAAAAAAATTTCTTTTCAATTTTAGTTCGAGGATATTTCGCAATATTTTAGAAAGATTTTAATTTTTTAACAGTTTTCGTCTTTAAAACTTAAAAACTAACTAATTAATTAATTTTTGAAACTAACTAATTTTTAGACATTAAATTTATATAAGTAGTTTTTGTTTTTATATTGCTACTCTTACTCTTGCAGTTTTTAGTGCTTGTTAGACTTCAAAGCATTTTAAAAAATCTGGAATTAGATTTTTGAGATATTTTTATCTATGCCTTAGAGACTTTGAAAATTTTCTTCGGATTTTTGGGATCCTTTTTATAATTTTATTAGTTTTATAGTCATTCTTCCTTCGCGTCACTAGAACTGTTCAAATTTTTGCACTGTTTGAAAAATTTTAGATTCTAAGGCTCGTCAGGGCTCATAAATTTATAAAATAAATATATATATATATATACATTTGGTTTTTGGAATTTCTGATACTCTTAAAATACCTACTTTGGTTTATTTCATTTTTAAAACATTGCTAAAAAAAACAGAAATTTATTTTTATTTTTTGAACATCTTTATTAGGTGTTCAAGAATTTTTAAAAATCTTATTTTAAAATAAAGATTGAAGAATCTAAGATTCCGTAAATCGAAAATATTTTTTGTCAGCAGGTTTTGTTTTTTGTAATTTTGAAAATTTGGAAACTTTTTTCACATTTTTTAATTCTCAAAAATTTTGGGAGTCGGTTTTCTTTACATTTTTGGGGCTAATTATAGAATTTATTCCCAGATTTCAAAAACTGAAATATTCCTAAATTATTTTTGATGATACTTGCATTTTTTTTTATTCTATCGCTTCCTAGATGTTGCAAATTTCTCATCTTTTCCACGATAGATTTTTAAAACATTTTCGTTCAGAATTTTTGAATTTTTGAATTTGTTTAGAATCTTTAAAAACTTAAGGTACCTATCCTAATCTGTCTTTACAGTTTTCAAGATTTTCTGAATTCTTTGAAATTTTTGTCAACAGATTTTCTCACATTTCTGGAATTTTTGCAAGTATGGTCATATTTTTGGGATTATTATAAGTTAGGATTTGGTCTTTAAAATTTACCTATAACACTTTTAGAATATTTTATAATCTTTTGGTTACGATATTTTTAGAATATTTTATCATTTTTTACTTCTAAATCTTATTATAGCGGTTAGCTAAGATTCTTAAAATGCTTGGAGTTTAATTTTATTCAGATTTTTAGAATTTGCTAGAGGATTGTTATTTTTTGTGGTGTTCATGAATATTTGCGGTTATAGCTTCCTGGAATTCTGCGAGTTGTTGAGTACATGTATTTATGTTTATATAATATTTAAGAATTTTAAAATCTGATTTCAAAATACTTCAAAATTTTAAGTATTTTACCTTTGTAATTTCCTTAAATTTTTATGATTTTTTAATTAGATTCTATTTTAAAATTGTAAACACTTTGAATTTCTCTGTTCATGCTTAAATAAAAAACAAGCCAATTATTCTTTTGGTCAAGATTTTATCAAACATTCGTCTTTTATTACTTTACAAAAATAGAAATTCCCTCACATCCCAAGTCGACGAACTCTTAATGTTTTGAAAACAGCAACTCTGCTTAAAAACTAACCCACAACAAATAATTCACGCAACAGTGGGTCCTTTAAAAATCCCTCGTCTTAACAATACTTTCGTTCACAAAGAACACAACCGTTTCTTTTATGACTCGCTGTTTCATCATACCACGATCTCCGTATAAATTTTCCTGCACGCCACTGTCCAAACCAAAATCCAAAACATCGTGGCCTCACAATAATTTGCGTAGAGACGAAACTGGTTCTTGAAAAGTTTAAAAATCCGATTATATCACCGTTGGAATACCGATAATTTTAGCTCATCGTCTACTAGGTTTCCGTCCTACATCCTAAACAATTCCGAATCCTCGATTTCGGACAATACTAAAAGTGAAGGTTGATCTGCGAATGCACATCTGTGGGAGCGAAACGTAATGAGAAAGTAAAAAAAACACAGTTACTTCAAGTAACGCCACGTGATAGCGATTTTGATAACGTAGTGACACGTAACTAGCTTAAGTTGTTTTGATATAGCGACTTAAGTCATTAAGGGTTCCCTTCGTGACGCACCGTTGAGATCTCCGCTCTAAAAACTCACCATTTTAACCGAGATTATCCAATTTTTCAGCACTTCACTTCATTTTCGTTTTCCGCACTGATTTTCACTGGAAAACACTCGATGGTGCACTAAACAGTCGACTGTCGGGTCGTTGGAGAGGTGAAGTAAAGGTGCGTCCCGTTAGGTTGGTATGCGTGTCGAGACTAGCAGCGTGTAGACGTGCTGCTGGAGTCCATTTTGAAGGAAAGGGGGGCAGACGATTTTACCTGAAATAAGAATAACGTAAGCTGAATCACCTGTTACAAGAGTCACTCTCCATTATTGCGAGTGTTTATTATGGGTGTTTGAACCCGTTGCACGAGAAGAAATGGGATTTCAAAGAAGGGAAAATTCGTGGTAAATGGCAACAATTTAGGTCGGCACCCACAGATATTGCTAATGATAATGTTGACCTTCTTGCTATTGTTTAAAGGTATGAAGGCTTCGGTTATTAAATTCTTAGCGTGGTTGGGCTTTGCAGGAAGAAAAAGAAGATTGCATGTTTGACCTGTGGTATGGAGGAAATCACAGTCATCAAGTTTTTCAGAGTTCTACAATTCATAAGCTTATTACTCAAATTATGTTGATTACGTTTTAAAGATTATAATTTGGTTAAGGTAAAGTGACAGCGAAAACGGTGAATGGCAATAAAAAATTTACGATATGGTCTATAAAATTTTTTTTCAGAGCTTTCTATTTATTTGTATTCATTCACTCTTGAATATGGGATTTAAAAATCGAACTAAAATTGAATGATTTCCTAAGTTTATCGCGGTTTTAAATTATAAAAATTAAAATTTCTTTAGAAATAACAAATTGGCGTAATTAATTTCATAACTTGTTTTAAAATGGGCAAAAAACATATTTTTTAAATTTTGTAGATACTTCAATGTTTTTTCGTTCCAATATTTAGACACACAATGAATTCCAGAAAATGATCGATTGATTTCATAATTGAAAATTTATTTTTTTTTAATTTTTTTTTTAAGGAAAAGATAAAAGGGATTGATTTTTTGAGACTTTAAATACTAGAATTGTTTCCACAATTTTTTTTTAACTTTGTAGATCTTTGAACAAAATCTAATTTTTGTGTCTGTCTAAACACAAGTATTAAAAATTGTTTTTTTTTTTTAGTTTTATGGATTTCTTAAAGAATTATGTGTTTTTATTAGATAGACAACAGTCATTAAGAAATAGCTCCTTAAAAAAAAATTATGCGCAGTTTGGAATTGTTTTCGAAAATAACAAAATCGGCGCATCCACCATTTTTTAATTAACTTTAGAAAGTCGCATTTTTATATTTTGTATAAAATTAAAAAAAAAACTTTTGTGTTTGTTAAGGTAAAAGTTACGACAAAATATCAACGCATTTCATAAAACTAAAGTTTTTACTTAAAACTTTGAATTTTATTAAAATGTTTTTTTTATGTCATTTCTGGTGGCATTGTGTCTCCAGAGCTAGAGCAAATATTGATTTATCTCTATTTTTAAAAAACAGTTAAAAAAAGTTTTTGAGTCAAATTAAAAAATCTGTTTTTCTCAGTTTTGTAGTTTTTAAAATGGTTTTATTTCTATTTTTAAATAAACGACTATGCAAAAATAACATGTTGAAACGCTACCGAAAAATAACAGCTTTATAAATAAATAAAAAAATAAAAAAATTAGCAACAGTTTAAATTTTGATTAAAAATCAATTAAAGCATACATATTTTTCGACAATATTTAAAAATTGTAAACTTTAAATTTTATAAAAATTTCGAGAAACGCCGTTTTTTTTTGTTTATCCAGACGAAATCTACAATAAAATACACTGGCGAGCATAAAATTCGGGTCATAAACATTTTTCCAAAAAAAATTAATTGTGTCTTGTCTATTTTCTCACTATGACTATTAGCTCTTAGGTGGCATATTTTTGAACGTTTACTGCAAATAAGCGTGGCAGAAGGCATCCGTATCGGGGCTCTTTTTACTCGTCTTTTTGCGACTGTATAAAAATAACCAATCTACCACCTTCTTTGAATGCTTTTTATCGGTCACTTTTCCGTTTGTTGTCAATTGTGACAGATACGTGGTGCTTGAAAACACATAGTCTCTACATTTTCTTCACTAAAATGCCTATAGATCCTGTGACATCGGCCAAAATTGTGGCGGCTTTAGAAAACGGTGATGGACAACGTGTGACAGCCAGAAGGCTGAATGTGAGTCTTTCCACAGTCCAAAGAATCTTCCAACGCTATCAAGAGACAGGGCTTTTGGCAAGGAGAGCAGGCTCTGGCCGTAGAAGAGCGACAACAGCAAGGGATGATCGGTTCATTGTGTTAACTTCCCTGCGAAATCGTACATTAACGGCAGTTGACATTCGAAATCATCTCCAGGAAGTGAGAAATATCGATATTAGCGAATGGACTGTTCGAAGAAGACTTCATTGTGCTGAATTATCTTCTCGCTGCAGAGCTACGGGACCGCCGCTCACTCGTGCCCATCGTGTTGCAAGATTGAATTTTGCTCGCGAACACTTGGATTGGAATCTTGCAGACTGGGGCAGAGTTCTGTTTTCAGACGAATCCCGTTTTTGTCTCACTGGGTCTGACAGACGTGTCCGTGTCTGGAGAAGACGTGGCGAGAGATATGCTCAAGCATGTATAGCCGAGCGCCTACCTTTTGGTGGAGGTTCAGTTATGGTTTGGGCTGGGATCTCTTTGGAGGCACGTACCGAGTTGGTCTTTGTTGCAAATGGGTCACTTAATGCACACAGATACATTGAGGAAATTCTACAAGAGCATGTAGTGCCTTATATGGCATTTCTAGGAGATGAAGCGGTATATATGCAGGATAATGCGAGACCTCACGTGGCTAGAATTGTTTCTGCATACCTTAATGAGATCCGGATTGAGAGATTGGATTGGCCACCTCGAAGTCCGGATCTCAATCCGATAGAACACCTATGGGACCAGATGGGAGTCAGGGTACGGCGCCATATACCAGCTCCACGTAGTGCTGAAGACCTTCGCAACCTGCTGCTTCAGGTTTGGGACGAAATCCCTCAAGATGTGATAATAAACCTGATAGAAAGCATGCCTCGACGCATGAGAGCGGTGATAAATGCAAGGGGAGGTAACACTCGTTACTAGAATGTGGAAATAAACCAGTTTTTTTAGAAGAGGTCGCTGTTTATTATGGTCAAAAATCATCATTATTGTTTCTAATTTTTTTATAACTGAATAAAATGTTAAATAATACACAAATATTGTGTAACCCTGGTGTTTTTATCCTCCCGAGCCCTCTTGAGGACGGGAACTTTACATGGGTCAGAGGTAAGCGAATTTACTTTGACCACGATCTCAAAAACTAAATGGTTTGTTGATAACCCGAATTTTATGCTCGCCAGTGTATCTACATATTTCATGATGTTAAGAATTTTAACCAACATTTGTAATTTTACAAAGTTAGAAGAAATATTTGGTCTCATTTCATTTGAATTTATCGTTGCGATAAATAGAACTATTTTTTTTAAGTTTTAGATACTAACAGTTTAGTTTTTCCTCAATTTAGACAAAGCATTTTAAAACAAGCTTAAAAAAAAGCTAATGGTTTCAATTAATAATTTTTCTTAATTCTATAAATTTTTAGATTGTTTCACGTTTCCATGCTCATATAGATAAAAATCACCAAGATATACTGGCACTCTGAAAAACTGGAGCTGAGCCGCAGTTCGATTTTTTCGAACCTAACAAAAATGGCGCATTCAATATTTTTAAAATTTAATTTTTCGTTATCGGTTTAGTAAATATTTGGAAAATTTATTATTTATATTTACATAATAAGTACCCTTCGTAAAAATAAAGATTTTGGGAAACATTGGAAATTTAATTTAAGTGGTTTAATTTAATTTAATTAGTTTTTTATAAATTTATTTGAACATGAAAAAATTTAGCTTTTGTCTCAATCTAGATAAAAGCTACAATTTTTGCTTTAAATTTTGCATTTAAAAAATTAACTAATATTTAAAAACACTAAGGCACTGAAATTTTCAGGTCTTAAACACTAAGAATTTGATTTTATTTCGTTTTATAAAAAGGTTAAAAAAAAGTTTAAAAATCTTGAAAATCTTTATTTGTTTTAATTTTGTGGATTTGTTGATAACTTTGCGTTTATATGTTTAGCTATATAATAACAATCAACAAATATTCGCACTAAAGTTGTAAGCCGCAGTTTTATTTTATTTTTTTTTTGCGCATTCACATTTTTGAAAATCTAGATTTTTTACATTTTTGTGGGCTTTGGGAAAATCCAAGGGATGTATGTTTATATTAGCGAATTCTTCAAAAAATAATAATAATAATAATAAGGATGACATCCTATTTTGATTAAGTACAAAAATTCACATTTTTCATGATTTTGTGAATATTTAAATAATTTTTTAGTTCCGTGTTTAAGCAGACTATGCTTAGCAAAAAATAATAAAATTATAGGAAATTGAAATTATTAGCAGCAAGTAGAATTCACATTAAATGCTTTTGAGATTTAGATAACTTCTTATTTCATTATTTAGAGAGATGATAACTGCAAACAGATTAAGACATTTTAAGCTGTTAGCAGCAATTCAAAAATTCGTGTTAAAGTAGCAAATTGAAATAGCTATCATTTTTGTTGCATATTAAATATCTGTCTCTATTTTTCCTAATTTTGTGGATATTTGGATAATTTTTAGATAATGTTTAGACAGATAACTGCGAAAAAATATGCACATTTTAAGAAATTGAGCAGTTGGCCGCAACATATTTTTATTATAATACTGCAAATCCCAAAGGGCATCATTTTCAATCTACATTAAAATAAAACATTTTTTTTATAAATTTCTGAATATACAGAAAAATATATATTAAAAAAAGTCTTAATATTGTGGACATTTGTGTAACTTCAAGTTTCCGTAAAATTGGCGCATCCACCATTTTTGAGCTTTTTATAATTTTTAATTTTTCTTCACAAAACCTCTTGTCCGTGCATTCAGAAAGTAAAGAGATACACTGTTCAAAGAACAAAATTTTAACATCAGATTTGAACCAAAGTTATTTTTTTACAATTTTTTTTAAATTAACCCTCTTTTTTCTTAGATTTTTTAATTAAAAAACAATATCAATTTTTAAAATTTCCGCTCGAATAATGTCAACAATGTTAAGACACTGCCCTCTCGCGTCAAAAAGTCTAAGCAAGGTATCTTCTACAGGGAGCGCTTTTAACTCTGTCACGACGAACCAACCTTCTCTCTTTCGCCTAGCCTCTACAAGATGTCGCCCAAACCTCTCTCTATGTCCCCACTTATCAAAACACGAAACAAGTCTTTCCGATTATGCTTTTAATTTATTCCATCCTATTCGTTTCTTTTTTGTCCCAACATTCATTTGTTGAGCGTACATTTATGGAATAGCGAGCTCATAAAAGTTATATTTATGAGTGCAAAAACGTCTCTCCAAGTCTGTTCAATCCAACTTAATCGTTGTTATTCATGACGACATTCGAAATTTTCTAAATCACATTATTTTTATTGTTTCTTTTCCGTAATTCTGAACAAATGAATCAGCTAATCGTTTCCATTATCTTGGCCAATTTTTCAAGATTCGTTCGTTTTATTTTTCGCCGACATGCAACAACGAAATAAAATCCAGAAAAACGAGTAAAAATAATAAGATATACATTAATTTCGGTATTTGGATGGCTTTTCGTGGAAAAAATAATAACATGCGGTTTGTCGAAAGTCGCGTGTCTTGGGCTTGTTTTGGTGACATTCAATTTGATTTTATTTATGGAGGAAAGTTTTCGAGTATGGGGGCCGGGAAATTCAGACATGTAATTGAAATTAGCTTAAATTTGAGGTTTTATAACCTAAAACTGTCAAACTGACAGACAGAGTTACCAACACGCGCTTCATTTCAAAGCCTGCTGAGACGTTATGTTACTAGTACGTAAAATCGAGGGCGTCCGTAAAACTCGATTAAAATGAATAATGTCATTATTATTCAAAGTTCTTCCGAAGCGTAAGAATGAGAAATTCAACAACGCAATAGTTTAACCGTCACGTGTCTCCCATACTTTTTCATTACATTATCTATATATGCTGGAGGAGTAAATCAGCGTTATCAGCGGCCGCTGCTTTTCTCTTAAACGAGAAATAACCGCCACGACGTGCTCCGCTCCCTAATGCAATTTTTACAAGTTTCCTCGTTCTTCATCTTTCAATTCTTGCCCTCGCAAAAATCACGCCTTCAATTAACTATGCACAAAGCACAAACTTGCTTATACACGAAAGCACTTCGCTGGAACCGGATCCAAATCCCTGGGGATCCCCGACATATTGAACACAGTAACAATTCTAATGTTACCGCGACCCCGCCACGAAAACTAATTTAAATTAAATCCTAGTGAATTACCACGGAAGCGAGCTCGAGCTTTGAAGTGAGCGGAGCGAAAGCTGGGAAAAGCTCGAAGCGAGGAGTTCCTGACCCGTCCTGTGCCGCTTTATAGAAAAACGGGACGAGTTATGTGACAATTTAAATGAAATCCTCGTGAATTGCCATGGAAACCGCTTGCTGTAAGCGCCTTTTTGGCGATATGTCGCGCTTGAAGGAAGATGACGAAAAAGCTCAAAAGCGCGATGATTATTATTTTGAAAGTATTTCATTAATTGGGATGTGAGGGAGCTTTTTACATGCTAATGAGAGTGCTTTTAGTTTTATGACGTCTTCGGTAATTAGAGAGCTTTTAAGTGTGCATAGTATACATGGTGATTATTGCACAGTTTATCGCACAGATCGCGCTAATACTTCCGTGTTGCTTAATTAAAGTGCCATCGTGGAAAGTGGATTATTGCGTTTATAATTTTATTGCAGCTCCCTGTATTAATTGCGAAGTAATTCTGAAACAAACAAGTTTCGTGGATTATAATTAATGTAAATAAATCAAGACGTTTGCATATTATTATTGCGGAATTAACTGATTCGCAATCAATACTCTTAGCAAATTATCATCTACAGGGCGACAAAAAAAACGGGGCGGGAAGTTCGACTTTCAGTGGCTCTCAGTGAGCGAGTTGAGAAACTCATTAATAACGTGCATGAATATAAATGTGTAATTAAGAGAAAAAACAAAAAATGGATATCTAGAGGTTTTATTTTTAATTGATTTCTAATACTCATTTTTGTTAATAACATGAATTATACCAAATTAAAATGCTCATAATTGGAATCTGAGAGTTCAGACTTGAAATTTAATTATCTCTTGAAATATCTGATTACTTATTACAGAACTCCTTCATTTTTTCTGCTTTCTAAAAATTGCAGGTTTCTAAATGTGATTTCTGTTTAGTGAACATTCTGATTGAAAAATTTTGTTTTCGTGTATAAAATTTTAATTTTGAAAATATGCTTTTTATGTATATATTTGTGCGTAGATTTTATATTTCTTTGCATTTCATTTTCCAAATGCTAGAATGCCTCAAGGTTGTAGCAATTTTTTTGGTTTTTGCAGGTTTTTTTTTTTTTTCAATTTCTCTATTTATATTTGTGGCACTGTAAATACTGATTGTTCAAAATTGTTCAACTTGTTTCAAAGAAAAAAAAAAATACATAAATGAACAAAATTTCAGTGAAATTGAATCTCTGGCTTCGAAACTGTGGCAAATAGAGCAGAAAAAAAAACAATTTTTGTCTATGTCGCTGTGAACACTTTGATTGTATAAAAAATTAAAAAAAAATGCTAAAATACGTGAATAGCCGAAGTGGATAATTAAAAAATTGACTTGGAACGAATACAAGAATTGTAGACATTTTGAAAAATTAAAAAAAAATAAAAATGATCGAATTATCAAATTTAATAATTCGAACAGTCTAAAGAATCAAAAATTACTTTAGACTATATATATATATATATATATATATACAAAAACGTAAATAAAGTTCAAAACAATCTAAAAGATAAATAGAAGAAATAAATAGTCTGAAAAATTCTATGTAATAAAAAACACAGAAAATATAAACAATTCAAGAAAATGCCTAAAATACAAGAAGTATCGTAAGCGGAAGGGATTGATAAAATCTGAAAAAATTCAAGAAAATCCAACGAATTAATGGCAAAATATATAAAAACATAGACAAGAATTTTTTTGATTTTTTTATATTTTGTGGTTTCAGTGGCTCGGAATTTTCTGGCAAGTTTCACCGCAAATATTTTGAAAAGTTAACTTTGAAATTTCCACTTTAAGTAATAAATTGAAATTTACACAAATGTGGGCTTCTGTTTCTTATTCTTCTTTTTCCGATAGTTGTTTTCTTTTTATTTATCTTAGATTTTTATTTTGTATTTTTCCTTTTTAGATCGTTCGGTTTGTTCGGTCTAAAATTTACGTAATTTTGTTGAATTTCTTAATTTTAATTGCATTAACATTTTTAAAACATTCATTGTTGAACTGAATTTAAAAACGTTAAAAATGTTTAAAAACTATAGAAAAGTTTTTGCTTGATAGAATCATTGTCAAAATCATTTTAAAATTCTTTTCTTGCTTTGAAAAGTTATGAAATATTTAAAAAATTATACTTTCGGTTTTCTATTGCAGATGTTTTTTTATGGTCTTAGAGCTAAATATAATTTGAAATGTATTTAATATTTTGTAAAAAAAATGCCTATTGTATAGAATCTTTTTGGAGCCAATCAAATTACTTTCAAATTTTTGTTTTTTTTATGATTATTTTATGTAGTGATTTTTAAATCTTTAAAACTCAAAATTTACAAAATTGTGCAAATGCTTAGCTTTCAAGATTTAGCTCACTTTTAAGAGTCAAGCAGTTTTTTAAAATTATCTAAGAAATTTTTCTTATTTTAATTTAGTTTTGACTAAAACCGACGGATTTTTGTTTTTGATGAAAACTCTTAATTTCTAAAATTAGAAAATTGTAGATTTCTTTCATTTGTCTATCATTAAAGGTTGTGACTTGCTTATACTAGAGTTAATAAATTAAAGTTTTTTTTTTTGATTTTTGGATCAAATTTTGGACAATTTTGGAAAATTTATGCTTAATAATATTAATTTTTAAAAATTTTTATTATGTTTTTAATTTTTGAGTGCCTTAAAGGTTAGTGGTCACAAAGAAAATTTATTTAAAAAAAAATAGAGTCAATTTAAAATCTAAGCTTTTTGAAATCTGAATTTATTTTCGATATTCATTTTTATTATGGTTTATATAATTTTTGGTGTGGATGTTGGTTTACAATATTTAGATTCTTAAAATTTGTAGATTTGTGGAAGTCGTCAGAATCTTAAAAATTTTTGAATCTCTTGAAACTAGTAGGAAATGGCGATAATTTTTAAAATGTTTGAAATCTTAGATATCCCTACGATGTTTTAGAATCTTTAAAATTTCTGAGATCTTGAAGACTTTTGGAATCGTGAAAAGTTTTTGGAATCTTTAAGGGCTAAAAAAATCTAAAGAGTGATCATCACGATTTTAGAACTATTTATATTTATTGTTGTACTTTACTTCTATCTCTCAAACTTTCTAAAATTCTAATAAGAATATTTTAGGAAATCAAATTTTAGCCACATTTGTATTTTTATTGCTTCTAAAATTGTATTTTCATAATGCTTTAAATAATCTTTGGAATTATTTTTCGTGTTTACTTTAGTTTTATTTATCTTAGTTGGTTTATTTTTAAGTTTCTATAATGAAATTAAACCATAAAATTAGAATTTTAAAAACTTTTTTTTTAAGAAATCTCGAGATTTATAGTGTAAGAATTGTTTATTAATAAGAAACACTCAAAAAGAAAACAAATAATTATATAATTTTTAGAATCTTTATAATTTCGAGCCAATTTTTCTAGCAAACTTTTCAAATTCATTCAAAATAACTGTCAATTTATTAATATTTATTGACCATTTATACAATTTTTAGTTTTGACTAAGTAATTTGGAAATATTATTTTATATTTATTTTTTTCACCTCTACGATATTTTTTTTTGTCTCCAAAATTTGAAAAGTATACAAAAAATTTTCAGATTTCTAAGGCTACCTAATTATAATTTTGGGTCTTTTTTTGATTTCAATTTTTTCTTTATTGGTAATTTTACGATTTAGTAAAAGTAAATTTTCAAAACTTTAAAAGGTTATAGAAATTTGTGTTTTTAATTCTTGAAACTACACATTAAATAAAATTATTATTTAAGTAAATTATCGGGCACAGTTTTTTGCTTCTTTAATTTTTATCTTGTTTCTCTAAACCTTCTCAAAATTGGGTCTAAGTTAAAAACGACTTACTTTTTGAGAAAATTGAAAAATATTATTAGATTGCCTACAAAGTATATTTAAAAATTTAAAAATCAATTTTTCTTTGTACCTAATTTTTACGTAATTTTATTCTTCTTCATGTTGAAAATTTAATTTTGCATCTTGCCTGTAGTTTTTTTTAAAGAATTTTGATAATGTTTTGTACCAAAAAATCCACTTATATTGTTCAATTTTTTGTCAATCTGTCATACTTACGGTATAATCTGACTTGATTCATCAGATTTTGCGCCATATCTAATATTATCAAATAAATGTATCTAAATACATTATAAATATCAGATGTCATGGTGAATAATCTTACTTCTAAATAAGTAAAATCTGATCTAAACCATTACGCCATTTGTTTATTTTTTATGTAGCGATAATATCACCTCGTAAAGTGTAAATGCTAATTATTAATTATAATGCAAATGCTACGTCAGATTTCCTAAGAGATTACAAAAGTAAAGGTAAATGTTCTTGAGAGAATGTAACAATAACGAATTTTAGAGAGACCAACTCCAATCTCGCGACTATACATGATATAGTCGGCACAATTGACCCCGTTTCCTTTTTGAAAATCATTCTCTAATTAAATAACCGTGTAAACACACCATAAAAAACGACGCTCTCATATGATATTAATTTAAAAACACGTTTCGAGCATAAGGCGTCGTTATCATCAAGTGCCGTCGTTTAGCGTCGCTTTGTCGGTAAAGGCCAACACTTGACTTCAACACAGATTGTGCATTACCAGCTAAGTGATAACTTAATAATCCTCGGAAATTCTCGGTTTCAATACGTCGCCAGGAGTGGGGATAGATAAGAGGCGTGTCTTATTTTGTACACGCCTTATTGTATCTTAGCAACGCCACGTTTTGCCACTTGACGGTGTGAACGACTACAGTTTAGCCTAACTACCGATACACTTCCCCTACTTTGGATATATATACGTGTCTTTTTCTAATAGTCCTTTCTTTTTTCGTATGAGAGACTATTAAGTTAGTAATTTCGTTAAATGGGTGCATAGCTTTATGGGGGTTTTATTAAATTCGAGATCGGGTGTTTTCGGAAACGAGGAGAATTGAATTTCGATAGTGGAAAGGGGTGGAAGATTGAACTACAAGTTTTAGGTTAGTTGAACTAGTTGGTTAGCTAAGTTTGGCAATTTGAGATAAATATTAAATGATTAGTTTGGTCTAGTAGACAATGACTTGTTATGTGTCAAGTTTGACATTGCAGAACTGTGATGGGAAAACGGAGCTACCAACAGATTTCAAATTCCAAAACTCGCTTAAACGCTGTTTTTACTCCATGGTGGCTTTTTTAAAAGAAAGTAACTTTTATGCAGTCTAAAAATTTTAACTGAACAAAATATTCTATTTTTAGCTGAACTTTTGATGCTTTTTTTTTTATTTTGGAAATGTTACAGAAATTTGAGTATTTCGTTTTTTCTTTAGCTTGGAATTTTGAAATCTTGTAAAATGTTTAGGTTTTATACATTTAGAAATTTCTATTTCTTTTTTTTTCTTTAAAATTTTAAATAGGAAAACGAGTAAATTTTATTTTTGATTCTAAAATTAGAAAGTTGTGTTGTTATATTTTTTTATTAGTTTTGCTTATATTTGTGTCTAAAAACAACAACAAAATTTTTTTGCTAGGTGTGTAATTTTTCACATTAATCGCTTCTAAATCTTCGATTCTTCTTACAAAACTTTCTTTTTATTCTGTAAAATTCTAATTTTTTTTACTCTAAGATAGGAATTTTAAAAACAGATTTAATTCAAAAAATTTTTAAAGATTTTTTTTTTTAAATATTGACCATTAGGTACCTAAATTTTGAAATTTAAGTTTCTTTTTTTTTGCACAAATTTTTAATTCTTAAATTTTGGTTTTTTATTACTAGAATTTATAAAATTTACGGAATTTATACAATTTTTGAAGGCTGAAAAAATTCAAATATTTTGCATATCACAGTTAAAATAAAAATGTAATAAAATTCAAAAATCCGCAAAAATATTTCTTAGAAATGTTAAGAATTAGCATAGCATTTGAAGAATTCAAAAATTAATTGTAATTTTTAAAATGTTTGAAATGTTTGTAATCTTAAGAATTTTTGTATTTTTTGGAAGTTTTAATCTGTCGTGAGTTGTTGGAAACGTGTGGATCTTTAGAATTAGCGAAATTTTAAATTTTTTAAAAATATTTGAAATTCTAAGTCAACGAACTGAAATTTTCGAAATATTTAATATATTTAGAATTTTGAAAATCTTAAGAATTCAAGGAATTTTTGCAATCTGTGGAATTTTTAGTCTTTGGAATACACAGAATTTTTAATATTCTTCGAATTTTAAATCATAGAATTAGTTGGAATCTGAAATCTTCGAACTCTGGAATTTTTAGAATTTTTTGGGAGCTTTAATATTTTTTTATTCTTAAAAATCTTCTGAATTTATATAATTTTTGGGTGCTAATTCTCAAAATTCAGAACATATTTTAAGATTCTAAAAATTTTAAATGTTTCAAAAATAATCTGATTTCGAATACACTTACAGTTGCCAAAATATTCAAAAAATTTGAAAACTACTATAATAAACAAGTAAAATATATATATATATATATATATATATATATTGTCAACTTCTTTAAATGGTAAAATATCTAAGAGTCTTAGAGATCATAAATTAATAAAAAAAAGACAATATTAAACTTTAATTTAGAATTTTTTAAAATTTGCTCGTATCAGACCTTAAAATTTTAAAACTGTAAATAATTTACAAAGAATTGCTCTAAATATCAAACATGTAAAAAAAGTGTAAAGAAAACAAAATGAAAATATTAAAACGAATAAAAAATTTGACAAGTTTTAATAATTTTTTTGGGCAATTTTGAAGTTATTTGTACTTAATAATTTGTACTTAAAATTTTATGTTTTAGATAGATCTTTTGAATGTCTTAATTTTGAGTGCTGACAATGGCAGTTTTTATAAGAAAATTATGAGATAATCGTGCCACTATCTAAAAAAATTTCCGAATGTAAATAATTTTGAGTTTTTCTTTCCAAATATGACTGTTTTTTCTCTGCATTCTAAACAATTGTTTCCAGTTATTGTTACAGGACGAATGGCATAAAATAATCTCGTTTTTATTGATTTCTAAACGCGAGCTTCTGTTTTGCGCTTCCGCCGTAATTATCTCTCCATTCTCCCAATCGAGCTTGAAAAAAGCTCACAAATGGCGCAAACTGGACGTATCCAACCATGTATCAGCCTCGCCTGAAGCTAGTTAGTTATGTTGGTCACACTGACGCTCCTTCGGGAATCCAAACTACTGACAGTATTTTATATTATATGGCAGACCAATAGTTTACGGCAAATTTATATATCTATTTCGATGATCTATTATTGGATGCCACCCAATGCGGTTATCTTTATTGTCTCGCCATTCTCCGCAATATTTCACAATAAAACTTTATTACGTCCCTGGAAAAAGCGGCATATTTGTTTCGATATTATTAATTTTAGACGGGGGCGGCGTCCAACACACATACATCAAAAATTTAAAAACCACGTCGACTGCCAGCTCTAACAAAAATGCTTTTAGTACGAATTTAAGCATGCCATTAATAATAACAAACTGTCATCATTTGTAAAGCTTTTATTAATATAATTTATGACGTTTTCGGGTTTTGTTTTTCGAATTTACAAATGCTCGGCCATTTTTAACGCGAAATGAAAATGAATTAGCATATTTTCGGTGACGGCACACGCGTCGATTTTTCGCGGGGGAATTGTAATTTATAAGCGCTTTTATTTTATGTTGTGCTAAGTGGGATGCACTTTAACATAAAAATGAGTTCCGTGTATGTTATTTGTTATTATTATATACGAATGCACTGCCGGTGAAAAATGGACGTTGTACAGAGCTTTTAAAACGGACACAAATCATAACGAAAAAATCGGGAAAGTTGTCAATTTTACAAAAATGGAACCATAATAATGTAATAAATTTTATTACAGACCCGCATTTTCCTTGTATATCTACTGATTTTTTATTTATTGAGTTCACAATTAATGCGGGCTAATAGATAAGCGAGTACTTATACTTAGCGATAAATATCGCGTTTAAAACGTAATTGTGATAATTATAGAGTGGCGGCGCATTTATCATTTGAAATTAATTTACCGTCAGCAGTCATTTTCTAGAATTTTTTTACTTTTTTGGGTCATATTTTTTTACCAAACCCAAATTTTTTGGCTCAAGTCAAAATGTAAAAAAAATTCTAAAAAGCATTAGTAGGTTCAATTCTTCTGAAAATTTTTAAGCTTTTTGAGGGAGCTTGCAAAAATTTTCAGTTTTGTGATTTTGAAAGAATTTTATTCAGATCTATGTTTCAGTTCTTTAAAATGCTCCGAATTCTAGACGATTTTGGAACCTTTGTCAAATTTTTATCTTAACAATTTTTTGAACTTTTATAACCTGAGTACCCATTTAGGATCTTTCAAATTGTTGAAATCTGAAGAGTAAAAAAAAAAAATAAGTACCTATCTATGAAATGTGTGGTATAAGTTTTTGAAATGTTTTCAATACTAGGAATTGAATTTTTTATAAGTCGTTGAAATGTAGATATTTAGGCTTTTTCAAATTTTTGAAATTATTAAAATCTTGAGTTTTTTTAGAAATCTTTAAATTCTAAAAATTTTAGAATTCTTTGTTTTTTCTTTAGCATGTTCAATTTTTGGTATTTGTAGAATTTCGAAAGACTTGTAGAATTTTTAAACTTTTTGAAAATCTAAAAACAGACGATTTGAATCTTTGAATCGACCTCAATTGTACGAATTTTTGTAATTCTTGAAACTACTAAAATGGTTAGAATTTTGAAAATATTTGAATTGTTAGGAGTTTTTTAGAGTTTTTGAACTTTTTAGAATTTTTAGAATTTCTGAAATTTTATAATCTTTGCAATCTTTGAAATACTAACAATTCAAATAATTAAGATTAATTGAAATGTTTGAAATATGTGAAAGTTTTTGAAATGTTAACAATTCTAAGAATTTTTTTAATTTTTGAAATCTGGAATTTTTGAAATCGTTGAAATTTTGAAGTTTTTTGAAATTTAAATGCTTTGGAATTCTAAAAACAAGGAATAGCTAATTTAGATTTTTGATTTTCAAAATTCTTAAAACTAGTGAAGTGGTTAGAATTTTAAAAATACTTGAAATCTTAGGAGTCCTACTATTTTTTTGAATTTCTAATCTTTTTTGATTTTTAAAATCTTTGAAATTTTAGAATCTTTATAATTTTTGAAAACGGAACAAATCAATGAATAATTGAAATTTTTGACATGAATGGAATCTGTAGTCTGCGAAATTTTTACAACCTTGGGAATTTTGAAAATCTTTGGAATTTTAGAACTTTTTAGAAATCTTAAAATAAGCAATATCTAATTCGAATCTTTAAACTGTTTGAAATGTTTAAAATCGTGAAACCTTTAAAGTCCTTAATATTTGTGATTTTTTAAAATCCTTAACTTTTAAGAATTTTTAAAATTCTTCAAACCACTTAAATGGTTACTATTTTAAAAATATCTGAAATCTTAGGACTCTTATTATTTTTGGGAGTTTTTGAACTTTTTTGAAGTTTTTGAATCTCTAAAACTTTAAAATGTTTTTAAATTTGAGGTTCTAACAATTCAAAGATTAATTAAAATTAATTGAAATGTTTGAAATATGTTAAATCTTTATATATTAAGTCTTTGAAACGTTTAGAAGCTTAAGATTTTTTTAATTTTTGCAATTTGTGGAATTTTTAAAATGGTTGAAATGTTGAAAACCTATAAAATTTTTGAATGTTTTGGAATTCTAGAAACAAGGAATTTAAATTTGCGTAATGTTTGAAATATTAAGAATCGTGAAATTTTTAAAGTTCTTAGAATTAGATCTTTTAAATCTTTGAATTTTACGAATCTTTAAAATTCATAAAACCAGTAAATGATTAGAACTTTAAAAATATTTAAAATCTTAGAAGTCCTACTATTTTTTTGACATTTTGTTTTTCTTTCTAATATTTGGAATTTTTCAAACTCTAGAATCTTTATAATCTTTGAAATGGTAACGATTCAAAAAATAATTATAATTTTTAAAATGTTTGAAATGTGTGGAGTCTGCAGTCTTCGAAATTTTTGCAAATCTATTTTTTTTGAAAATCTGCTGTTAAATTTGTAGTTTTTAAAATTTTGAAACTTTTTAGAGTTTTAGAACTTTTTGCAATTCTAAAAACAAGCAATGTCTAATTCAAATCTTTGAAATGCTTCAAATGTCTAGAATTGTGGTATCTTTAAATCTTTAATATTTGTGATTTTTTTGAAATCTTTGAATTTTATTTGGATTTTTTTTGAGTTTTTTGACTTTTTTGAAGTTTTAGAATCTCTGAAACTTTTTTAATCTCTGAGATCCTAAAAATTCAAAGAATAATAAAAAATTTTGGAAAGTTTGAAATATATGAAATCTTTAAAGTCTTTAAAATGTAGCCTAAAATTTTTTAAAATTTTTGGAATCTGTGGAATTTTTAAATAGTTAAAATTTTGAAATTTTGGGAATTCTTGAAACAACGAATAGCTTAGATTTTTGAATTGTTTGAAATGTTCAGAATCGTGGGATTTTTTAGTTTCTTGGAATTTGTGCATTTATACAAATCCTTAAATTTTAACAATCCTTGAAATTCTTAAGACCATTGAAACGCTTAGAATTAAAAAAAATTTTGAAATCTTAGAAATTGTAATTTTTTTGGAAGTTTTAAACATTTTAGAATTTTTTGAATTTTTGAAACTATAAAATCTTGTTATTCTGCCGAAAATATCCAAACAATTTGGTTTTTTAAATTAAGAAGTTGAAAAATGCAAATAAGTTTAAATTAAACAGTAAAATCTTATCTATGTTAAATTCTTATTTAAAACTAAATGGAAAAATTTTGAATGTTAAAATCAATTTGAGTTTTGATACATTTAAAACTCCTGTTTATCAAAGCTGTGTAGACATTTGGAGATTTATAAATTAATAAATATAAAATATAAATATCTCAAAATACTAAAGTTTCCAAAAATCTCTAAGATACTCATATGGTGAGATCTAAAAACAAATTTTGTTTAAGGTTATCAGAAATTTTGAGCTATTGAAAAAAAAGACAATATTAAACTTTTATTTAGAATTATTAGAAATTTTTCTGAAGAATTAAAAAGTAGACAATAAAAAAATACAAAAATTTTAATTAGTGACGCTGTAACAAAGCAGTACTTCAAAAAATATGAAAAAAAGTCAAAAGAAAACTGTAAATATCTACTCCAAAATCAAAACCCTTTAAAATCTTATAAACACAAGTAAGTATCTGAAAATCCTAAAAAATTTCAAGTTATTCACAGATTTTGACAAACCAAGAATGATCAAACTTTACTAAATATGAGAGAATTTTTGTAAACTTAAGATTTGAGAATTGGCTTAAAAAAATCTAGAATATAACAATAATTTTTCAATTTTTGATGTGTTGCAAAAAATCAGCATATCAAAACGCGCAAATCTATCTAGGTAAATTTAGGAGAATAAAAAAATGTTCCCATATATTTTTTTAATTTTATATGACTTTGATTGTACAGAACAATAGTAATTTGGAAATGAATTCACCAAATGAGTCCCAACATTTGATCAAATATTGTTCTTAAAATAGCATAAAATAAATTTCTTTGCGTCCGCCGTTTCTATTATTTCTCCCGTAATTTGTTCGATTTCGATCTATCTCCCACCCCCGAGTGATAATCCCCAATAAAACAAAATCGCTTATTGTAAACCAGTAGATAATCCCCGAATCAAACCTCAAATCTCCAAATAACAACGGTGGCTGTTGTCGTGGCGGCAATAACAAGAATTCTCATTAATTTCCCGTCCCTCTGGACCACAGGGAGTCTGGATGCCCTTTGCCCATCTGGTCGTGCGTCAGCTCCATCCCTCGTGACCTCACCTCTCATGATCATTTCAAATTACAAAATCAAAAACCGCACATATCAAACGATATTTGTCGCAAAGATTTCGATGATTCTTTGAAGGTTTAATTATTCAAGATTTTTTTTCCGATGAAATGATAAGGTTTTGTCAAGGGGATGATGCAACATACGGGTGACTTATGAGTCCCTCGGGATTTCTAACATTTATTACATATAAGCTAGAGGGGTAAATGGGGTTTTGATGCTCGAAAATACGAACAGATTTCGTCGAAAAAATTCGCGTCGTTAAACGTTTGTAATTCACTTCACGCAACAGTTGTTCGAGTTTTAATAAACATTTTAATAACACGTATTACGTAAGTATGTAAATATGTAATTTCGAGAGTAATGATTACGCCCCCAGTTCAATTTAAACTGTTTTCTTCTAAACGAAATTATAATAGGCAACACACGGTCCACTAGCCTTCCAACGATCCACTGTGTGGTTATTTAGACATGCTATAACTTTAGCTGGTAATTTCGTTACCATATAATTTCCTTCAACGATCATCACAGTTGGCATAGGTTAATAACTTAATAAAGCCATTATAAATATTCCATGCTGTGAAGTGAAGCTATAATATTGCGGCAACTGCCTCACCACAAATAGATCCACGCTTTAAACGAGAACAAAGGCAAGAACGACATTCAAATGTTGATGAAATACCGTCATTAACACAAAAAATATGAGGCTTCGAAGAGATTAGCGAGTTTGTTGCGTACGCGGGTATAAAAACCACAATTTTCGGTAATTAAGTGGTTTGAGTTCATGGGTAAATATCCAACGGCAATTATGCTATTTGTGGTTCTTTTCCAATTTCTGGGGTTTTTGTTTTCTATAGCTTTTCGCTTTTTTTTACACAACTGTTTGCCATGTAGAATATTCCACAAATTTATGATCAAGATCATATTTAGTGCAGAACAATTCTCCAAAATTAGTCATAAAACAATTTTTTATATTAATGGAATTTAAATTATTATTCAAGTTTTGGATTTTTTAACAGTTTTAAATTCTCAGAATTTTTAGACTTAAGATAAGACTGTTCAAAATTTTCAGATGTCACAAATTTTTAGTGTGTAGATTTACCAGATTTAATTAGGCTTAAGACAGTTTTATAAAAAAAAAATTGCCAATCTTAATGTTTTAAATTCTCAAAATTTTGGCAATTGGTTTAAGAAATTTCTAAAATTTAGTTTAGATGAGATTTTTATAACTATCGTAATTTTCGGAGTTTTCAATTTTTAATTTAGCATATATTTAGATTTCAACACATGCATAATGCCAACAAGGTTTATGGTAGTTTTGACTTTTTTTGACTTAAACTGGTTTAAAAATTAATTAATTCTTTCAAGTTTTGGGATTTGAGTTACAAATTTTGATTTCTAAAAACTTTTCAGGATTCAGAGCTTTTTTAATTTTCCATTTTTTAAATGTTGTTAATTTAAATGAATTTAAAGTGTGTCAAATTTGCAAATGTTTAATTTACCAAAACAAGCTCTATGAGATTTAGATAGTTTGGGAACATCAACATTTAAGTATGTAGGTAAATCTTGGACTTTTAGCTTAGAAAACTTTTCACTGTTTTAGACGGCTTAGTAAAAATAATTTATTTACACAGTTGAATTTTTTTATAATCTTTAGAATTTTTAGATCTTCAATTTTAACAGATTATTAAGGTTTTAAGATTTTTTTTTTTAAACTGACAGGTATTTTACAATTTTTGTATGATTTAATTTATTTGCTTGTTAAAATTAAATTTTATATTATATTTTATTATTTTATTATTATTTTTCGAATTTTTAGAATTAAAATTAATCGCTCAATTTAACGATTTTTAAACTTTTAAAAATGTTTAAATTTGGAATAATAATTTTTTTTCAGAAACCTTGAAATTATAAGAATCTTTAGAATCTTAAGAACTTTTAACATTTGTAGAGTTCTTAAAATCTTTAAAAAATGTTGCATTTTTTAAAATTTTCGAAATCTAGAGGGAATTTAAAACTTTTAAATTTATTAGAGTTCTTAGAATTCTCAAGATCTCGGTATCTTTTCGAATTTTTAAAATTCAAGCTAATTTCTGAATTTTCAGGATTTTACATTTTCTTGAAAATGTTTAAATTCGCAATGTTTAAAAAAATTTGGAAACCTAAATTATTAAAATCTCTAGAATTTTAACTAAGAAGTTTCAAAATTTTTAAATTCTTAAAATCTTTTGCCATTTTTCAAATTTTCATAATTTTCAGGATCTTGAGGGAATTAAGAATTAGAGTCGTTAAAATTTCTTAAATCTCTAGATTTCTTTGTATCTTTAAATAGAAATATGTTGTACCTATGTATATCTACCTCGTTGAAATAAATTTTTAGAATATTTAAAAATTTTTTTGAACTCGAGTGTTTATTATAAATAAAATGTTCACAATGTTTAAAATATGAATTTTTTTTTAGATCTTTTTGAATTCTTTAAAATGTTTAAATTTTATTAAATTCTAAGGATATTAAATTTTTTACAATTTTAAAAATACATAGGTTTTCTAGGATTTTTAAATTATTAGAATAAAAATTAAGGGTTGAATTACCAAAATTTTAAAATTTGTAGAATTTCTGGGGTCTCAAAATTTTTCGAATCTAAAATTTTTAAAAATATCATTATCTTCAAAATGTTTTGAATCGTTAGAATAAAACAAATTTCAAAATTGTTAAATTTTTTAGAAGATTTTTTGGCATCTTCACAATTTTGAGAACTGTTGAAATTTTTAATAATATTAAAATCTTTTCAATGTCTACATCTTTCACGATCTTTGGCACTATGTGACCCTTAAGAAAATAAATTGCACATTCTTTGGAGTTTTAAAAGTTTTATAATTTATAAATTCTCCAGAATTCTTTAATTTTTTTAATTTTTACAATTTTGGATTTTTTTTAAATCTCTAGAATATCTTGAAACTTGATTTTTTTAAAATTTGGGAATACAAACTTTTTCAAACTTCATAATTTTTTAAGTTTCATTTTATTTTTAAAATTTTGAATTTCTTGAATTTTTTTTTTAGAATTGCCATTATTAGGTATATCTTGAATCCTTAAAATTTGTATAGATTTTCAAATTTTTAAAATTAAGACAAATTCATTAATTTTTTAGTATCCCCAAAATATCTAAAAATTTTAAAATTTTTGACGTTATTAGTATCCCTAGAATCTCAGGCACTTCTCAAAATTTTGAAATAAAAATAAAATTAAAGAATCTAATTTTTTTTTAGAATTTATTGTTTTTTTTACTCTTGAAAATGTTTAGATCTTTCAAAACCATAAAAATTTATTCTTATGGTTTAATATTATTATTTATTTATTCTGAAAATTCTACACATTATCTAAAGCTTTGACGCATTCAAAATTGTCCAGTTGCTCAAAACTATTAAGATACTGAAAATATTCAGACATTAAAAAAAATGAGAAAATAGTAAAAAAATACAAATCGTTATGGAGCTAAAATCTTAAAAACTTCTTTAAAATGTTATTTATGTGTTATTTATTTGAAGGAAAAAAAAACAGCAAGTCATAAAATTTCGAAAGATTTTTAAGCTTCAGTTGTATAGATTAGTAACTTACTTTATTTTTTACAATAATTAGCGATATTTTTTTCAGTAACTCAAATTTGTTTGAATAATCAACAGGTTTAGATTTTTTTTGTACAACAAAGTCTCTTCAGCTCAGACAAAAAATAAAGTTATTGTCGTTAACATTTTTTCCGTCCTGATTATCGTTATTAGCTGTCCATATCGAAACCCTGTCCTTTTGTCCCTCTTAATTAATTTCCCTTTCACGACCATAAACGTCTGAAATCTCGATAAAAATTTCCTCTCTAGAAATTAAATTCGTATCTAAATAATATCAGGGCCGTCACTATAACACAGGAAAACAATTGTGTTGCCATAACACCGCAAACTAAAGAGGCCAGACATGTAATTAGGTGATTAAAGCGCCATTGTTACCTCGGGCTGACAGCTCAATCAAGCGGCTTTTTGTTAGCTACGAAATTAAAAAAAAAAAGAAACTATACCGTGATTATTATTTTAAGAATGAACCCCGCATTAAAAAACAATTTTTATCGACCTCATACCACGATTAGATGTAAGTAGAACCTACTAGATCGAAGCACACGTTCCGACGAACCCTTTAGTTTTCCATTAACCATCCATCGATCGCTTTGTATTCAAATGACGAAAGGTGGACTCGTCAATGGGATAATAAAGGGTTGTGTAAATTTTCAAGAAAACACTAATCCGAAGAGGGATCTCGCTGGATTCTTATCGTGGTATAGAAGGATCTCTACGAATTACCATCAGGTATATAATAACACATCAATCAAGATTTAATTATAGACAGTTTGGACATGGCTGCTATCTTCACTGTAATCTTCAAAGCCCCAGCCATTTTTTTAGACAAAATTTCGGGTTTGTGATCTGAGTTAATAGAATTTCGGAATTCTTCACGGCGTCGAAATTAATTTAGATGTGCCGATACGGACCCGATTTTGTACACTCGTAAATTCTTTGAGATTTATATTTGTGGTCGAGACTCATTTCGCAGACAACCGCTAAGCGTCCGTTACTAATTTCGTGTCTTATGTTATTAGCTTTGGTGGAGGCCGCTTATTAAAAAGACGAACGCAAATTTTATGGCCGAAAAGAAAGAAACAAAAGCATGAGATAAAGATCTTAAAATTAATAGCACAAATTGAAATTTATGATCAACAAATATTGCGCGAATCCTTCCTCTCCGGACTTGGCACCAACAAAATCATTTTGATTTCCACAACCGTATCGAATTCTCATATTTCTATCGACTTCGAAGAATCCAAGATTACTCCGTGGCGTTCGCAACGCCGAATGTAAGTCGGAACAAATTCGATAATCATACCACAAATAAATCAAACCGAAATTATTGCCCGAAATTATATCTTCATTCAAAGATAAATAAGCGTCAGAACAAATTAAATTGCCGACGAAATTATCACCGAACCGGTTTAATAAATTCCACGGAGCTTTTTTTGAAAAAATAGAAAAAGGCTCCGGAGCTATTAATATCGAGTTAATTCCGTGTCAGCGGTTCACCCTCGTCATTTGAACCTAGAATTCAATCGTGAGCTTTCAGTAGCTGAGAATTTTTAAACTAGACTGTGAGCTTTTTTCCACGAGTCCGGCTCTGTCCGCTCGAAAAGGAGCCCTCCTGGAGTCTTCCCCGGGGGGTCTCACCTGCCCCTAAGATTATTTAATATATTCACATTCCGACGTTAATCATCCCAACACTTCTTTGTCGCTTTACCGCTGCAATATCTGATGATGTCTCTATTAAAGTATTTGTTGTCGTGTCTATGATAGTCAATTAATGATGTTATGGTCTCTTTTATCCTCGAGCCATTGTCGGTCTTTATTATTTGATTAAATTATTTTCTAGGATGCCAAATCATTCTTTCGAATTTCTGAACGAATCGACGAGTGGATGTTTTTATTTCCGTTGGGGTGGTATGATTCATTGAGGGCATGAAAATTCAAACAGGAAATGAACACCGATGCAATTTGCGACGTCAGTTGACTCGGGAATTATTTTCGGTTTTGTTGGCTTTACTGTTCGGAGAGAATAAGTGTTGTTTATTTGCTTGCTTTGATGCACTGCTGTGCTGATACCACTTGGCTTCAATTAGTTTTTACGATTTCCAATAGGACTCGATTTTTTCAACTTGAACTTTAAAAAGCTTCTAAATACTGAGAATGTGGTGTTAACTGAAAAAAAAATCAAATTTTTTAGAGTTCTAAATTAAAAATAACCTGCTTACAAAATTTGTTTCATTTAAAGATTTTGATTTTTTTCTTTGAATGACGTTTATCAAACCCCATTTGATCATGTTTTTTTCGTAAAAATATGTAAAAATTAATAATGTGTAAAATCTTCAAAATTAACAATACATTTAGAATTTTGAATTTTTCCAGTTTCCAGATTTTTTTTTTCAACTGTCTAGGTTCTTAAGAATCAATAAAATTATTAGAATTTTTGCTAATAATAATCAAACTCTTTAAAACTTTTCAAATTTTTAAAACAGAAATAAATTACAAAATGTTTAATATTTTTAGAATGCTTAGAATAAACAAAAGATTTAGATTTTTTAAAATCTTTAAATCTCTAGAATCTTGAAAATCTCTGAAATTCTTAACATCTCTAGAATCTCCTAAATCTCTACAATTTTTCAAACCAAAAATGTATTTTTTTTTGATTTCTTGTAATTTTTAGAATTTTTGAAATGTTTAGAATTTTAAATTAATAGAATTTGTTTGTAGAATCTCTCGCGTTTTTAGATATTTAAAAATACTAAAAATCTTGAAAATTTGCAATAGGTTAACCAATTTCCATAGTTGTGAAGATCAAAACATTAAGTTTTTTATCTAGATCTGTTTTCTTTCTAAAAAATTCTTGAAATTCTTAGGTTCTTCAACAATATAAAAATAAATTTTTAAAGGTCTTTAATTTTTAAAATTCGCTAAACTTTTTAATACTGGAAATCTAATGTTATCTCGATAATAAAACTTGCCAACTTCCAAAAAAATACTTTTAGAAATTCTCTTCTTTTTTCCAAAATGCTCAACCGACTGGAACAAAATTTGCCTCATTTATAAATTTCGATATGCTGTTATGCTCGATGGTTATCAAACCCAATTTGACCACTTTTGTGTCTATAAAATTGTAGAATATTTAAAATCTTCAGAAGATTTAGATTAAAAATTAATTAAAAAAAAATTCTAATCTTTAGAATTCCTAAACTTTTTTAAATTTTATATTAAAAATAAACTTCGGAATGCCCAGAATATTTTTCAAAATTATTAAATTTTAAAAAAACCTTATTCTAATTCGTAGATTTAAAGTAAACTACAGAATTCTTAAAATTTGTAGAATTTTTAAATTTTTTAACATATTGAGAATTTTTTTAATCTTTAAATTGTCGAAAACTTCAAATTTTTAGTAACTTAAAATCTCTTCAATTTTGAGAATTTAAAAAATTATTAGCATATCTCAAGAGTCTAAAATGTCAAAATTTTTAAAAATTTCCAAAATCTTAGATAAAAATAAGCTTCGGAATTGATAAAATTATTAGAAACTTTAATTTTGTTGTAATTCTGATAATTTTAAAGATGTGTGAAATCTTTGAAATGATTAAAATTTCTAGCATCTTTAAATTTTGTAGAAGATTTCTGAAAATGCTCGGCGTTACAAAATACCAAAAATCTTGAAAATTTTCACGAACAAAATTGGATTCAGTTATCATAAAAAAATCTTTAGAATTTCTCTTTTTGTCTTGAAATGTTAAACTGATCGAAATAAAATTCGCCGTACTAGATCCTGATCTTTTAATTGAAATTTTTTCTAAGCTGACAACGTAATGAAATTCTCCTAAATGGTTCAAAATTTTTCACTTATTAAATTAGATTTTTATATTTCTTTTTTTATTTTTAAATAATTTGGTAAAATAATACTGAATTTTTTATGTTATTCAATGCGAGTAGAATTCATTTTTTTAATTTCTAGAAATATCTCTATTTTTTAAATAAATTTTTGTGTTACACAGAATTTTACTTAAAAATTACCAGAACAGTCTCAAATTATTGAAAAAAATGATATCATTTTTCATTCTTATAATTGTTTAAAATTTCAAGCTATACACATTTTTTTTAATACAAAAATTGGTTTATTTAATTTATGGGAAAATCTGAAAACTGAAAACTTATATCGATTTATTTTAATAAGAGAAAATCTAAGCGAAACTTGAAAATTTAAGCCCTGTAAAATTTTTATGACTTAAAATTTCATTTTCAGTCTAACTAATAAAAGGAAGAAAAAGCAAAATTAAAAATCTAAAATTGGGAATTAAAAGGATGACTATGATAAAATTAAAGTACAAAAAGGTGAAGGCGAAATATTAAGAAATTATGGAAACGAAAAATGAAAATCTTGAACAATTTAAAAAAAATAAAATAAAATTTATGGTGAAACGGTTCAGTATTATTCGAGCTTGAGCTGCATTGTTAACTAGATTATTTATTAGGTAATTAACTTAGCACACACTAAAGCAAATATAAACAATAATAAAAAAGCGAAAATTACGTAATTAGGTAGAAAAATGTTTAAGCATGTCAACTTTGCAACTAGCAAATTATTTTCATAACTTCTGTGTGAATGTTTAATAAATTCTACTTGTAAATTTTTGTATTCACTGATTGGCTGGATGCTTAGGAAATTAACTAATAAAATAATTGTAACGGAAAATAGTCGTCTAAATGATTATTGGTGTAAAATTAGTTAATCAGTTACATAATTATCTGGTAAATTAACAAATTACGCTATTATGGTTACACTTAAAAAGTAATAATTTTTAAAACTGGAAATATCTAGATAAAATATCACCGATATGCTCGTAAAATCGCAGTACTTCGAAACTAGAACATTTTTTTTAAACCGCGATTTGAACCTGTATCGCAACCCCAAATTACCCGTCGTTGCCCTATAATGGAATTAATTGAATTTTCGTGTCAGATAAATAAATCTTGTAAACGTACGTTTACCAAAGTGTCGTCCATAAATCGTAGCGTAATAGTAGGGCGCACCGAAAGATAGAGATACCACTTTTCAAACGTATAATTATATTCAAATTACCAACGTTCGTTCACACAAAAAAAAAACAAAATCTCGCGCGTCCACTGAAAAGCCCAAAAAAAGAAAGAAAACCGAATAAATCACTCCGAAGTGAGAAGAAGAACGTTTCAATCGGACCTCATTCCAAATTAAATTATATTTCGCTCGCTTCGCTCGCTCGACAGACACTTTTATTTTTCCCCTTTGGAACAGGCCAACTTTTCAAATTAAAATGTCTGCTCGGTAACAATTGAGGTGCACATTCCGACACATTTCCAATTAACACCTGGGCGGAATCGGGAACAGCTTTTCGATGGAGCGGCAACGCGGACATGCAACGGAAAAAATGATCGAATTAGGAGGCAAACCCCCTAGAAAGGTGGAATCTTCATTATCGATCGCTCGTTTGTCCCATCATAAACCGGCGATAATTGTGGGTGTAGATGAAGAAATTGTGGCGATAATAGAGGCGATTAGCAACGTATGTAGCATATATAGCCGGTTTAGGTAATTTATTTTCTAAACAATTTTCCTAATAATCAGTTACGACACAATGTTTCCTAGTAATTTATATCATGGTGTATAATAACATAGTAACAAGATCGTATACAAACTCGCCATCTGTTTTTCCCTAATGTTTATCTGTTAGTGTTGGTTTTAATCTCCGAAGTAGAAAGAAGCGATTTCGTCATCGTATCCAATTATTGGTTATTGTTTCACGGCACTTTATCCAACATGCTCCACATAATAAAGTCATTACAAGCTATTATATAGATAATTAAACTATACGAATCGATAGCGAATTCACTCAACTGTGTATTTAATTACGAACGTTATTATCAATTTCAGCTGGTCGATCGTCAAACCATGCATTATCGCTTTTCTTCGATTATTTTAATTGGATTAACAAATGATTTGGCTTCCCTGAAGCGAGATCCTCGTTTCCTTGAAATAGAGACGTATCTCGGCCTTCTGACATCTATTATCCACGCTCATTGTCGAGGAATTTTTAATTTTCTTCTCTTCGATTCAACTCCTTAATAATGACATACATTTTAGTTCCACTCACTTGTTCAATTAACAGTAAATACATAACTCCATTCACGTACGTCGATCTGAAATGATTACACGATTTTTTACAGCCTGAGTCCCATAAATAGAATCGATGAATGCTCTTGTAAAGGGAAATCTAATCTAAGGATGATAATGGGTACCCGCCGATCCTCTTTCAGACGATTCTGCGAGATTTATAGCGCAAAGTATGATCATTTCAATGCGAGGTTTTAATTATTGGCAGGCGAAAATTCCAACTAGATGAAATGATGAGGCATATTTGTGGTTGGCGAAGAATGACGGGCCTTTGTCAGGGACGTATTTAGACTGAAACACCGCTAGATGACAAGAAATGGATAATTGAGATTTTCTGATATTGTGAGCTGTTGTTTTTCGAACAATGTTTATTTTTATTGGTTTTATGGGGCAAACAATGAAACAACAGTGTGCAAGATAATGATGTCTATTGTGAATATAGTCTTCTAATATTCAAACATAATATCACAAAAAATAGTTTCAGAAATAAATTCAGAAAATATCATAGTTTTTCATAGATTAAAAAGCAGTTGATTTCGTTTATAAAACAAATTCTTGCTTTTCAATTTCTCAATTCCCTCATTGTATTTTTTCAAAAAAGTGAAAATTTTACTTCTTAATTTAATCTCAAAAGAAATTCGCAATTGATTTTTAAATTTGATTTTGCAAAATTTTACACGGAATTTAGGAAGGCGAATTTCAGCACAATTTTTTTCGAAAAGCTCAACTAATTGAATTAAAATTTTCATTACTTATAGATTCTAAAATGTTTTTTTTTTATTGGCATTGTAACCAATATGATTTGACCACGCTTTCTTTATAAAAAAAATTACTAAAATACCAAATCAGGAAAAAAAATTGTCTTTTGATTATAAATGAATTAGTTTATGCTCGATCACTATAACTTTGGACTTGTGTAACTCAGATATTTACGAGGAATTAAATGGTGTACGCCAAGTTTATGTATGTGGGTTCCTCAAATTTTTGCATTTGAAGTTCTAAAAAATTTGTGTCAATCATCAAAATTGATCGATTTTGAGCTGTTTTCTAAATTCTGGTCTATAGGAAGATGCAGTAAATGCTGACTGATTCAAAAGCACCAAATATGAAAAATTTAGTCGGGATTAAAAAAAATTGACAAATTAAAAAAATCTTCATTAAAAAAAATTCTGAGACGCTTAACGGATGAGAGTAAAGTTCTAAAGAAATTTGTACTGTACAAATTGCTTATATAAATTAAAGAATGGGTAAAATATGTAAAAATATTTTAAAAACTAAAGTTAAAACAATTTGGAAGTAAATTTTTAAAATTTCGAACTCGAAATTTCCTTCTTTTTCCCAAAATGGCAAGTGGAACAAAATTTGTCTTATTTATAGATTTCGATATACTCTTTTGCTTAAGGGTTATCAAACCCAATTTGCGTATGTCGTTATCTTTAAAATTTAACATAAACATTTAAATTCTTCAGAAAATTTAAAATTTTAAAAATTATTAAATTTTTTATATCTTTATATTTCTTAAATTTTTTCAAATTTTAGGTTGAAAATAAACTGCGGAATGCCCACAATCTTGGAGATTATCAAAATTATTAAATTCTCAAAAATCCTCATTCTAATTCGTAGATTTAAAATACACTGCAGAAATTTGTAGAATGTTGAAGTTTTTTAACATTTTGAGATTTTTTTATTCTTTAAATTGTCGAGAACTTTTCAAATTTTTATTAACTTACATTCACGATTTGTAGTCTTTTTCTTGCAATTTTTTAAAATATAAAAACATTAAATCTCTTGATTTTGAGAATTTTAAAAATTATTAGCATCTCTCTAGAGTGTCAAAAATCTTTAAAATTTCCAAAATCTTAGATAAAAAAAAATAGGCTTCGGGATTGGTAAAATCATTAGAATCTTTAATTTTTTTGTAATTGTGATAATTTTGAAGATGTTTCGAATCTTTGAAATGATTAAAATTTCTAGCATCTTTAGAATTTTAGATTTCTGAAAAAACTCGAAATTTAAAAATACTAATAATTTTGAAAATTCTAGAGAATAAAATTAGATTCAGTGGTCATAAAAAAATCTTTCGAATTTCGCTTTCTGTCTTGAAATTCTGAACCGATCGGAATAAAATAAAAATTAATAATAAAAATCTTGGCATGATTTATTAATTGACATTTGAAGGCAATGAAACGCTTAACTGATTAGAGTAAAATTTTTGTACTAAAGAAATTTGGATGGGTAAAATATGTAAAAATATTATAAAAGGTAAACCAAAAACAATTTGCAAGTAAATTTTGAAAATTTTAAACTCGAAGTGAATTTCAAAAGAGTAAAAAAACACAATAGAGCTCTCAAACTTCAGGTTCAAAAAATCATAAAAGATATGTAAAAAGTATTGCTCTACTCCGGCTTGAAATTTTGAAAATTTTATAGTAGAAGCTAAGATAAATAAAGCTAAATTAAAAAAAAATGTAAAAGGCATTTTTAATTCTTTACATTTTAATGTTTTTTTTCTTTTCAGATATGAAGATTTTCTTTATGGGGTTTCTATGATTATTTCTAAATTTCAAACTTCTTAAACTTGTTTAACGACACTATTCTCATTTTTTCAGTTTCTAATTTTTTTTGATAATAATAAACTTTTGATAATATAACAATTTTTAAATCCTCAATTTCAATTTCTAAAACTTCGTCAGTTTATTTTCAATTTATAATACTCCTGCAGTTTTTCATAAATTTTTGCTTATACATTTTGGCTAAAAATTATTTTTTTAATTTCCAAAATCATGTTTTTTTAATTTTTTTTTGAATTGTTATGATTGTGTGGACAATTTAATTTAAAAAAAAAGCAAAAAATATCAAATTATAGAAAACAACAACCAACATTTTGCCATTTTCTTGTCAATCTCTTGTAAATGTGTTTGATTCAATTTGTTGTAATTAATGAGCTTAATTAAATTTGATGGATATGACAAAGATTTTAGAAATATATAAGAAGTTTGAGAGCTTTATACGTTCTCATTGTAGTGAAATTTTGATATTAGAGCGTCTTATAATTCTAAATATTTATTTAAAAAAATCAAAACTTGCTTGGTTTACTATGTACTAAGTTTTGGCGCACTCTGTATATGAAATAGAAAAATCAACATTTTTCCAAGCCAAAAATATTTTCTAAGATCTAATTTAACTTTTAAAAGTGTTTATTCTATTATAAGTGTGTCCAAGTCTATTTTAATTCAAATTATTTTTAAATTGACCGTTTACAAAGCTTAGATTATTATTAGTTTAGATTTATCTAAAAATTAAATATTTTGAAAGTTCAATTGAAAGACTAAAATTGCCCACGTTTTTTTTTCCTAGTTCTCTCAGATTTTTTGTTTTAAAAAATTTAAGCTCCACAAACTAAAAATTTTTACCATTTTTATCATTTCAAAAAGTTTAGATAAATAAAACTATAGCAAAATTAAAATTAGATTCTAAAAATTTTACATTTTAACTATTTAGACTATTTCATTGGTGCAGCGATTGATTATTTTTTTTAAATATTTAATTTAATTTGTCGTTAACTTATGTAAATGTAGTAGTTATAACAAATTTTCAGCTGAGATTGTAGAACATTTTAGTAGAAATTTTCGTGTCAAATTTTGGCTGCTTGAAATTTTAAAAGAGAGTTTTGTAAGAGCTAAAATGACTCGATAACTAAAATTTTATTGTTCATTCGTGTTCTGGATCTTCTGTTGCTTTGATATCGGGAACTATAATGCGGGTGAGAAAAAAAAATTTTTCGTAAACTCTGCGTCATATTTTGTGTGTACTCTGATCTCTTTTATCAAAACCGTATCGAAAGCCTCATCTTCATAATCCTCCACTCTGTACATTAAACAGATAGCATCTCGTAAATCAGCCGGTATTAACATACATTACAGGATTCATCCAATGTACCGTGCGAAAATTTCGCCCATCTCAATTTAAGCAATTTTCCAGAACTCCCAACACCCACAATTTAATAATATAATTTCGTGTCGACATGAAAACTCCCGAGGAAACAAATTAACGACGAAAAATAATAGAACTCGATGATTACTATAAATGTTGTGATTATGAGCAATCATGAGAAAAAAACGAGTACACACGCACATGATTTTTTCACACTTCCTTCTAATCGTCTTGTGTCTAATTTAATCTGTCGTATTTTATTAGCACTAGAAAATCTCCGTTTTTATTGCGCGTTGGCAAAGACAAAGAGATAAAAGTCTCGAGCCCTTTTTTACAGTTTTTACTGAATCAGCTCGACTTTTTCATGAAGAAACAAAGTAGGTACAAAGCACCCCAATAAAATTTCCCAAATGTCGTGCGATACAGTGGTTGGTTGTAAGTTAACGGTCTCTGATTTGTATTCTTGCAGCGAAGCGGCAGTTTCACAGGCTACTTGATCTCCTCTCGCCCCTTTTCCTTACAACCCCTCATCGGGGGTTGCGTTCAATTCCGCGTCATTTGACGACGCTTTCTTTGCCAAATGACAGTAATTAATTTCGTGAAGAATCGACCTGCACCTGATGTAATTTCGGGGTTGGAACTCGAGTTATCGAGCTACTTTTAACAAGAATAAATCGCTGAGAGTCAAGACGCGATAAAATAAGCCCCTGAAATTCCCTTATAAAAGACATAACTTATAATTTCGAAACAGTAAAACTGACAAGCGTTATATTGTTTGCAAAATGATGGCTGCTGCTCGGATCAAGGGCTTTGGAATGACATAAAGCTAGCTATAGTTCGTGCAAGTGACTCTTGTGGGTGAATTCGGGAGGAGATGGAGGCGGCGGCGAGGAGGAAAGTAGGCGGCACTCGCAGTAATCAATCATTCGGTATCTTTGGATTGAAAGACATTGAATTAGCAGGAAATTGGAGAGCAGTTTGAGAGAACCTCCAGTGAACTTCTCCTGGGAAGGTCATCATTACTCTTTGTCATGGAGAGATGCTTGATCGACGATGCAAAATATCATTTCAAATTTCGACGGGATGCAGGAAAGGGGTGAGATAAAGGACCGGGCTGCAGGGCCAATATGCACTTTTACGGTTTTCTGCCTTTTTCTCGAACAAACTAAGCTTTGAAATCTCAGTTTTTGTTATATAAAATTCGGAGGAAAATGGTCTTTGAATTACAATCTTAAAAAAGTGAATGTCTGGACGAAAAATTATAAAATTTTGTAATTTTGAAAACAATTACTTTTGATCGTTTTAACAGAAGTAGGAGGATATTTTTTTAATAATTCAAAGTATAGCAATAAATAAGTCACAACCCCAAGGAGTTAAAATTGCTGCGCTTTACCGCCAATTTTTTTTTTTTTTAATTTTTAAAATTTTTTTTGAAATTTATTTCAAGTTTTAGGTTTTAGGTAGATATGATTAAAAAAGACTAAAACAAAATTTTCCGCCTTTTCTATGCATTTTTCACATCCAAAGCTTGATACAAAGATGTCAAAACCTCAAAATTCACTTTTACTTTCTTATTTGTACCTCTTAAATTTGTTTGTGATGACAGAAAAAATATTTTTTTTCTATTTTTTGAACTAAATCGTATGTAACTCAGTTAAAATTTGTCATATCTTCTAAATTTAATTGAGTTTATAAAAATACAGCAAATCACATCAAACCTCTATAAATTTGGAACCATCGCTATAAAATAAAATAAATATATAAAAAAAGGATTATAGAGGATAGTTATATTTTTTAGTATATTTTAGTTAATATTTTATATAAATTATATTTTATATTAATAAAGTATTTCTAATATTTTCAATATTAAATTCAAATTTGAATTTATACATGTTTTTTACTAATGTTAGCAATTTTGTTTACACTTCAAGTGCTGCAAAAACAATGACACTGAAAAATTTTCAAAATGTTAAAATGTAGTTTCTAGAAAATCTAAATATTTTAAGTTCTAAACATGCCAAAAATTGCAACAATTGTATCTACCTAAGCATTGTAAATTTTAAATTAATAAAAATAATTATATTTGTCAAATTGTAAAATTACAATTGAATTCTTTTTAAAATAAAAAGAAAAAAGAAAACACACTAAAAAGTTTTCTATCTCTTAAATTTTTCGAAATCTTCAATACTCTTAGCAATTCATAAAGTTCTGGAAACGGTAAAAATAAAAATTATGCGACCAAAAGATTTTTTTATATTTTATATTCAATGGCATAAACATTTTTTAAAATTGGATCAGACCTTAAAAATTATCTAGATTTCAAAACAAAATATTGAAAGTTATTTTTTCTACTTTATATACATAGTGAACCAGCAATTTTTGAATTTTTGAGTTTTTAAAAATATTAAAAAAAAATATGTCTCAAAGTAAAAATTTTACTTTAATCAGACGTACAAAACTCTGAAATTTTCTAAATATTTCAAAAATTTACTGAAATTCTTTACATTCAGCCAAAACTTTGTCGTATCTACAAAATTATATTAAACTCATTAAAATTTAAACAATTTAATCAAATATTAATAATAGTAATTTTTTAAATTGATTTACACAATTGATAGAGCAAAAATGAAAAAACTTTGAAACTAAAAATCTAATTTCACGCCTAAATTAAAGAACAAAAATTTTGTTTTAAAAAATTATTAAATTTGAAATTGATTATAAAGTGAGAAAAACGTTACGAAATTGGAATTTCAATTATCAGGATTTCATAAGGATATATTACTTCGAAAGGAAAAAAGTGATACTGAAAATATATTTTTTTTTGCTTAGGACTAAAAATAATGTCATTAAACAAATTTTGTAATTTAAAATTTAGAAATAATAATTGGGAAACGAATGCTTCTATTTTTTTGAGAAAAAATGAAAATATTTTGAAAATAATTTTATTACAAAAATATGAAGAAATGTACAAATTTTCTTCTTTTTATTTTATTACCAATGTAATAATTTACATATTTTAAAAAAAATCATACTCAGAGTATGACAACTTTAGAAAAAAATGTAGACAAGGTTTCATAGTGATTGTCATTTTAAACATAATTTTTATTTTTGATTTTTTGTAGATTTTAATTTGACTGCAAACATTTAGAAAAATCAAGGAATATTACAGAGATATTTTTACGTTTTTTTTACTCAAAATTTGATATGATTTGACACTATTTGATTTTGTTATTTTTAATTATTTGTAGACAAAAGTAAGACAAAATCTTAGTTATAAAAATTATAAACTCCGTTTTTTTTTGTTTTTTTCAATTTTTGGTAAATATAACTTTTATAAAAATTCAATTAATATAAACATTTTGTAAAGTTTAAAATATTTTCATTTTAATAAACTCAGTTCACAGCAATATTTTTACGTTTTTTTCATACTCAAAATTTGATATGATTTGACACCATTTGATTTTGTTATTTTTAATTAATTGTAGACAAAAGTAAGACAAAATCTTAGTTATAAAAATTATAAACTCTGATTTTTTTGTTCACTTCCGGGTTTTGATTTTTGGGAAATATAACTTTTATAAAGAACATTTCGAAAATTCAATTAATGTAAACATTTTGTAATGTTTACAATATTTTCATTTTAACAAACTCAGTTAGTTAGTTTAATTATTAGTAAAACCAAATTTAGTAATTTGTTGATTAATATTCCTGTGACAATTAAATTCAGTTAATTAATTACAAAATCCATTTTCAGAGCATTAGACACTTTTACGTACACTTGCGGTTAGTTGTACAGTTAATTACTTAAAAAATCTATAAATTAAAAAAAACGGATTCGTAAAGTAAGTAAAACAATTTAAATGTTTTACTAATTAGTTACATAATTATCTCATAAATTAGCTAATTAAGCTATCAAAGCGTGGGATAGTTAAACTGAAATAATAATTTGTAGAACCTAAAACAGCTAAATAAAGTATTGCAAAATTACAAGCACAGTCGTAAAATTCAACCTCTTCTGCATTTCGATTACAGTCACTCATATGATTATCTGTAAAAACAGCAAAAGTACTTAGTCGATGAGTTATAAAATTTATTAATTCTATCCATGAAAGCCAGCTCAATAGCCAAGAATTTTTATGAAAACATTTCGTTCTCGTTTTTTGCTGACAAATCTAACCAAACAGCGTGTAATCCCAGCAGAAATTGCAAGTCAATTGTCACGTCACAACACAATAGTAATTCTTCTCTCAGCTTATTTTATTGTATTGCAGACAATCGCCTGACCGGAGAAACCCCAAAAACACCTCAAACAGCACCCATAAAATCGCTCAGACGACATCTTCGTCGCTATAAAATATCGAAAAGGAAGCAAAAAGAAATTCCTTTTTTTATTAGATGACCATTTCCGAGATTGAATTCTCGCGTGTTATTTAATGACTGTCTCAACAACACGCTAATCGTCGTCTTTTTGTACCTAATCTCGAATAAATTTCCCACTCCAGCTGAGTGTGCGAAACGAAAATATTGCCTAGTCCGTTTCTTCTCACATTTACATCAGAAAGCGTGTTGTTATTTATAAGTTGCGGCACGTTGCGCCTTCATTGCTATCCATCAGAAAGAAACGAGCTGAAAAACAGGGCGATTATTTAAATTCGGAGATTCGGAGAGAGCCCTCGTAAGCTTATTGCGGCGGGAAAGTTGCACTATTTATGGAAAAGGAGACGGAGGTTGGACAAATCATTTTTGCGGGAAAAAGTGCTAAATAAGTTAGTTTTTTTTTGGCTACTGGAGCTTAGTAAAAGCTCTTCTGGGGGTGCGAACTCGAAACGCACCACTGTATAATAGTGTCATTATTTAGGGTGGTAGTTCTCAAGGTTGGGTGGTCGACTCTTTTCGGATTAACAACACTATTAGCGTAATCCTACCGGGGTTGCACGTGCCAGACACGTGGTGGTAAGACACTTTACTGATAGATAGATGGCTTGATTTATGGAAAATGGGGAGAGGCGTGGAGAGTATTTGCACTGTTAAGTGCCTTCAATATCAGTGTTATTTACATAGATATGTGCTCTTATCTTAGTTTGTAGGTCAGTTTCCGTAACGTCTCTGTGATGTAAAAAAAAATCTGTTGGCGACATCTTGTATTTCTATTATATTTTTAAACTATTAACACTAATTCTAATACTATAAGGAAAAAAAATAAATACAGAAAATTCAGGAAACTTCTAAAATCCGAAAAGTACGAAAAATCCCACTCAATTCAAAAGAATCTAAGAACAAAACAAAATGTAAAAAAATCCAGAGACTTTCTAAGAAATTACAAAGCACCAAAAAGATCGTCAAAGTCTAAAATTAAAAAAAAAAACACTTGGTTTAACCAAAATTTTTTTAAGAATTTGAGAACTATCTATAATGCAGAAAAAGAACAAATAATTAAAGAACAGAAAAACTAAAAATAATGTCAAAATGTAAGAATTACAGCAAAATCAAGATACTAGCCGAGTATAAAAATAATAGAATTTACTAAATCTAAGAAATTTTAAAAACCTAAAAAATTCCGCAAATCGATAGAGTACACAAAATTCTAAAGTCTAATGAGGTAAAAGAAATACTTTGGAAATTCGAAAAAAAAATAGAAAGTTGTAAAGATTTTGAAATATTAGAGAAATTTAAAGAGTGTAAACATAATAATAAACTTATTGGATCCAAAAAAAATATAAAAAAAATAAAAATGTAAAGAATCCATAAAATCTAATTAAAAATAACAGTATAAAGAACCCAAGAAATTTATAAGATATAGTAATTCTAAATGGTATAAAGAATTCAGCAAAGCCAGAAAAGTAAAAAAATGAGTAATTTAAAACATTCAGAAAATCAAAGAAATTTTACAAATTTCAATTTCCAATTTCAATTTTACAATTTTACTTTTAATAATAAGAATATGAACAAGACAATTATTTACTAGCTTTAAAAATTTAAAATGATACTAAAATTTAGCAAGTCCAAGAATACCTAAAAATATTTTGAAAATAAAAATTACAGTATAAAATTTTAAAAATCTAAGAAGTTTAAAAGATAAAAAAAACCTTTGCAGGTTAAAAAAAACGAACAATTCGATCAGAAAATTTAAAAAGTACATTAAAATTTATAGAATTTAAATAATATTGTAAATTTCTCAGAAAATTAAGAATTCTAGAAAATTCTATAAATTTATAAAGAGATAAAAAATGTGAAGATTTCAAAGAATCCAAAAATTCTAAAAATTTTAGGTGAGAATTTTAATTAGGCTTTAAAAATTAAAAATTGAAAGATACAAAAGATTTTCAAGGTCGAAAAATACAAAAATCCTAAAAAAAGTTAAAAGTTAATTACCTAATAATCCAAAAAAAAATTGAGCAAATAATTTTAGAAATTCGAAGAATCTAGCAAATTTAAAAAAATCCCAAAAAATAAAATATTTTGAAGTATCGGAAATAAATCAATTTTTTGTAAAAAGTCGAGAGATTTCTTAATAAAAGTCTTTTAATTTTGTGAGGACTTTTTCCTGATTTATTTAAAGTTTTTGTGTAGAATTTATAATTTGAAAAAAAAATTCTACACCTCAAAAATTTATAAATTTTACTTCTTGCTGACGTTAATTTTTTTTTTTTAATAGACAAAAACTATTTTCAGATTTTTTGGTGAAATGTCGATTTTTATGGACTTTTTCTTTGAGAAACGTACTGATACAAAATATAACAGATTCTGGGAATTTTAGATTTGAATTTCAAAATCAATCGACTAAAAATATAAAACCTGAGATGCTCAAAATTAGGTAAAGTAAGAATTTGCTAACCACACAATACAAAATTTTTGAATTTATGACTAAATGAGCCATTGTTAGACTTTTGGTAGTTTTTAATCTTAAAATATCTTTTCAATTATGTTGAATCTTACGGATTTGTTCAAAAAATTTAAAAAAATGTCTATATAAAAATTTGAGAAATTAAAAGTGAAGAAAAATAAATAATAATCAAAACAACTAGATAGTGGAAAACATTTTAAGAAATTTAAATATCTGGCAAATGTGAAAAAAATCTCAAAGATTTAAACAACTTGAAAAAGTTTCAATAAATCAGAAATTTAGAGATTTCAAAACTCAGAAATATACAAAGTCTTTAAAACATTCAAAGAATTAAATAATTAAAAATCTAAAAAGAATTATCAAAATGTAAAAATTCTAGAAAATTTAAAAAAATTAAATTTTTTAAGAATAAATGTCAACAAAGCTTAAAGGTCAAAATAAATAAAACGAAAATATAAAATAAAAAATTATAAATTAAATTGGCGAAATAATAAAATTGAAATTATTCAAGGAAGAAATACAGCTCGAAGAATATAAGGAAAAGACGAAGAAAATCGATTATTAAAAAAATATATAGTACATAAAAGTCAAAGAATTTATAAAAATGAAAAGATCATTTAAGAATTTAAAAATAATAAGATGTAAATCTCAAAAAAATCATAGAAAGAAAAAGTGAAATCGATAAAAAATTTAATTTAAATTTTATTTTTTTGGGTATTCACCTCTCTTGTAATAGTGGACCCTGCTTTTTTACATGTTGGTAGCACTGATACAATGATAGCAATGAGGTAATCAATTACAATGATAAATTCACGAATCAATTAATTTTTATTCACAAATTGTCAAAAAGTCGTTTCAAGATACAGAGCAGAGCTACCAACAAAAATTTAATAAAATTCTTGAAGTTGAAATTTTCCATGTCCAATATTATTGCTCAAAAAAATGAAATATCTCTAAGCCCTTTCTAAAAATGGCGTAAACAAAAGCATCAACCCCAAAACAACCCTCATCCATCTTCCGCAGAACTTTGTTGTTTACCACTCACAGGAAGTGAGGTCAATGCAAGTGATGATAATTGCTCCGATTAATTTTTATTTCTGTGAAGATCATAGGTCCGGCGATAAAAGTCAAAGATCCAAGAGCCGACAATTCAATCAAAAACAAGTCTTTATTACATTGTTATCTCTTTGGTTTTATTGTACGACGATATCAATTTGTCCTTTCTATTTCCGCCGCACTGATTCCAGTGACGTAGTCACGAAGGAAGTAACGATAACGAAGAAAAGCGTCGAACAGTGGATGTACGCCACTGCCGGGAGAGTAATTATTAATAAGCCATGATGTAACAAATGATAAGCTCATCGAAGTTGTTTTGTTCATTCATGGAATATATTTGGGTTACCAGATGTATCGTTAAACTATTATTAGTTTAATTGATATTATTGTCAGTGTTTATTCAATAACATTCTTCGGAGGTTTTTGAAGCGGATTAATTGCGCATCAGCTCGTTCTTAATTATTTAATTGTCGATAATGTAATATTATTAATCACGAGACGCAACCAGCAATAATTCGAAGCAATGAACCAGTGATGATTTTTTCACGTTATGCTTCAATAACGTTTTCGCTTTGTTACCGTCAAAAGCTGTTTGTTGGTTCATTTATTAAGCGTTTTTCGCATTCCGAGACGTTACCGTTACATGTTTAGCGCCGGATTTTTCCCACATGATGAAATATGGCGTTTGAATGGGGGATATTAGCGACGTTATTAAACTTTAAAAATTCAGGAAATAAACTTCGGATCGTAGAACCGTAATTTGCATGGTAACTTGCTGCACGTGGTTATTACTTAGCGCATTCGTCCTGGAAGATGAGTTAATATTTCAAAGGATAAGTGTCACGACTGATACTTTGGCTGCATTAAGAATTAAATGTTCGATAATAATTCTAGAGTTGGAGATGGTGAAATAATCATTGGGGTTAAATGCGAGCTAAATTTTAATAGTGGGATTGCAGGAATGGAGAGATAAATTGGAGGAAAACAGCAGGATGGGATTTAAGACAGAAAGTGACATAATAGCAGCAGGAAAGGTGTGGTGAGGCTTGTGAGCACAGTTAGCTGCACTGCAGGAGTTGGATAGGTTGGCTTTCCTGCTTTCTGTAACGTTCTGTTGTATTTTAATGTCATAAATTATATTTATGTTCGAAGTTACAGCATCAAAAAGAAATATATCAAAGAAAGTTGTTAGATTCTTTGAATTTCTTGCATAACTTGCGTTTTCTGGATTTCATTGGATTCTCTGGATTTTTGTGCTGTTTTTTTTTAAATTTCCATATTATCTCATTCATTTATTTTTTACCAATTGCTGAATTTTTCAATTTTCTCAATTTTTTAGAGCTAGTGTTTGTTGGATTTTTTAAACCTTTGCATTTTAATTTTTTTTAGAGTCTTTGCTTTTTGCAATTTTAGACACTTTCTGAATATTTTAAAGATTTTTGAATTTTCCGGATTCCGTTGATTTCCTGAATTTTCAAAATTTTGTTTTATTTTTGTCAATGCTTTGCTTTCATGGTTTTCTTGAATCTTTTGATCGTTTATAATTTGTATTGTTGTGGGTTCTTTAGTATTTTTAAATTTCTCAGATTTTCCGGATTTCTTGCACTTTTTGGTAGTCGTTTTTTGTTTTGATTTATTACTTTATACTGTGGATTTTGACTATTTTTTGAGTATCTAAAATCTCTTTAAATTTTGTAATTTCTAAATTTTCCTAAATTTCTTACAGCTTACGATTAGATAAAGAATCTAATTTTAGATTTATTTATTTCTTTTTTTTTCAAATTTTTAGATTAATACATTTTTTTTAATATTTTACATTTGTAGCATTTAATGGACTTCTCTGATTTCTTCAATTTTCAGATTTATTTTAATTTCATACATTTTCTATTGGACTTGTTTATCGTTTTTTTTTTTTAATTTTTCGCATTTTCAGAGTTTCTGCGATTTTTTTGAAATTATTATGTGTTATATTTTCTGGTTTCGTTGAATTCATTAGTTTTTTTTTTAATTTTTGCATTTGCTGAATTTTCTGGAATCTTTTATTTGCTGCAGCAGATTTTTTTCTTCAATTATTTAAATTTCAAAAAGCTTTGGTTAAATTTTTGGCTCTTCGGTATTTTTTTTTAATTTCATATGTTATCTACATTTTCATAATTCTTTAGATTTTTAGGATTTTTCAAGTTCTTGATGGTTATTGCCGCCTCTTAGACTCTTGATTTTTTGCACTTTTGTGAGACATTTTACATTTTTTTGAAATTTTGGATTTTTGGAATTTCTAACATATACTGAAAGTCCTGAATTTTTCCATGTTTTCAATTTTTCTTTTTAAATTTTAAACTTTTTTCCAACTGCTGGTTTCACGTTACCCTTTGAAATTCTTACATGTTTAGGTATAGATTTTTTGTATTTATATGATTTCCTGCATTACTTCAATTGCATGGATTTGTCGAATTGTTTAAAACTTATTTTTTGGATGTAAAAATTTAAAGAATCCACAGAAATTTTGCGCACAAGGAAATCAAAAAGTTATAAAAAGTTTAATAGCTTTAAGAAGATTTAAAAATACAAAGAAAACATAAAAAAACGAAACAAAAATAGAAAAAAATCTAAGAAATTCAACAGTTACAATAAATCCAGAAAATTAAAAGAAATCAACATATTGGCAACATCAAAAGATACCCGAAAGATAGAACTATTTTTTAAGATCACAAATTTAAAGCATTAATATAATCAAAGAAAATTAAAACATCAAAAAGCTAAATTCGGAAAAAAAATTGTAATCCACGAATTAAAAACAAGGAAAAAAATTTGAATAAGTGATGAACAAAAATTGCAAAAACATTTAATTACAAAAAAAAAGCTAGAAAATTCGGGAAATTTAACAAATCTCATTTTTGAAAACATGAAAATTTTAAAAAACCAAAATTTTCTAATCTAAAGGATTCATAAATTAAAAAAAATCAAATTTGAACAATCTAAGAAACGAAGGTAAGAATTTCAAAAATTGCAAAGAATTGAAAAATTTACACAGTTTACAGAATTAAAAAATGAATCTTAAAAATTCCATATACTTATTACACTGAAGTAGAAATAATTATAAGAAGAAATAAAAAAAATCTAACGGAATTCTAGAAATATAGAAAATGCAAGAGCTGTCGAACATCCAAGAACTTGAAAAATCTAACAGACCTTAAAGAACGTTCTAATATCCAGCAAAAATTCAAATATTCTAAAAATTGCAAATCTGGGTAATCCAAGAAATCTAGTAAATCTAAAGGTATCCAAAATTTAAAAGCAGAAAATTTGAGAAGAGATTTAACACTTTAAAGAATCAATAAAATCTAAAAAATTAAAAAAAAATTGAATCATAAAAAATGCAAAATTGTTAAATTTTATACTGTTTGACCTCGAAAACTTCTAATACCAAGTTTCCTCTTAAGAAAAAACTGAAATAAAAGCCAACAATGTAAAAAATTGAAAAAAAAGTTTATTTACGAAGATGTGTGCATACAAAGCTTAAAAATTAAAAATCTAACAATATTCAAAAAATTTAAAACATCTAAAAGCTCTAAAAAAATTAAAAATATTATGAAATGTGAAACTTGTAAGAAATTGGAGAGTTTCATGAGAATAAGTTGGAGATCCTACAAAAGAAATTCAGAAAAATCAAAAAATTAGAAAGTTTTAAAAAATTAAGAAATAGGAAATATAAGAAAAAAGAATTTAGGAAATCGGAGTGATCTAGACTTTCAAAGATATAAATAATTCTACATATATTGTAAAAAATCTTCGAAATTGGAGAAATTGGAGTAATCAAATCTAATAAACGCATAGAAATCAGAAAATTCAAAGAACATAAGAGATTCAAAAAAATAAAAAATTGAACGCATGTAACAAACAAAAAATTAATGATATTCTGAAAACTGAAGAAATCCAAGAGATGTAAAAAAATAAAATTAACAAATTACATTTTTGAGTTACTTACCTACATAATTCAGAGCTTACAAATTTTAAGATATGCAAACTTTTATTTTATTGAACTTTGAAAACTTTTAGTAGCAATTTTTGTTTACATTTTGGTTAACACAGCTTTATTTTCAGGAACGACTGAAAGAAAGGCATAAAATGTAGAAAATTGTAAAAAAGAAAAGCTTAGAAAAATCCAATTAATCCAAAAAATAAAACTAGAAAACTTTGCTTGCTTCAAAGTATAGGAATTTCAAAAAGTCGTGTTTTTTTTGAAACTGAAATAATTACATGGCCGAAAAACATGTTATTATAAATTATATCAGGCAATAGTAACAATAGTAACTTCCGTTTCTCCTGTCCCCCATCCCTAAAAATTTCTTCTCTCCGTTTGTCCCACCGTTTTGATTTTAATTGAGCTAAAAACGGTGAATAAAGCATGATCCAGCGTCGGTTCGCAACTCTGAATTGAATTAAGTGTACTTTTTCGTTGTAGCTGCATGAATTTTATTAACGCGACATTTTTGAGTGCGTCATAGCGTGTTATTATTTATACGTAACAAATTGAATGGAGTCCCTTAGGGACTCGAGTGAGGCGCGACGACCGGAAAAATTATATACCGCATCAAAAATAAATTGAGTCACAGTGAGAGAGATCCGCCGAAACGAGGGTGGTGGTGCGGTTTATTTTAGATTTGGCACGCTGTGGTGTGAGGCATCACGTCTCATGCAAATATAAACAGAAGGGGGGCCTTCCAGTAATTGCCTGGATAACTTGGATAATTGGGTTTTTGTCGCCCAAAATATTTATTGCTGATTGTTGTCTGGATGTATTCTTCGCGACCGACGCCCGGAAATGAACGGTCGAACCGCAATGTGCTGACGGTTTTTACCGATCATTTTCGGGGGAAAAAAGGGTTCGAGGGAGATTTACGGCGAATCGATGTTGGAGGGGTTAATTTAATTATGGTAGCAAAAATGCGAAAACTATCAAGGTTAGTTTGTTCATAGTTAGTGCAAAATGTTAATTCGGATCTCATACTCTAACTAATTAAAGTAATTAAATTTGTAAGGAAATTAATTTTATGCTATAGTTAGAGCCATAATTGCTAATTTTCGTTTTTTTAGATTGGTAAAAAATAATTGCAATGATGACTTAATTTTTATTAAATTTCAAACTTTAAAAATCCAAAAAATTGACATCTTAACAGCTTTCTGTTTTAGATTTTTATAATTTTTTTGATGGTTTCCGTATTTCTTGGATTTTTAAAACTTTTTTTTTCACTTTCTTTATTTATAGAATTTTCTGGATTTCGTAGAATCGTTTAAATTTAAAAATTGACTCGGTATTTTGGATTCCTTAGATTTTCCGAATTTTTATAATGTCTTAAACATATTTTTTAATACATCTTAAATTTTTTGAGATTTTTTCAGTTTCTTGGATATTGCGGATTTTGTATAAGCTGAATTACCTGGATCTTTCCAATTCAAATTTGACATAAGCTTTAGATACGTATAGAAAGAGGGCATAAAATTCAAATGGAAAATATTACGAAACTTTAAAAGTATCTAGATTTTTTTCAATCGCTTGAAAATTTTATATCCCTACCTTGACATTTTTTTAATTTTCTACGTTTTTTTTAGTGTCTTGGATTTCTTTATTATATTGAGTATTGGTAAAATTCCTAAATTTTTCAATTTTTTTAGATTGCTAGGAATTATTGAAATTGAAGTTTTTTTTCTGTTTTCATTATATTTAGAGAATTTCTAAAAATACACTCGGTCCAAGATACTATTAAAATCCCTATAATATTAAAAAACAAAATTGTTATTTAACTAAAAAATTTAAGAAATACATTAACTTAAAAAATCAATAGAATCTAAGAAATGAAAATATTTAACATATATATACATAAATATTAAACTAAGCAATTTAACAAGTTAAACATATCCTAGCTATCCAAAAAAAAACAGAAATAATTCAAAAAATCTAACAAATTCACAAGCTCAAGGACCACAGTAAATCTAAAATATAAAAAAAAAGTCAAAAATTTTTAGGAATTCAAGAAACTCGAGTAATTCAGAAATTCCAAAAAAATTGAGAAATTTAAAAAATCTAAAATAATGCAATAAATGCAAGAGAGTGAAAAAATCTGAAAGACTAGAGAACAATACTAAAAAGAACAAAAGTATTCAGAATTTCAAGGAGTGCAGAGAATCCAAGGCAATAAAAAAGGAGATTTTAAAGAAACAAAAAAAATGTTTTAAAAATTTTGTCTAAAACTTCAAAACAATTTAAAATTGTCTAAGTAATTTGAACAAATTTCTAGATTTCCATTTTTTGTAAAATTGCAAAAATCCAAGAAATTTAATGAATGCAAGGAAACCAACACAGAAAATTAAAAAAAAATGGGAATAGAGAAAATATGTACAATTTTTAAAATTAAAGCATTTAAAAAAATTAACGAACAATTTATGAATGAAAATCTAAGAAATCAAAGAAATCCACGAAATTGAGCTATAATTATAATTATAACTATAACTACCAGTTTGTAAAAAAAAAAAAATTAGAAATAGTATGTGCATACAAACCATCAAAAATTTAAAAATTTAAACAGGAACAAAAATCTGAAAATATTTAAGAAGGGAGTGAAATCTATGAAATTGAATGGATTCAAAACATATAAAAACTCTAAGAAAAATTGAATAATTGTAAGAATATTTAATAAATTAAAGAATGAAAATTAAATTTTTTTTAATTAGTTTAAAAAAAATAAGAAAATAAGAAGAAACTGGTGAAATCTAAAAAATTCAACAAATGCAAAATCTAAGAAATTTAGAAAATAAGTATATCAAATATAATGCACGCAAAGAAACCAGAAAATAAAAAGAGAATCAGAAATTTGAAAAAATCAAAGATTTCAAAAACAAAAAAAAAGCAAAAAATTAATAAAATTTAAGCAATTTTGAAAATGGAAGAAATCAGAGAAATTCAAGAAATGCAAAAAACTACTTTACATAAATTTTTGAAATAACAATTCAAAACAGACAAGTATTTAAGAAATTCGTAAAATTTAAGAATTCCAACAAATTTTAGAAATTCAAAAAAAATTTAAATTAAAAAAAAAAAATGTAAAGAAATGCAAGAAGAGCACGAAATCCATTCAAATAAATCAAAAAAAAAATTAAAATGAAAAAATTGTATTAAGTATACCTAATTAATTTAGAAATATTAAATGTTTAAAAAATTTAAATACAAAAGGAACTCAAGAGATCCATGAAACCACTGAAAAAAAAGTAAAAACAAATGCAAGAAATTTAAAAAAACGCCAAGAACAAAATTAACAAACTATAAAAAAAAATTGATGAAATCCAAACATCGACAAAATCAGAGAAAAATCAAAAGTTAAAGAGATAAGGAAGAAAAAACTAACAAATTTAAGAAACCAAAAAAATCTGGAAATCTGAGAAATCCAGAATTTCTAATAGATTATAAAAAATCGTAAGAATCCAAAAAATGCTAAAAATGCAAGGAAAGCAGAGAATCCAAAAGATAAAAAATGAAAGAATATAAAAAATTCACGATTATATAAAACATAACTCTAAGAAAATGAAAAAAATTTCTGGAATTCAAAAAAGAAACTTAAGAGATTACAAAAATTCTAAGAATTTAAAGAATTAGAGAAATTCTAAGAGTTTAATTTGTTAGAAAAATCATGATATTCAAGAAATAGTAGAAATTGAGTGAATTTCCAAAATGTCTTTAGTAGACAATTTCATGTCTTCCTGAGACCATCTAGTGCCAAATTTAAATCTCCTACAGTTTGGTGACAAAAAGTTTAAGTTTTCTTTCAGTCAGTTAGAGTGCTAGTAACTAGATAGAATTTCTCTGGTAAATTATATTAAATCCTTGCACTTCCGGTAAACCGTCATTGATCTTTTAGTCGTTCGTACTTCCGCCCTCGAAGCGTGAAATGTAAGTTTCCCCCGTAAGGAATAACTCGATTAAATCCAAACCTCGTCACGACGTCCTTAATCGAGCCAATTAGTATTTAAATCGTAACTTGATGAATTGTCGCAATTACTCGAAACAAACAACCCTCAATTACCGGAATTAATTAGATTAATTTTCGAGCGGGCCCCACCTCCAAAAAGCTAAAGAAATTTAATTATAATCATGTCAGAAAATCGTCGAGAAACTCACTCGAAAAAGTCTTCGTAAAAGCTAATTAACCGGCATCCATCAACTAAACTCGAGTTAAACAAAACGTACAGTAACTGAAATAAACGATTTCGTCCCCTATAAAAAACTTCATAAAGTAGCGTCGGCGTCGGCCGCCTCCAGAGACATCTGGCGGTGGCGCAGTTACCATGGCGATACGCGGAGACATTCGCTTGTTTTAATCAAGGCTGTCATGGCAACCGAGATCCCGCCATTGGACAATTCATTTTGTAATTACGTTGACGACACCCTAGGCGGCCATTTTGAAATGAATGCAGGCGTCCAGAACGAAAGACGACGTCGTTTTTACCGGCGGCGGCGTCACGACGCAAGTGAGCGGATGGAGCAGGACTCCGGGAAGAGGGTAACTAATACAATTAACGAGAGACAAGTGAAACTCTGCTATCGTAACTTGTCCATGAGGAAGAAGGATGGAAAGAGACAAAACGTTCCGTCTTCTTCTGGGGTTCTGAGCAGCGATGCTGATGGAATGCTTCGATGCTCGCAAGTTGATTAAAACAGATTGAATGTTTCAACTTTATGCGGTTACTTTATTATAGTTTCATTAGCCACTTCGGAACTTTTCTGCTCCTTGTCTAGCCGCTTATGGGGGTCTTAAAAAGTTTCAGGGATGATGTTGGAAACTCTTATTTTCGATCTGGAGGGTTTTACGACAAAAAAAAACTTTATTTGGAATTTTCAACAGATTACCGGAGGAAGAACGGCGATTAAGTTTTTTTTTCTACTTTTACCAGTTCTTTTATCTTTATAAATAGAAAACTTAAATGTGAATAATATAATGAGCATAAAACCTTAGAAAAAAAAAAGATCAAGTAATTTCTATCCACTTAAGAAAATTGCAAAAGTGTGTAAAAGTGCTACTTTACACGAATAAATAAGAAAAAAAAAATGAATTCTTAAAATTCAGCAAAAATCAGCTCCAAGAATTAACTTAACTTTTTGAATTTGTAGATTTCAAAATACTTTCAGATTCGAAATGTGAATAATTTTTAAAAAATATTAACATTTTTCAGACTTTCTTATGTCAGAGAAACTCTTTAAATATCTAAAAATTTTGATTTTGAAAATTCTTAAAAATTTATACAAATTTTGAATTCATTACAATTAAGATCTATTATTTTTAATATCTTGTACTCATGTAGTATGTAATTCGATATTTTTAATAAATATGGATCAAATGCTAGCTTATAAAAATTACAAATAACGGAGTTACAAAATTTAGAGGAAGATATAAGTAAATTGCAATTTTTCGTAGTTGCCAAAAATAAAAATTTCTGAAAAATTACGTGTAAGTCTGTGAGCTTGTAATTGAGCATTTTGAATAAACATGAAGCAAGTAATAACCTCCGCAAATTACATCATAAATAACTGCCATACAAAATTTACAGGAAGATATTAGTAAATTGTAAATTTGTTGTTTGTGTCGAAAAGAAAAATTTCTAAAAAATGTCTCGTTTTGTTTCTAAGTTTGTAATGTGGCAAGCTTGATGAACATGGATCAGTTACTAACTTATAAAAATTACAAACTGATAGCTCCATAAATAACCGAGTTACACAAGTCCTTGTAAGATATTACTCCCAGTAAATTACAAATTCTTAATTCTGCTAAAAATCAAAATTCTAAAAATTTGTGTTGCTTTGTTTGCAAGTTTGTAATCTCACACTCTTGAGTAACATGGATAAGATATTTACCTTTAAAAATTACAAAGCCGTAGTTCGATAAATAATCGAGTTACAAAATTTCTAGAAAAACAGTAAACTGCAAAAATATTTTTGTTACTGTCAAAAAAAAAAAATTAAATTGTTTACTTTATTTATAATTTTATTATTTATGGTTCATAATAAACGTAGAGCAAAAATTTACCTCCAAAAATTACAAAATGATAGTCTCATAAATAACCGAATTACAAAATTTACAGTAATTTTCTAATTTTTCGAGTGTATCGAAACCAAAAATTTATAAAAAATGTCTCGTTTTGTTCCTGAGTTTGTAATTAATCATTCTTGATAAACATGGACTAGTGACTAGCCTCTAAAAATTACAAACTGATAGCTTCATGAATAAGAGAGGTACAAAAATCCTAGTAAAATATTACTCCTTGTAAATTGCAAATTTTTAACTCGTGCAAAAAATCAAAATTTTAAAAAATTGGGTTGCTTCGTTTAAAAGTTTTTAATCTAATGTTCTTCAGTAATATGGATTAGGTATTAACCTTTAAAAGTTACAAAGTGAAGTTCAATAAATAACCATGTTACAAAATTTCTAGGAAGATATTAGTAAACTGCAAAAAAAATTTAGTTTTTGTCAAAAATTAATATTTTTTTAAATTGTTTGCTCTATTTATAAGTTTAATATTTAGCACTTATAATAAACGTGGAGTAAAAATTAACCTATGAAAGTTACAAACTAATAGCTCTATAAATTTTCGAATTACAAAATTTACAGTAACTTCCAAATTTTTCGTTTGTATCGGAAACAAACATTTCTAAAAAATCTTTCGTTTTATTTCTAGGTTTGTAATTTAGCATTGGTGAACATCAGTTATTAGCGTCTAAAAATTACAAACTGATATCTTTATAAATAACCTAGTTAAAAAGTTCTTGTAAGATTTTACTCTTAACAAATTGCAAATTCTTAGTTCGTGCTAAAAATAAAAATTTCAAAAAACTGTGTTGCCTTGCGTATAAATTTGTAATTTGACACTTTTAAGTAACATGGATCAGATTTTTACCTTTAAAAATTACAAAGTGATAGTTCAATAAATAACCGAATTACAAATTTTCTAGAAAAATATTAGTAAACTGCAAAAAAAAAAATTGTTTTTGTGATTTTTTTTAACTGCTTGCTTGATTTGTAAGTTTGCTATTTAGCTTTCATAATAAACATGGAAGAAAAATTTACCTCTAAAAATTACAAAATGATATCTTCATAAATAATCGATTTATCAAATTTACATTAATTTTCAAATTTTTTGTTTGTATGGAAAACAAAAATTTCTAGAAAATGTCTCGATTTGTTTATGAGTTTGTAATTGTAATTGATCAGTTATTATTAACCTTTAAAAAATACAAAGTGATAGTTCGATAAATAATAGTTACAAAATTTCTAGAAAATATTAGTAAATAAACTACAAAGAATTTTTCGTTTCTGTCAAAAATATATATTAAATAATAATCGAATAATCAAGTTACAAAATTTACAGTAATTTTAAAATTTTTTGTTTGCGTCGAAAATAAAATTTCTAAAAAAATGACTTCTTTTGTTTCTTAGTTTGTAATTTGACACAAGGATCAAATAATATTTTTTTAAAATTAAAAACTTAGGTGTCAAGTTACAATATTAGTAGGGTATCGATAAAACGCCAAAAATTTATATTTTTTTAAATGTTTTTTTATTTTCTAAATTTTAAATTGGCACTAATGAACATGAGTCAGATATTAAGATCTACAAATTGTAAAGTGATAACTCTATGAATAGTCTGTTTACAAAATTTGTGGCAAGCTATTAACTTTTTCTGTTTGTGATTTTGTAATTTACTGCTCTTAATAAACACAGATTAGATATTAAGCTCTGCAAATTACATCTCAATATCTCCATAAATAACCGAGTTACAAAGTTTTGCAGAAAGATATGTACCGAGTAGGTAAATTGCAAATTTTTTGTTTGTGCCGAAAATTTTAAATTAACAACTTCATAAATAACTTAGTCACAAAATTTGCAGGAAGATATTGATAAATTGCAAACGCTTAGTTTTAAATGTTTTGTTTTGTTTCTAAGTTTATAATTTGACACTCCTAATACCATGGATTACCTCTGTAAATTACAAAGTTATAGCTTTATAAATAACCGAGCTACAAAATTTATAGAAATAAATTGATAAATTGCAAAAACAAAAAAAAACTTGATTCGTCTGTGAGTTTGTAATTTGGCACTTTTAATAAACATATACCAAGTAACAATCTTCGCAAATTACAACGTGATAGCTTCATAAATAATCAAATTACAAAATTCACAAGAGAATTTCTGAAAATTTCTCAACAGATTTAAACGTAAAACAATATGAATATTTTAAAAACTTAATAAAAACTTAAAAAGTTTCAAGATTTATAGGGTCATTTAAAAAAAAAACACTTTGTGCCAAAATCTCATTTTTTAAAAGACTTAAAAAATGCAATTATTTTACAGAATTCAGAAATTTTGGTAATTGATGACGATTGTGTAATTTTAGAAATTGTAGAAAATTAGAAGCTTCGAAACTTAAAAATTCTAGAAATGAAGGAACTACGTATTCGACAGATTTAAACTTAAACCGTTTAATTTTAATGCAATTTCAGAAATAATTGATTTGTAATATCTGGAATTTGTAGATCGTAAAATATTACAGAATTACACATTACTTTTTTCTACCCTTAAAAATTCTGGCATAAATACTACTCCTTCACTAACTTCTCACCATCAGATACCAACCCCTCTAGCATTTATCAAGGGATGTTTCTTTCAATGCCGTTCATTTGTTGCGAAACCCTACAAAAACTCTTTCCTGAAATTTTTCTAATTTATCCAATCAATTTTTGCATCTTGAAGAAGATAAAGATAAAAATCCAATTACAAAAGGTCGTTATCTCTCCGGATCTGACCCTGCGTAATTTTTCTCCCCTATACATCTTATAATCTCCCTTCTTTACGACTCTTATAAATTTCCGCGTGGTAATCCCATTGCGATCTTGCCTGCGTACTCCCTAATTAAGACTTCATAATTTTTACGCGTCGTACTGTATAAATCGAGTCGATAAGAACGCAAAAATAAAGCCATAAATGTCAAAGTAAATCATCCTGTATATGCGAACGTGTTTTTAATACGCTGCCACAAATTAAATCTACGGGTTATTATTTGTACCTTGCAATTATACTAAATTAGAGGTGGGCAGTGGCGGAGGTAAAAAATAAATTGCGAGAATTTCGGGACACCTATATAGCGTGATGTTTCTGGGTAAAAGTTAATCCCCGCAGTGTTATCTTTAACCTTGCTATATAAAATGAAAGAGAGTAAAAATCACAATCAGTTGCTTGCGAAATGGTTTCTATTGCGCCTCTCATCTTGGTAGTCTTGGTAGCCCCAATTTGGGCTAGCAACAAATGGGACTGTGCTGGTAAGAACCGTTTTTTTTTTACTTTTGATTTCTAAGACCGTCGTAGACTATTACTGGCGGGACTTCTTCGGGACCGTCCCCCACGATGCCGTCCCAGCAGGGAAAGACAAAGCTGGTGATGACGTGTACGTCGGGCTGGTTTACATTCGTGGTTTTGAGTATTTACCAGCTACAATTTTGCCCAAGCAAGGATTAGCGAAAACAACAGCGTATGCTCATGTTTTGACCACAACGCAGCACGTCAAGGTACTAACGTTTTGTAAGAAGCGGTTCCTAAGTCCAAATTTTAGATCCTTTGTAGTCCTTATAAAGAAGCCTTTGATTGGATCAACGTCCAAAGCAAGGATTTGAACGATTATCTCAACAGGAGAGTGATTCCTGGAGGAAGCGAAGTTGGGGAAAGTCTTTTTATTGGAAGAGTTTACAGAAATGATGAGGTTATCATAGGGAAAGTTTTCAGAGATCATAGATCTAACAAAGGGATTTGGTTCCCATTAAAAAATTCTCCGGCAAATTCACTAACGTACGAGTTGTTGGTGTACGATTGTGATAAATTGGGACTTCCCACTTTTGATGTGAGACTAGGTGTGGCAGAAGATAAAAGTGACAGAATTTTGACGTACTAAATATATGTTTTTTTTTAAATCAATTTTTTATTTTTTTTTTAGCTATAATTTATACTCTAAGATAATAAATAATAAAACTGAAATAATAACACTGCATCACAAAAAAATTGGAGAGCAAATATTGTTCAAAAATAATATACAATATATCAAAATATTCAAAATGTGACAAAACTAAATAAATTCAACATGATGAACATTTAAATGTTCTAAAAAATTCAAAGAAAAATTTTACAAAGAATTTGAATTTTTTGTAACATCTAAAACTATCAAAAAAAAAAGTATTCACATATTAAATTATAAATAATGAAAAAAATTGAAACAAACTAAAACATTTCTTAAAATCCAAAAAAAAAACATAAGTAATTTAAAAAAGATTAAATTTTATTTAAAGATGTGCCTAGAGATTATAGAAATAATTTTAAAAACTTTTTTTTTTAAATATGCTTAGAGATTATAGAAAAAATATCTTATTCAAAGTATTAAAAGAAAAAAAGAATCTAAAAAATATGGAGGCAGAGAGATAGAGATAGATAGAGATACAAAAATTAAATTAAATTTTTGTTGCACAATTTTACAATTTAACACACTTAGAAAAAATGTTAAAAATAGTAGCTTCTCCAAGTTTCATTGTTTTTGCGTTAAAACCACTTAAGTTACAAATTTTAATAGGAAACGTTAAGAATTTTTGACAGTCTGAAAATTAAATTTTCTAAAATTTTGCTTTTTTGTACTAAAATTTCGTAATTCAATATAAATAATAAACATGTTTAAAATAGTAACGTTTCCAAATTTCATTAATTTAGATTTAAAACTACAAAAATTACGGAATTTAGTAGAACACGCTGGAAATGTGTGCAAAGCTTAAACACTAAAAAATTCAAAATTCTTGTTTTAGAATTTTGTAATTTGGCACAGTTATGAAAGTGTTATGAAATTGTTAAAAGTAGTAAGAGCTCTAAATTTCATTGTTTTAGCGTAAAATTTACCAAATTTGCAAAATTTTATAGAGAATTATAAATTTTTGGAAAATCTAAAAATTAAAACTCTTAAAAAATGCTTTTCTTAGAATTTTATAATTGGGCACTGTTAATAAACAAACGTTTTAAAAATAATACAAATTTTAAATTTATTTGTTTTAACATTAAAACTACCAAAGCGACGAAATTTAATAGAAAATTATGTCAATTTTTGGTTAGTCTAAAAATTAAAATTTTTAAAATCTTGTTTTTTTGTTCTAAAATTTCGTAGTTTAGCCTAATTAATCAACGTGTTAGAAGTGGTAAAACGTTCAAATTTTATTGTGTCAGCGTGTAGATTACTAAACATACGATTTTTAATAGATAAAAATAAAAACTTTTGGTTTGTCTAAATTTGAAAAATTAAAAAATTTTGCTTTATTGTTTTTGAAATTTTTAATTATGCTTAGTCAATAAACGTATCAAAAGTAATAAGGTCTTTAAATTTTATCGTTTTAACCTTAAAACTGTCAAAGTTACAAAATTTAATAGAAAAACATGCAAGTTCCTGGTTGGTCCAAAAATCAAAAATTTTAAAAATTTGCTTTATTATTAAAATTTTGTTATTTTAGTTTGTTCATAAGTGTGTCATAAAAAGTGAAACTTCCAAATTTCATTGTTTAAACTTTGAAACAACTAAAATTATGGATTAAAAAAAAAATGAAAATTTTTGGGAAAGCTAAAAAGAAAAATTCTAAAATTTTAATTTATTATTGATAAAATTTGTAAATTACTCTAATTAATAAACGTGTTAAAACTAGTAAGATCACAAAATTTTATTGTTGCAGTATTTCAATTACCAAAGTTGTGAATTTTTATAAAAATTTGATTTTTTTTTTTAATTTTGCTTCAGAAATTTATAATTTTGTCTAATTAATAAACATGTCAAAGGTAGTAAGGCCTCTAAATTTTATTGTTTTAAAGCTAAAAGTACCAAAATTACAAAATTTAATAGAAAAAAATATAAGTTTCAGGTTGGTCTAAAAATTAAAAATTCTCAAATTTTGTTTGTTATTAAAATTTTGTTATTTTACCCAGTTAGCAAGCCTGTCATAAAAAGTGAGACATCCTAGTTTCATTAATGAAACGTTAAAACAACAAAAATCACGTATTATAAATAAAGGAAATTTTTGGGAAATCAAAAAATAAAAATTCTAAAATTTTAGTTTATTGACAATTAAATTTGTAAATTACTCCAATAAATAAACGCGTTAAAACTAGTAAGACCTCCAAATTTTATTGGTTGGTCATTTCAACTGCTAAGTTACGAATTTTTATAAAAACTATTAAAATGTTTGATTAATGTAAAAAAAAAATTAATTTTGCTTTATTGTTGTTGAAATTTGTATTTTCGTCTAGTTAAAAAAAAGTGCTATAGGTAGTAAGGTATTCAAATTTTAATGTTTTCGAGTTAAAACTACCAAAGTTACAAAATTTAATACAAAATTAAAGAAATTTTTGGGTCTAAATTTTTTTTTTATTTTATTTTAATTTGTAATTTACTTCGGTTAATAAACGTTTTCAAAAAAATAAGACTTCTAAATTTTATTGCTTTAGCGTTTAAATTGCTAAAAGTACGTAATTTATTAGAAAATGAATATTTTTGTAATTAATTAAAGAATTAAGCGTATTGACAGCAGCAGAATATGCAAATTTAATTGTTTTTATTTAAATAGTTTCAAAGAAATAAATTGAATTCGGGCAATAAAAAAAAACTAGAAAATTTAAGCAATAAACGTAAATATAAAAATAAAATAAATTTTGGAAAAAATAAAAGATATTTACATTAACTTACAAAGTTAAGTAACTACTTAATTTAAGAAAACTTGACAGAGGATTTAGAAAGTTAGAAAGAGTTAAAAAGTGTAAAATTAGGAAAAATAAGGAATCTATTAAAAATCTAAAACAAAAAAAAAACTAAAAAATTTAAGAAAACGAAACATCAAAAATTCAAATAAATTAAATAAGTAATTAAATAATTCAAAAAATGTACAAACATCTGTATCATTCGAAAATTTTGCTACTAGATACTTTCGCATTTTTTTTTAATAAATTTTAGCCTTTCTGAATTATTTGGTTTAGATTTTTCAAATTACGTCATTTTTTTTTCTCTTAATTTTAAATATTTTTGTAAAATTCAAGAAATAGTAACGAACCAAAACTACAGAAAGCTCAAAATCTTGAAGTAATGTACTGTAGTTACTCTAAAAAATTCCGAGTTTCTTAAAGAATTCAAAACTTTTAAAGATACAATTTTTTTTAGATTCTATTTTTTTTATAATCATAAACAATATTTCCCACTTTTTAAGTTCTGGCACACCATAAACTCCGTAGATATTGAGATTTTCCTGGTGATCAAAATAATTTCGAAGTCTTCCAAAAAACTTTTTTTAAATATCTAAGATTATTGGATTTTGGTAATTTGGACCATACTTAAAATGTAAGAAATACTTAGGAACTTGAAAAAAATGTTTTGTTACCCCAACCGTCGCCATTTCCATTTTAATCCGTCCAACTTAACCATTAAATGTTTTAACATGAAAATAAGCACCGAAACAGTCTTCGCGCTCTATATTTTTCATTCCACCCTCTTATCCCATCCATTATTTATCATCGTCCGTCATATCTGATTAGTACAAGTAAATGAAATCCGGGATAGCATCGCGTCGCAATAAAAGGGGACTCGGATGAAGCAAAGGAGCAGATGAACAGCGTAATCTCGCACATATGTGCTTTGATCTGATACGATGATCTCCTGTGAGCGTTCAGATTATTATTGCTGTCCGTCTGTGTACGTTTGTGCCGCCGCCACAGCTTGATTTGTTGCCATCCTGTTACGTTGGGGATTTAAGGGTGGGATTCACTTGGAAATTGTAATGAATTGTGGTGTTATGTTCTGATTGTATCGCGGACCATTTCATTATCATTACAAGCACACGGTGAATGGAACAAAAGCGAACTGAAAAGGGGGCTCGCACCTTCAAAATTTTGCGGGGGCTAATCGTTTCGAAAAATCGACCAGAAAAAGACGACAAAAGCGGCAGGTGCATGCGAATTTCTGTATTTATAAATTATTCAAATTGATCGAAATTCATCGTTTGAATTTAGCACGCAGTATGCGTCCACCTGTTTAATTGGGACTCCCTGTTGATATCCTTTTTTGGAAGCGCTGTAACCGGAACACTCTCTCGTGAGAAAAATCCGACAATTATTCTAACGTACTCGGAGGCGATCACGGATCTCGAAAAGTATTTTTTCCAAGAACGATAAACGGCATTTGTGCATTGTATCGAAGAAATTAAATTCCATTGTGCCAATTGGACGCCTCTTCCAGTTATTTATTTATTCTCGGATGTCAGGAAATCGACTAATGGCATCGAAGTATCATTTCCTGCCATTTTAACACTTTTGTTATATTTAAGCAACGCTCGTGGTGTTATCTTTCATATCCGGCACTCAAGGGGAGAGTCCATTTCAGAGGAACTTCTGGGAACGTGTCCTTTTACGACTTCACCCGCAAGAATCAAATCATTTGCATCCAAGTTCAACGTTTTATTGAAATCGTCGTCGAGTGTGAAGGCCAGGGTTTCAATGTGACAATTAAATATAAATTTATGGAGGGCTTTACATAAATATCAATGTTCAACATCGGCCGATCTTCCTAACTACTGGTAATATTAACTTGTCATCTGACTAAGTTAATCTGAATTGAATGTAAAATTAACTGTTAAAATATTTATCCTTGTCGCGTTAAGATTCCACAGGTTCAAGTTCGAGTTATTAATGTCCTGAGAATTTAATTTTGTCGCCTTGTTAATGTCGCTTTCAGCCGCTACCACTCGTAATTATAAACGCGAGGAAATTTTATTTATTGCGCTTTAATTAATAACGAATTTTAATTAACCGGATTCATTAATATTGGCTTTTTCAGAGCAAGACTTGTGCAGATGATGGATGTCCACTTTGGCCAATAAATCACTTGAGATGTGGCTAATATATTAATATTAAGTGAGAAAATATTAGCAGGTTTTCAACGGGGATTAAAAAAGAAACATTATTATTATATAATTAAAAAAAGTTAAATAAAAAATGCGTAGAGCTAAATCGATAAAACTACTGTTAAAATACGATGAATTTTCGATATTCTGCCGATATCATGGTCATCAGTTCATAACATAAGTTTATTACTTTATATTTTTATGTTTATTTTTTTAAACTTTATATTGAATTTTTGCTTTGTGTTTTTTTTATTTATATCATTTATTGAATGTGTTTTTCTTGTCGTTTAAATCTTTACTGATACAATCATCTATCGTTCTTTTTGACTTCTAAATCGTCATTATTCATTTTAAATAGATTTTTTTTCATATTTGAATTTTTTAGAATGTTCTAAATATTTGAATTTTTCAGGTTTTGCAAATTACTGATATTTTTACGTTTTTTTATTATTTCTAATTCTTTCAAAAATTTAAGGTTTTTTGGGACATTTTTGGATGTTTTTGAATTATTAAATCTTGTCTCTTGGATTATTTAATTGTTTTCTAAAGTTATTAATTTTTAAAACTCAATTTTTTTTTAGAATATTGCAAAGATACCGATATTTTTTAATGCTTCGGATTTTTTGTATTTCTGGAGTTTTGTAAATTTTTCAGATCGTTAAGATCCTCAATTTTCTAGATTTTGCCTTTTTTTTGTTTTTTTTTTTCGAAAAAAATGTGGTTTCTTCTTAGACACTTTTGGATTTATATTTTAAAGTCCTTGTTGTTTTTTTTTGTTATTTCTGGGGCTATTTAAATTTGATACAAACTTGTGTAAATTTATGACATTATATTATATTTTTATTAGTAATATATTTGTGGTTACTCTAAAAATTAAAAATCTATAATTTTGCTTGTTTAATAAAGTCCAATTGTTATTTAAAAATTTACTTATTATAAAATTTCATTTTTATTCTAAAATTTTTAGTTTCACGCAGTTAATAAATGTTTCACAAGTAGGAAAGCTCTGAATTTTTTTGTCTTTGCCTTCAAACTATCTAAGTTACAGAATTTAGTAGGAAATGGTGAAAATGTTTGTTTTTTTTTATTTATTTTTTTTTGTTTATATATTTTGTAATTTATGCCTGTTAATAAGCGCGTGAAGAGTAGAGAGGTTATTGAATGTCATTGTATTAGCCTTAAAATTGCTCAAATGATGGAATTCAAATATTTTCTATTAAATTTTTTGTCTAAAATTAAATTTTTAAATTATGTATTTTTGTTGTATTTTTTTTAACGATGCCCAAATAACAAACATGTCAAAAGAAGTAAGAGCGCATATTTTTATTATTTTAACGTCAAAATCACAAAATTTACGAAATTTATTGGAAAGCAATGAAAATGTTAGGTGATATAAAAATTAAGAATTCTAAAACTTAAAATTACAAAAGTTACAGAATTTAATGTAAAACAGTGTTAATTTTGGGATCAGTTTAAAAACTAAAAATTTTAAAATTTTGATTTTCTGTTCTATAATTTCGTATTTGAGTCCAGTTAACAAACTTACCAGACGGAGTAAAATCTGCAAATTTTATTGTTTTAAGCTTAACACCATCAAAGTTATAGAATTCAATAGAAAATAATATCAATTTTTGGTTAGCTGAAAAAATAAAAAATTTAAAATTTTGTTTTTTGTTCTAAAATTTTGTAATGTACCTTAGTAGATAAACGTTATCATTAGTAGCAAAACCTTCAAATTTCATTGTTTTAGTGTTAAAATTACTAAACTTATGAAATTTAATAGAAAATGTTGTTAATTTGTACTTAGTCTAAACATAAAATTTCTAAACTTTTGCTGTCGTGTTCTAAAATTTTGTAACTTGGCTCAATTATAATAACAAACGTGCCAAAAATTGTAAGATATTTATATTTTAGTTTTATAACGAACAACTTACAAAATTTGGTTACAGAATTGAATTAAAAATTTCAGCAATGATTTTTTTTTAATTTTGCTTTTTTGTTCTATATATTTATAACTTAGCCTAGTTGCTTGCTAAAAGATGTAAATACTTTAAGTGTATTTTTTTTACGCTAAAAGTACAAAAGTTACGGAATTTAATAAAAAATTAAAAAAAAATTGATTAGTCTAAAAATGAAAAATTCTAAAATTTAATTTTTTTATACCAATTTTTTTACGCACAATTAGCAAATGCTTCAAATATAAATAAACCTCCATATAAAATGTCAAGGTTTTAAATTTTTATTTATTAGAAAACAGTGAAAATTTTTGATTAATCTTAAAATCAAAAATTTGAAAATTTTGCTTTCTTATTCCAAAATTCTGTAAAAAAATCAACGTACACACTCTCAGTAAGATATGTTTAAAAACTTTTATATTATAAAATGCTTATATGATTATTATCATTATTATTATATATTATTATATATATATATATATATATATTATTATATATATATATATATATATATATATAAGAATTTTAATATTCAGCTTACCCGTTATTTTCAGATTTTACCTTTTATGATCTATGTAACTTATAGTTTCAAATTTTTCAAAATTTTGAGGTTTTCGACGTATAAAAAATTAGATTTTTTGTCTTACGTATGGCAAATTGTTGGCAAATACTATTGGGAGCTCACTCTCTTATAACCACTCCATTTTTTTTCTTCTATGATTTAGTAATTTTTCTTTCCATTTTATACATTGTTGGAAATAGAATGTCGTAGAAAGGAAGCAATGTTATTCTATGACAGGTTTTGAGCGGTTTTGAGCAGTTTTGAGCGCACATAGTTGTTTATATCGTACTGCAATTCATTCCAGTGCCAGCGTTCAAAAAACCCTCACATCCAGGTTCGTTTTTTTTACCTTTGTTGCCCTCAAACATTGATAATTGATAATCATAATTTAAGTTTAGCAGAGAAAAACATAAGTAAATTGAAAAAATAAGTTAGTCTCGTGGAACAAAACCCTACGATACGCTAATAAAAATGTCATCGGTACTCTTTGATGAATGAAATAAATAAAATACTGTTTCAGAAAAAAATATTTATTTCTAGAGTACTATAAGTACCTACTTTAGTTAAAATTAAAACAGACCCAATCTAATACAAGCCAATTTTTGGAACTATTCCCTTTATATCTTCCTCATACACCAAAACCTCGTACGACCTATCGAACGAAATCTCTTGATCCTCATACGGAAAATACAGCTGCGTATCAGCCATATTATACCCACAAACCTTCCCAACTACAACCTCACCCATATGACCCACCCTTCCAATATTCAAAATTCTATCATTTTCGGTACCACCAACCACCAAATGTTTTCCTATCGTATCAACATGAAAAGTCTTTGCTCCTGTTAGCATCCATGATAGTTTCTCAGGTTGTTCACTACACAAAATTTGGATAAACTTATCGGAAGTATGGACCCCAAGTCTGGAAGCTGTGACTTTTTTCTGACCTTCATAAAGTCGCGTTGGTAGCACTCCATGGCCGGGAATGTACACTTGAGCTATGTACGTAGTATGGTTGTTTTTGTCGGCTCCTCCAGGTACTGCATCGTCTGGGATTTCACCGGTGAAGTCTCTCCAGAAGTAATCTAGAATTTAGAGTTAGAAGAGAACAATTTGTGGTGGTTGTACCTATGCTTGCAGAGTTAGTGGGAATGAGGAGGAACGAGCAGATAAGTAAGTACGTCGACATATCGTTGCTAAATGAAATAAACGGTTTGGTTTGCATCAGCTGCGTATTTCGCTGAGGTCATTATCAAAGTGATAAGAAGATGGATTTTTCTGAGGTCGTACCGAGGTCAGCGCGTATTTAGTATGCAAAGTACGACCAAAAAACGAGTTTGGTACCGTGGTACCACCCAAACAAAATATTAATTCGTTCAATCTAAAACACCGAATTAAATGGTAATTCCACAGAGATAACCTCGTGGGACCTCACTGAGATAGGCTTCAACAACAAATTATTGCTTTTTTGTTGGGAACAGTTAGTTTTACTACTAATAAAGAAAAATGTGTCCAACAAATTTCGCTCCGTCTTTCTTTCCATCCACCTCGTCCGCTTACAAAAAGGGTGTTCGGGATAGCACAATGACAGGTCACTTTAGGAAATGATTGATGATGCTTGTATCGTTCTGAATATTTATATAATGCTAAGTCAGCGGCTCGAATCGCCGGTTTGCCAACAAAACAGAAGGGAAGTTCAGTTTCAGGGTGCTAATAATCGACGTTTACATCGCTTAAAAGGATATCAATGAAATTGCAAGTCGGAAGCGAGATTTCGAAAATGATTTATTATTGTTCCTTACGAAATTTAATTCAGAATACATTAAAAAACTTGTATCAGTTTTTGTCGAATTTAATTTGCATTCTGATAAGTGATAACAATTCTTTTTTATCTAGTACCAACAACGTTATCGTTTTCTTTACAGTCGCAAAGATGACTTTACCGGAATTCAAGGAGTTCCTCAGTTGTGAAATTTTCTCAATTTTCTTTCCAGACTGCTCCGGTGAGCAGAGACGAACCCATTTTCATCTCTTTCTCCGAACCTATAAAAGTCGGTACCACCTACTAGAACCAACTACACAAAAAATCTTTATCTTATATCAACAACTTTATCATTTCCTCTTTAGTCCCTTTACGGAACCTGTAGAGATGACAGCTCCGAAATTCGGTGAGTTTCCCCCTTCTGTAATTTTCTTAATATATCTCCCAGATTACTACTGGCGGGACTACTACGGTGATGTCCCCGAAGACGCCATCTCTGCCGGTACTGACCGAAACGGCGAGCCCATTTTCATCGGTCAAGTCTTAGTCTACGCGCACGGTCTGCTTCCCACGACAATCTATAGAGGCCAAAAAACGGTGAAGGCTTCAGGGGGTGGCTTCCACTCTTCCACCGAGGCGATAAAAGTCGGTACTACCTACTAGAACTAATTCTAGACCAAACATCAGATTCTTTGTAGTTCTCAGCCTGAGAAACTCGTGTGGGTTTCTGCCGAGGCAAGTTCTCTTCATGTCGAGATGATAGGGAAGCACCTTGTTGTCGGAGGCCATGAAAGCGGCCACAATTTGAATATCGGGAGAGGGTTGTACCAGGAAGGAGTGATTGTTGGGAAAGTTTGCGCTTATAATGTTGGCAATGCTTTGATGTATTTTCCCGACGAGAAAAAAGAGGTGAAGATGTCGTCTTACGAGATTTTGGTGTTTGATAACAACGCCGTGGCTGATATTGATGTTAGACGGTTGTAAGCCGGACCTGGAGCGTTATCAGGAAGCTGATAAGTTTAACAAATAAATGACTTTTAAGTTTGTTTTATCAGATTTTTTTTATATTCCTTAAATACTCAGATTTTTGAGGTTTTCAGTTATCAAATGTTTTCAGAATTTGTAGTTTTTTAGATATTGTTGGAAATTTCTTGTATTTTGAAGTTTTCAAATTTATTCTAGAATTATTGATTTTCAGATTTCAAATGTTTAAAAGTTTGGATATTTTTTAGTTTTAAATGCTTTTTTTGTATTATCCTATTTCCCAAATTTCTTAGATTTTGTAAATTACTCAGATCCTTGATATTTTCGCATCTCCATTCTCTTAAGGATTTGTAGTTGTTTTTAGATGTTATTATATTTTCTTGTATTCTCAGGATTTCTTTATTTTTTTGTCTTTTGGATCATATGAATAGAATTATTAATCTTTAAATTTAAAATTTTGTTTACAATGTTTGAAAAGTTTAAGTATTTTTAATTTTGAATGCTTTTAATTCTTTGTATTTTTTATAATTTTTCAAATTTTGTAAATAATTAGTCGTAATTAAGATTTCCAATTCTCCATTACTTAAAGTTTTTGTATTTTTTTATATGTTTGTCCTTTTTTGGATTTTCAAGCTTTCTTAAATTTTCCGTATTTTTGCGCCATTTTCAGGATTATTACTCTTTTTGATTTCAGTCACTTTTTAAAATGTTTATAAGGTTTTGATATTTTTTATTTTTAATTGCTTTAGATTTTTTGTATTTTTTATATTTCTTAAATTTCCCATATTTTGTAAGTTGATGAGTTTTTTCAAATTTTGGGTTCACTATTTTTTTAAAAATTTGTAGTTTTTTTATTATTTTCAATCTTTTCTTTGAAGTATAAATTTTCTTAGATTTTTTGTGTTTTAAACCTTTTGAATTCTTTTAATTATAAATTCAGTTTTTTTTTAGAAAATTTTGGATGTTGCTTTTAATTCTTTGTATTTCTTGAATTTCTCAGATTTTGTAAAATACTTGGATTCTTGATTTAATTTCTTATTCTTTTAAGAATTTTCTCAGATTATCTGTAATTTTGGACTATTTAAATTGTTTCTACAATAATTACATTTTTAGATTTCAAATTCTTTGGATTCTCATTGGGTATTTTTCCACTTTAAATTCTTCAGATTCTTTATATTCTTTATATTTCTTAGACAAATTTCTTGAGATTTTTTAGATATTTTTGGACTTTTTTTAGGTGGTGGTTAGGTTCTTATTTGTTAATAAGACTTGGATCATTTAATTTTTTTATTCTTCGTATTATTTCTATTTACGGATTTCTCAGATTTTGTAAATTTCTCGCTTTCTTAAAATTTTGATACTTTCTAACTTATTTTTTCTGATTCTTTTTAACACTAGTTCTTGGCTTGTATTTTATATCTATCGGACCATTTAAATTTTAGATTAATTAAATTTTTGCATGTTGACAATTCAAAACTTGTAAATTTATGCATAAAAACTACTTAGATTTATTAGAAATTTATTTTTAATTTATTCAGAATTGTAAAATGAACTCATCTTTCATACTTAAATTACAAAACTTACAAATTACAAATCTATGCGCGGCAGCTCTAAAAGATTCTATCGTTTAATGTCAGATTAAATCCGGCCCTGGTTTGTTATCGGTGCGTGATAAATTCAAGAAATTGTAAATATCTTTTTAAGTGTTTTTTCTTGTATTTGCTTACCAAATTTAGCACCCGAGCATGGTTGCTCGGGCGGGAAATTCGAAAACGGTAATAAGCAAACAAATTAAAACTTGCTTAAATTTGATCCAATTAGTAATCCGGAAAGTGTAAAAAATTGATTTAAATAAATTTCTTCACTCTATTTACAGAATTAGATTATTATTATGTAAATAGATGTTTCCACGCCTAGTTGTTAGCGGACGCAACCAGTTTTTAAATTATTGCTTTAATTTATGTGTTCTCACAATGAGTAGTTATGTCATTTATTTATTTTAGAATCAAATTAAAAAATTAGATTTGGAGCAGGATTAATTTCTCCTCACCGTGGCTAGATTGGTTTAATTAAACTGTACAAAATTTACCATTAATTCGTGTCAAAATTTACTGCGACATTGTTGCCAAATTTTGTTTGGTGTTGCCTACTCTAATTTTATTTTTTCAAGCAGATAAGTTAAACTGTGCAGTTTTTGGCAACGCTGCTCGACAGCGACATTGTTGCCTACTCTATTTTTTTTAGCATCAATATGAGTTCAGCGTCCGCAATAATTTTAATATCAAAATAATTTGTTGTTTCATATATTTTGTTGCAGTAAAAGCGCGCCGAAAGAGTTAATTATAATTTAAATTTAGTGAAAGAGGTCGCCTTATCACCAAATGAATTCCAAAACAACTCTATATGATAATTAGTTGTAATATTAAAAGTGACAAATTATCGTGACGTCACTCGAAATTAATTCGTGATCCGAGTCGAAAAGCCTCGAATCTCATTACCGATAAATCAAAAAAAGAGCGCCGCTATCAATCCATCAAAAAATAATAAAAATCCAAATTCAACTACACCGAAAACACATCAAACCCTAAACAATAAATAACAGAAACATATTGGCATCACCCCATACTTTACTAATGATATTCAGCACTTTAGGGCGGAGCCTCCCGTAGGCGTGTCCTCTCTCCACCAATCACAACCCCTTAAATAAGAGGTGGTAACAGCACCGCCCTCTATACGAACCCACACACTTCACGTTAGTGAACTTCCAACAGGCACACAAAACGGACACGCAGCAGTCACTTGTCTTTTCATACCCACATGGAAAAAAAGTGCGAATCGGCCGAAAAAACGTGAACGTGGTGCGAAAAATACAAAGTGTTGTGAAAAAAAAGTGCAGTTAGTGTCCCATGAACCAACAAACATGGACTCTTCCGATCCAGGGGATTTTAGTGATTGACTTAACCGTTTCACGGTGAACCCCCTAAGCGAAATGGTGCTGGAATCGGGGGTCTTACCGCCCCCTTTACAGCTGTATGCGGCGGCGGCGGCACATCTGGCGCCGCGGCCGCCGTGGGCCCCCTTGTTGCAGTTTCCGGGAGCGGCGAGCTTGTTGAGTATGCCGGGGGCTTTCGCCCCCTTGAATCGACCACGGTATCCGCCGGGGCTGGGGCACGGAATAAGAGCGCCGCCAGGACCGCCGTCGGAAGACAGCGGTAGCGAGACGCACAACGGAAAAGGTAAGAGCGAGGATAAATCAAAAAATCGTCAGTTATTAAAAACGACGAAAAAACTGATAGTAATAGACGACAAAAAAATAATGAGGAACCATAAAATTAATTTCGAATGAAAGATCGCCATTAAACCGTCATTAAAAGTGCCGTCTAATGGTTAGGAATTAAAAACCGAATTATTAATATCCGGTTCGAGCGTAAATTAAAAATTAGCTGCAATGATGGAGCTCGATCGCTTCTGTTTGCTCGCAGGAATTTAGTGACGGTCCTGCAATGATGCTGACCACAATTCCTGCAATTTCACAAGATCAGAATTTATGAGTCCACTCTGATTCAATTGCTGCAAACCGTGTAGTCAACTGTCCTCACTCTATAGTTTTTCAGCCTCAATTCCTGCAGTGGAACTCGTTTTTCCTTGCACAATTAAATCCAACCCGAAACCTGCCACCAATTTTCCCAGAATTTATTGCAAAAACGTGCTGTCTGTAAGCGCCTAACCCGAACACTCATTTTATGACTTAATAACACAATTTCTCCGATACATTAAGTTATTATAGTTTAACACATGTTCGAAATTTTCCATAGCCACGGTCGCGATAACATCACATAAATCACCACCAATTATGTAATAGACGAGGGCCTAGAACAGATCTTTGTGGTACTCTTTTTTTTCCGTTTAATTCTCGTAATTAAATGTGTTCAGAACGGAAATTGTGAGCGATTCTGTGTCGACGTAAATCGAAATGGCATTATCAATTCAAGCATAATTGAAATGATAATAATACAGTCACGTATACAACGCCGGCTCTAACTCTGTTCAATTAAAGCCAACGTTGTCAAGTGTCACAGTAATAATAAATGGAACCGAACGACGCTATCATTTATAATATAATTAGCAGATATCGCCAGAATAGATTACCAGGTCGCTCTATTTTGTGTTGTTCTGTGAGCGACGCAACGAAGCGGACGGTTCTATGGACTTAGCACCCAAAACTAATGGGACGGAAAATTGATTTTTTCGGGAGGGGCCGGAAATGTAAACGGGGGAAAAGGTTAAACCGATTTTTGTGGACTTTCTTTACGATTCATAAAGACAGACTGATAGACTTTTGCATTTTTTTTTAACTATCTTTTATGTTTAGTCTTAATTACAAACTGCAGTTTTACTTTCAGTCGTAATAATTTTATTATCGTGCAACAACTAAACTCATAGTTTTATTTAACATGAAATAAAATTATAGTTAGTGACGTTGCGCAAATACATTCCTGCTTGTTGGTTAATAGAGAAAAAATATTGCAATAAACTCGGCGTTCTTCAGTCACTTTTACAGCACGTTTAACTGCAAATAAATGGTGAATTTAAGGTTTTCAATCACTTTTAACTGATTTATTTAAATTCCTGCCAGCAATTGCAGTTTGTATCCTCTCTTATTTTTATGCAAAGTTACAAAATAAAAATATCTAGATGATAAATTCTAGCGACTTTAAATTGCTATTAAAATTATGAATTTTGCTGTTGTTACCTTTACCTTGATTGTTTTATTTAGATTGCGCTTTTAATCAATTTTTAACAAATTCCTGCTGCAAGCAGTCATAATTTATTGCAACAATGAGTAAACATCATTTATCTAAATTCCTGTCAGGATCTACTGTTGTTTGCATCCAATTTCTTTCAATTCAAATTTCTTTTAGTTGCTATTAAAATTATGGATTTTGTTATTTTTAGCTTCCCACTTTTTTAAATTTATATTTTTTTCAAAGCGTTACGTGCAGATAAATGTGAAAAATTTTCAGTGTGTTTAATTAACTTTTAACAAATTCCTGCTGCAACCAGTTACAGTTTATTACAACCGTGACTAAATATTATTCGTTAAATTCGTGCCAACAATTATTACAGTTTGCATTATTTTCTATTTTTTATTAAAAAGATGGATCCTGCTACTTTTACTTTATTACTTTTTCAAATTTATATTTTTTACAATACGTTTACTGTGGGTAAATGTGAACATTTTTTAGTGTTTCCAACAAATTTTTAACAAATTCCTGCTGCAACTAGTCATACTTTTTTGCAACAATTAGTTAACATTATTGATTTAAATTTCTGCCATAAATTGCAGTTTGTATTGTCCGTTACTTTAGGGAAAATTAGTGCAATTGTACAAAATTAGTTCCATAGATGTTAATATTTTTATCTTGCAATTTTTTTAGATTTCCAGGTAAGCTGCAGATAAAACTAGGTGTTTTTTAGTGCTTTTAATAATTTTTAATAAATTCCTGCTTAAATCAAATGCAATTTATTACAAAAACGAATGAACATTATTCATCTTAATTCCTCCTAGGAATCACTGCAATTTACATTATTTATTGTTTTTATAAAATGTATACAATTAAACAAAATAATGTATCTAGATTATAAATTTATTGCAATTTTTTAACCTTTACCTTGGCAATATTTTATTTTTACAGTTTTTACAACATATTTATTTGCACATAAATATACCTATGCTTGCAGTGCTTACAATGAGCTTCTAACAAATTTCTTTTTCAACTACTCATAATTTGTTTAAACTTTTATTGATCTAAATTCCTGCTAGAATTCTACAATACAATTCATGCAGTAGTACAAAATAAATTATCTACTAACAAAATTTACACTTTTAGTTCATATTATAAATATGGATTCTGTTATTTTACCTCATATCAATTTTTTTCATAATACGTTTAGTTATTAACAAATGTAGCCATTTTTGCCGTGCTTACAATCAAATTGTGACACTGCTAGAATCTGTCACAACTTATTGCAAGGATCAGTAAACAGTATTCATCTAAATTCCTGCTAAGAGTCACTGCAGTGTGCATCGTTCGTTATTTTCATCCAATTCGTGTAATTGTAACTTTTATTTTCTGTTAAAATTACGGATCTTATTTCTCACATTTATATTTTCGAAAACACGTTAGCTGCAGGTTAATGTGGAAATTTTGAGTTTTTTTAACCAATTTTTAAAAATCCTGCTGCAATTGGTCACAGTTTATTGCAACAGTGAGTTAATATTGTTTTTTCTTAAATCGTGCAGTTTATATCGTTCGTTATTTTCATGCAATTCATGCAATTGTACAACAAAACGTCACAAATTCCTGCAACTTTTAGGTTTTATTAAAAGGATAGATTCTGTTTGATATTGCTAATTTTTAATACTTAGATTTATTCACAACACGTTCTGTTGCTGAAAAATGTAAAAAAAATTGCAGTGCTTTTAATCAATTTTAACAGATTTTTGCTGCAACTAGTCACACTTTATTGCAAAAATGAGTAAACATTATTCATCTAAATTCCTGCGACGTATCACTACAATTTGTATCATCTGTTGTTGTAATAAAATTTATGCAACTGTAGAGAAAAAAAAATAGATGATAAAATTCCTGCAATTTATGATTGCTATTTAAAAGATGGATCCTGTTACTTTTTCCCAAGAGATTTTTCACATTTTTTACAACACGGTCAGCTGCAGATATGCAGATATTTGTAATTTTTTGTTAACGCTTTCAATTAATTTTTAACATATTCCTGCTACAACCCGTCAGAATTTTTTGCAACAATCAGTTAAATTCATTAATTTAAATTCCTGTCAGGAATTATTGTTTGTATTGTTTGTTATTTTAATGCAACTGTACAAGTGGCCAAATAAAAATATCTAGATTACAAAATTTTTCAAACTTTTAGTTCTTATTAAAATTATATTTTGCTACTTATTTACATTTGTATTTTTTACAAAACGTTAGCTTTTGATCAAGTTTTAACCAATTCCTGCTCCAATTGTTATAGTTTATTGCATAAATAAATCAAAATTATTCATCTAAATTTCTGCCAGGAAATGCAATTCTTGAAAAAAAAATTAAAAATGATAATTTTTTCCTAGATTTCAGGTGGTAGTAAAATTATTGATTCTGGCACTTTTACCTTGATAAGTTTCCACATTTACATTTCGTACAACATGTTAAGCTGCAGATAAATGTAGAAATTATAACAGTGCTTACAATAAGTTTTTAAAAAATTTCTGTTACTAGACAAATTTAATCCAACAATGAGTAAAAGTTATTCAACTAATTAAATTAAAATTATTTGTAGTTTGCACCTCTTTATTTTCATGCAATTACAAGAATTTAAATATTTAGATGAGAAAATTCCTGCAATTTGTTACAATTAAAAGGGCGAATCCAGCTACCTTTCCCTCGCGAGTTTTTCATATTTCCATTTTTACAACACCTACAAATAAATGTGGAAATGTTTGCAGCGCTTGCAATCAATTTTTAACAAATTCCTGCTGCAGTCAGTCACAGTATATTACAACAATGAGTAAACATTATTCATCTAAATTCCTGCCAGGATTTGCAATTTGCGTCGACTTTTATTTTTATGCGATTCGCGCAATTAAAAAAGCTGATATAACTCCTACAACTTTTAATTGCTATTTACATTTCACTCCTGCTTCGTCTGAATTCCTGCAACAACTTAAATTTTGAAAGTAAGTCCACTTATATTTATTTAGCAAGAATGCATTTAATTAATAAAGTAACTACATACTTTGAAGCGACTGCAATTTCTGCGGAATTGTTCTAGAGGCAACGTTTTTTCGCGCAGATTTTTTAAACTACTAAAGTCTTTAAGTGCAAATTTCTGCTACCGTAATTTCAACGGTAAACTTACCCACGGCTATAATATCTATATACTGCCAATAAGTTTCCTTCCCACAATTTATTTTCGCGGAAATTACTTTTGCAGCTGTGTTAAATTTGAAACTAATTTTTTTTTTGCTTTGAAATGAACTTTATTTTAGACAGCAGATGACAGTAATTTGATTTCAGATAAATTTGAAATTGTAAGATTTGTTCTACGATTAAAATTCCTGCCATTTGTCGTAATCTTACAGTCTTGTAACTTTTAATTCTGAGTTTAGTCAATAATCAACAACTATTAGACCCCTAATTACGGTTCGAAGACTATAATTCATCGTAAATGTAAAATTTCACGACATTTGAATGGCTTAATTACAGCGCCTGGTAGCCATTTTTACGACTTAATTAAGTGCTCGGCGTTCGACAGCTTGGCAACTTTATTGTTATTATTTAAGGAAAATAATTACAATAAATTGCAATCAACCCCGAAGCTGACTCGAAAGCTAATAACCATTAAATTCATCGACAGCGCTTGTCTGTCATGCGAACAAGGAACTTGTTACCACAGAAATTAATTAGTAACAAAACCAGAAAAATTACGGTTTCCAACTTTGGAATTAATAAATTAGTTACTAACCCTTGCGCGTGCCTTTTAGACTAATCCGCAACCAATAAATAAAATGAAAAGCGACACGCGTAACAAATAGGGTATTTACCACCGAAAACAAGCTTAATTTCTATTCCAACCCCGTCCTTGCTCGAAAAGTTAACAGTAAGAGCGTCGCCACCCCCGAAAACCGAAAGTTGGCGGTGATAAGCCTCTGCCATAACAATCTCAGGGAGGAAATCGTTGGTTTCTCCCTCGCACGCATTTAGCATCCCTTAAGTAATGGGGTAGTCGCAAACATTGTTTGCGGGGAAATATTAGATTAACAGTAATCCTGAGCTAATATACTTTGATACGCGTTGAAAGGGGCGGTAATCCGCGATTTCGAGTGGAGGATAACAGCTCGAGTTAGCGAAATTTTACCATTTAGTGGGAAAAGAACTTAGTAAATTTTCAGGTTTTACAGGATTTTCACAAGGCCAAGTTCATCATTTTTACACGGCTCATAATTGGTGCATTTTTTTGAATTTTCACTATTTTTTATTAAAAACAGCATCGAAATTTCTGCGTTTGTAGCTTTTACAGCAAACAAATAGAACACTTTAGTTTTAACATTTTATTTTCCCATTCTTGTGTCAATCAACGAATTCATAAATCAGCGGGTTTATTACTACAACTTATCTTTTGGTTATTAACATTTCCGTCATTTATGTTAAACAAGAACTAAAAATTAATTTATTTGATGAGGCTGTTTCTGCTAAACTGCTGAAACTTATTACATAAATTCCCAGTGTTGAAAGTTTAACGAATCCCACTGAGTGTTACTAGGTATGATTTCTATTAAATTTATTCTCGGACTGAAAAGTGGAAAGTGTACTAAAATTATTAAAACTAAATAAATTATAAGGACAACTTTACCGACGTTTTTAAAAATTTTCCAAAATCTTATTTAATTATTTAAAAATTCTAAAAGCTTTGGATCGTTTAAGCATTTCAAACGACCTCAAATAAATTTTATTTTTTAACAGCAAAATTTATAAATTAAATAAACTTTCGTTACTTATATTGATACTTTAAGTACAGTGAATTCAATAATTCGAAGATTTTATTTCAAATTTTTTAAGTTCTACATTTTGTTTCGATTAAAACAAAATTCCAAAAATTTAAAAAAATAAGATAAAAATACTGTCACAATTTCCGGTTCTGCTCTATAATTTTACAATTTGATGTAAGTAATAAGCAAATCTCAAGTAGAAATGTTCTTTAGTTTTATTGGTATAAGGTCAAATTAAAAGTAACAGAATTTTAGATTTCAAAATAAAAGGATTATCGTAAAACTGAAACGTTTTCGATTTTTTCTCTTCCTTTTTAAAGCTATGTGAACAAAATTCTAAAAAAAAACATTATAGAACAGGATAAAAATTAAATTTTGACTCATTAATTTTGCACCATTTGAAAGATATTTGTGGATCAATTATAAAAAAAGTAAAATAATTAGTTTTAATTCCATTAAAAAAATCTTTCTCGTATGTCTAGCAGGAATTAAAAACTCACACAGTTGCTGCTGCTGTCAAGAGAGTTTTTTTTTAATATGATACAATTTTTGTCAATAGTGAAAAAAACTTTAATTTTTTAAATTAAAATTGCAAGTTTTCATTTAATCTGGAAGAGATTGTCTCACTTTTTAAAAAGATTTTTTTTTAATATCTCAGCGCTCCAAAATCTGGATTTCTAAAGTCTTAGAGTTTTAAAAAATATTAAATATTCTACAATTATAATTATCATTTTCAAACTCCATCAATTTAATTTCAGAATTTATATATTTTTTTATTTTTCGAAACCTATAAAAATGAATAAAATATTAAAAGAATTTTAGTTCTGAACAATGTAACTAAACTTAAAAAATTACAAGAATTGTATTTGTTTTCAATTTGTCAAAAAACTCATAAAGTAAAAATTTACAAATATTATAATATATACAAATATTTCGCCAGTTTTAAATTTTGTTTTCTCAAAATTTATTTTTATCAAGATTTCCTGCAATTTTGATTATTGTTTTTAATAAAATTAAATTGTCATTTATGTCTAGCAGGAATTGAAAACTAAGATAATTTCTGCTAATACCAAAAATGTTTCAGGATTTTAAAAATTCAAAGAAAAACTTAAAAAATATTAGAGACAGACTAATGAAAATTTGCAAATTTTACACACTTCTCTATTTTTCTGATTATTATTATTTTTATTATATTTGTGGAAAATTTGCAATATTGAAATTTTTCTGCAAAACTTGAGATTTCCTTAGTCATTATTAAAATAATTTTTATTTTATTTAAAAAACAAAATGCTCTAAAATTTGTAAAATCTACACCCTCTCAAAAATCTATAATTTTTTTGTTACAATATTAAAACACGAGCAATACGTTTTTTTCATCTCGATAAATTCAAAATTTATCATAAATTTCCAATTTTTGAAAACTTATAAAAATGACGAAACATTGACATTTTAAAAAATAAATAAATTAAACGTAATATTTGAGAAATAAAAAATCTAAAAGATAAAATCTGGCAACCTGAAAACTTAGTAACCTCTGTAAATAAACCTAAAAACCAGATAAACCGGAGCACAAAGTAACAATTTCATTCTGGAATATTTCAAAAAATAAAAACAGTAGAAACTTTTCATTTAACTTGAAAAATTTAGCCCGAAAAACTGTGAGGAGCAGCAAGCCTAAAACTTTAAAATTTAAAAACCTGAAATTTCGGAATATGATTGATTATAATTTAGAATTTTAAAACCAAAAAATTTGAAAAATTGCAAATTTAAAAACATCGAGGTCTAGGATTCTGATAATGCCAAAAACCTAGATGCTTAGATGCTTACAAACTTAAAAACCTAAAAGCTGGTAGAACTACAAAACTAATGTCTTTAAACCTGCGACCAGAAAGATCTAAGAACAGAAAATAACAACAACCTGAAATAGGTTCTCTGAAATTGAAGACCTGGTAACCTAAGAACTAAAATTATCACAGTCTGAGTTTGATAAATTCAAAATGTAGGAAATAGGATAGCTCAAGGTTTCTACATTTCAATAACAATTGTAAGCTTGGAACCTAAGAACCGAAAATCATGAACCTGAATTTACAAAAAAAAATGCGAAAACCTTTTCACATTTTTTTCTATTTTCTCAGATTTTTGTTTATTCTCATATAATGCTTTAACGTTTTGTTATTAATGTAGATATTTTTTTTTGTATTTAAATTTCTGCAAAACAAGGGTCTAATTTTTCATATATCAATTAGTCAATTAAAATTTTGCAGGAGCAAATTCCTGCAACTGTAACAACAGTTTTAACGACGGAAGCATAAATATTAACCATAAATTACACCCACATTTTATTTTTCCGGAATTTACAAATCCGTTAGATCAGTTGTGTTAAATATTAACACTTACTTCGATTTTCAAGCTTCCCACAATCAACAACACGTTTGCAATTTATTCTTACAAAACAAATTTTAAGTTTATTAATACAGAAACGTAAATTAAAATTCCTGCTGCTGCCAGACTGAAAACAGTCTGTTTACAGATTGGCTAAGTTCCTAAATTGACCGACTTTTTTCCTTAATTCAATTTCGATCCCAGTAATTAGTACCCCTTCTAATTAAAATTTTAATTTAATTAATTCTTACAACACCTCCGACACGATGAGTATTATTTTTTCGCTAAATTAACATTTAATTAGTATGTGGCAATTCAGCCGAAGAAGATTGTTTATAATCAAATAATAATAGATGTGAAAATAATTATTATCTGTCTAATAATTAATTACAAAACAATAAATATGATTTATAGTTATTATAATTGGTTTTGAATATCAAAAGTTCAAGCAACGATGAGCAATGTTAGGGACTTTGGAAAGAGGTCTCCTTGACTCGTGGTTTTTAAAATTCCCGCCAATGTGCCAATAAACGAAGTAAGAAAGTACAAATGTCTTGTTGGAAAAGGGGCAAAAAGTATAGTAAAACTAAAATCACTATAATGAGTAATCTTGAATAGAAGAACGGTCACGTTCTTAGCAGCTACCTGTGTAACAATGAGTGTAATTTATCATGATGCTGTCATCAGAATATGCACGCTATTTTTTGAACTAGTGATTACAACTCGGATCTGACTATAATAAAATTATCGCTTTAGATTTTTTACCCTGAGTGTAAATAATATTTACTTAGAACTGTAAAAGATAATAATTTGTGCGAATAATTGACGTTAATAGTTCAATTAATTAAATATAATTTTTTGTTTGTTTATCGATGTAAAACGTGCGTTAAAAATGTATAAAATATTCTCCGTTGTGTTGTCTTTTTGTAATCGTTTCGTATATTGAGTTTCCTGTTCGAAAAGTGCTGTTTTAATCACATGCGCCATAAAAAGATTAAGAGTTCGCATTTAAATATTATCAAGAAATAATTACAACGTGGTCGTAAAGTCTGCGAAACAAGAAAAACCCAACTTGAAATATGCCTCGAATACATAATTATGACGAGATGGAATCTCTCGCAAATTGATTCAGAATCAAGCGACTGAAAAAACAAAAACCGCTGAAGCGACTTGGTAAAAATGCCTCTTGAATTTTTCATTACCATCCTGAATTATTGATGTTTTTTTTCTCATGCATTCTAATTGATTTTCGAGGACGCCCTGAATTAATAACCAGTCGTGATTTTATTTTTGCACTTCATCAATAAACGCACAACAAGCCGTTTACCCTATGAAAACAAACCCTCGAGCTCTCGCAAATCCCAAGTTACATTTTTATTTCTTGATGATTTATATTGGTATTAGGCCACTCTACGCTAACCTTCTGATTTGTTCTATACAATAATAATAGAGTCTGGCTGGTAAATGGGACTCGAGGGGGTGATAGCTCAACTGGGGGATGAAACCCTCACTCAATTTACCGCTACATTATAGCAGCGCGTTGGTTAAAACCAACCTCGAGGGTGCATGTCATTAGGACTCGCAGGATTTCGATGCTAAATGAACAGGAATCAAGAGGCGATGGTGTTGTTTACACTGCGATTAGCGTTTAGTCTGACTCTGGAATTTAGAAAAGTAATACATTTTAATGGATTTTTAGAATCCAATGTGTCTCCGAAAGAAGAAAATTAGCTGTAGATTTTGTTTTTTTTAAATTAACATTCTAAATTAATAAAAAAATTTTTTATTATTTTCTTTAAATTTGACACTAATTTTTCTCAAAATGTAAGGTATGCACCAAATTGTGAAGGATTGTAAAATAACCTTCAAGTGGTTCAGACAAATTTCTTCATTTTTTATTATTTTTTTTTTTGTAGATATTTTGTTCATTTTTACACATTTTTTATGGAGTGGATTTATTATGTCTTTGTATTGTTTGTTTCATATTTTATTTTTATATATTTCTGCCGACTCGAAATTTTTTAGAATTTTTATATATTTCTGCCGACTCGAATTTTTTTAGAATTTTTATTTTTGTAAATTTGTTTATAATAACTTAGTTTATTTTCTTCAATTCCTTCAAATCGTTGGATTTTTTATATTTTTAAGATTCTTTAGAATTCCTATAATATTTGAATTCTTTATATTATCCAAGGTCTTTTTTTCATTGTTTAGGTTAAATTTTTATTACATTTTCATTTTTGGATACCTACACTTTTCTTTTTGTGTTTCGATTTTTATGGTTTTCTGAATTTTTTGTAATTTTGAAATTTTTAAATTCTTTGGACTTTTAGATCAGTTATTGTTAGCTAAGACAATTTTTCTTAATCTTTTAAGTTTTCTAAATTGTTTAAGTTTTATTTATTTAGCAATTTTATTTTAAATCTCTAGACTGGATTGTTCTATTTTTTTAAATTATTTAATTCTTTAAAAATGTTTGCAATTATGCGTAGCTTAATGATTTTTATTTTTGTAAATTTGTAAATTCTTGAATTGTTTAATTTTTTAGCTTCTTTAAATTTGTAATTTTTTTTTTAGATTTTAAATTTTTTGGACTTTTTTTTCTTCTTCTTGCATCTTATGAATTCTTTGGCTTCCGTTTTTTCTAATTTTTTAGATTTTAAATTATTTAGTTTTTTTCGATTGTTAAGATTCTTTGGCTTTTTTGGATTTTTTCAGTTTATCGAATTTTTTTCATATCTTTAATTTTTTCCATTTCGTAGATTTTTTAGATTGTTCAAATGTTTTGAATCTGAGAATATTTTATACTTATTAGATTACTGTTACTATTGTGAAAGGTTGTTAAATTTTGACTTTTTTTAGATTAATTAGAAAGTTTGGAATTCAAATTTTTTCATCTTTATTCATTTGTTGGATAATTTTGACTCATTTTACTTGTTAGAGTTTCTTTTTTTGTTCGAGTTTGGATTTTAATAATTGTTTGGACTTTAATTAATTAATTAATTAATTTTTAATATTCTCTAGATTTTCCACATTTTTTGGGCGCTTTAGATTTATTTTATTTATTTTTATATTTTTTCAGATTCTTTAGATTTTTTCGATTTTCCAGATTTTTTGAATTGTTTAAATTTTTTGTATCTTTTTTTTAACTTTTAAAATCTTTAGATTCTTTTTAATCTTTATCTTGTTTGAGTTCGTTAGATTCTCTATATAAGTACATATACAAAAATTTAGATTTTAATATTTTTTCTAAATTTTTTTTTTTCGTTTTTTTTACATTTTTTAGACTCAAAATTTTGTCAGTCGTTATAAATATATTTTTTATATTTGATATTTTTTAGATTTTCAGCTTTTGTGTTTCCTGGATATTTTGAAATCATTAGATTCTCCAATTTTGTTTTAACTCTTTAAATTGTTTAACATCTTTACATTTTTTAGAATTTTTGTTTTTTTTTTTAACTTGACTGCGCTTTTAGATTTTTTGGATTTTCTGGATTTTTTTTTAATTCTTGAAATTTTCAGTTCTTTCTAAAATTGTTTTTAGATAATCTAAAAGAACACGAGTAATTTTTATTTAACAAAATCTAAAATCGCGTAAAGACTGTTCTGAAACAGTGGAAAGTTGATAGCTTCCGAAATTTTTTATTTTTACAATCTGTGCCAGTTTTACAAAAATCAAAAAAATTCAACTTACAAAATGGTAAAAATTAAATATTTTGTGGTTTTTGTTATTTTTTTAGAATAATTAAATTAAATAAAAATAAAAAAAATATAAAAAATATATATATAAAATAAAATATATTTTTATTTCATAATTTTTTTTTTTAAATTTTGCTTTTTAAATAATCATAAAAATTGTAAAGGCAACTTGTTTGAATCATGTAAATTGAAAATAAATACAATAAGACATTACAAATTAAAAAAAAAATCTAGGCTACAACCGTGAGAAAACTAATATTTTATGAAAATCACATCTTTTAAATTAATTATTGAAAATCACTGAAGAGGTGTGAAACAAAAAAATTAAGGGGTTACTTGTGTTTTGAAGCTTAAAAAAAAGAATATTCTCTAAAAATTTTTCTTAATATAATCAAAAAATTAATTTATTAAAATTTTTAAGTACAGCAAAAAACAACATTTAAACGATATGTATTTTATTAGATTTTCATTTAAGATATTTGAAAATTCAGCCGTTAGGACCTAGATTTCGGATATCTCTCTATGATATATTTATCTAAATTCAAGAAACCAAATGTTTTTTGTTCGTAGATGAGTATAGCTCGTGATAGAACCAAGGACAAAAAAAATGAAATTTGAATTTTTGGCAAAATTCTATGCAAAAAAGTACAATTTTTCGTAAACTCTATACCACGTATTGTCTTGTAAAATAAATTGAGATCAAAGAAAAAAGAAAACCTTCGTTCAAACACTAGTCAAATCTGTATAAAAAAAATATGCAAAATTTCAGAAAAAATGTTTTTGAAAAATCGTGTTCACCGCTTTCAAAAATAGAGTGTTGGGACCAAATTGATTAATTAATTAATTAATTAAATCTTTTCATCAAACCTAATAATCTCTCTCCTAGATTTTTACTCTGAAATATTTTTCACTATTAGATAAAAAATAAAAAAAAGATTTTTTGAAATTTCCAAATCCAAACCTAAAATTTATAATTCTAATTAAACATCAAAAATTCATATTTTCGCAGTTGTGAGAAAGGATTTTGAAGGTTAGCTGCAAATTATATGATTTTGCACTGTTGTAATAATGGCTAAAAATTAAACAGAATTAAAATAAATTAATTAATTCAAGAATTTTTAAAACTTTGAAGCTTATAGGTGGTTCAATTTAAAATATGAACTTTGGAGCCTCATTTACCAACAATACGTCAAAATTTCTAGTTATTGAAATTTAGTGATCTTTCTGTTATTTTGGGTTAGAAATTTCTAATCTGAAATCGAAAAGAATGAACTGCAATTTTTTTGATAAATGTTACTTTTATTTATAATTTCCACAGCATTTCCTCGTTCTTTCTTCATCTGCAATCCTGATTTATGTTAAATTCCTGCGCCGTTTCCGTTGAATTTCTCTCAACATCATCGTCGAAGCCACGACCTCATTGACCGTAAATGCGCAAAGTTACCACGTAAATCCGACACTTTAAGCATGCAATTAATCCAAACTAGCGGATTTATGATTCAATTAACCCTCTATAAACCCCATCAGATAAAAGCGTCCAATTTCCTTTTATATTTTTCGATCTCTGATAAGAACCCATGTCGAATGCGTATAATTCCATATTTCGTTGACCGCTTCTGCGAATTGCAATATGATATATAGATTCAATTCGTCTCGGAAAATAGAAATTTCGAGATAAGTATAATAAAGAGATAGCGAGCGAATTTCGACTCTCCGGAAAGTATGATTATAGAGCTTTGATTTATTCAATTTTTGGAATTGCCGTCTAGCCAGACGCTGATATATGGTCAAGATAAACTTCTGCTCTGTTTTATACGAAATAGAAATGTGCTTCTATTGCTTGGGGAATATATGAGACAACAAGATGGAGTTATGAAATTATGGGGCCTAGACGTTAAATTAAAACTTTTGGACTTGTTTGCCGGATCTGGAAGCGGCGCTGTGATTTATTGCCACTGCAACGAGAAAGTTCACGTAAAAGATGGGGGAGAAAACAAGGGAAAAAATCCGGTGCAACTTGAAATTAATCTATGATTTTCCACGTTCCAGACGTCTAGACAAAAACAATTCGTTTAATTTTATCTCCTGTTATAATTCTTGCGATTCGTGTCTACGCGGCATTCAAATTCGCCCATATCCACCATAAATAAACATAATATCTTAAGGTTAATCCAAACATTTAAATTCCCCATTCCTCCAGTAATAAAATCGAAGTTGCCGAAAAGTCTCGGTCACAAATTAAAGTTGCTACTTGTTGACTCCTCCAAATTGAATAAGTTCGTTTTGCGACATTACTCCCCAACTTTTGTTGTAAAATCGCAATTCGAGTAATTTATACCGTTTTTTCTAGCATTCGAGCGGAAAATGCAAATTAGCCCTCGGCAATCCCATCCCATAAAACCGATCAAACTAACAAACTATTAGCGGCGTTAATGATACGGTGCTAACTGTAATCGTTACAAATTGATAAAGGCCGACATTAGCAGCTAAACATGGTGATTTGTCCGTTCAGTTGGCATTACTGTATATCCGTCGGCCAATGAAATGGCGAGTTGCACATCGGCGAGAATAAATCAGCGAACAATTGAAACCGATTCAATTCGACAACGACAAATTATGAATGCTTCGAACCGTAAACATTGATCGGCCGGTTTAGCGAAAATTTAGGCATAAATCCCCGGTAATTCCATTGTTTCGACAAAAGTGATTGTGATTTAAAACAGGGCGAGACGGGGAAAGAATCGGATTAATTAAATTCGAATCAAAGCCGAAATTCCACGCTTGTGATGAAGCCATTATCCACCACCACCAGCACTTTTCTTTCTCTGAAAGGTGCGCTGAGGCGATATTAAAATCCAATTTACTGCTGATTACACATAATTTCAGCCGACTTCACATTTAGACATGTTTATAACATTATAAGCGAGAACACAACTTAATATTTCAATGCATAAATTTATTCGTCAGACATCTGCAAATTGACTCAAACGAATTTATGGCGAAGTAGATCGATTCGCGGGCATTCAAGTGAAAAGATTTTTTTTCGACTGGAATGAACCTCGACATTTTGCAGGAAATATGTGGAGTTGATTTAATTGATAATTTTGTGGAACTTTCTCTGGTTTAAGGCTAAAAGCTATTATGCAAATTACGATAAGATTGACGATAGTTCGACAATAATAAAAAATTATTGTGAAACTTTTTGACAAATGGGTTGCAGTAATTATTTACGTAGTCGTGGTGGTAATTAATGGAGACAATATTTCTACATGTGCGGAAACAAAAGGTTAATACTGAAAATCAATTTTTTATTTGCGAAATCGAAATATTTCATTTCTGGAAATATTAAATTAAATTTTTACAACGAAAATGTAAGCTTGGTTTCTAAGAAATTGAAATTTTTAATCAATAGAAAAAATGTACACTATTTCATTTTTGACATTTTATAATGTAAAAGCAAATTAATTGAAATTTTACCAAGAACCAACATATCATATTTATTATCTTGACAAAACTTTTACAAAATTTTTCTGATTTTTTTAAATTTAATGACTTACAAGTGTTGGACTTTTGCAAATTTAAATAAAAAAATGCAAGAAGTTCAAAGAAAAATACGAACAAGTCTGAAAAATCTCATGAATACAAAAATTAAGAGATTCGAACGGATGTAAATTTTAAAACTTCACGAAATACAATAATTCTAGGACGTTTAAAAAGCCGAAAACTACAAAATGAAACAAAATCAAAAAATAAGGAAAATAGGAAAAATTCAAAACGTACAAGAAATTAAAACGTTCAAAGAGTTACAAAAAATCTGAAGAATTGCATTATAATAAGAACTGGAGAAATAGCCTGGACTGAAGTTTTCCCGAAATTTATAGAGTGAAAAATAAATATCAAAAACGAAAAAAAAAACATCTAAAACGTTGATAAAATTAAAAATTTGTAGTGGTTTCTATTATTCAAAAAACAATTAGAAAAAGATAAAAAAAAATGAGAAACCCAGAAAATCTAAATTTGTTAATGGATATTAATGGATATTAAAATTGAAAAAATTCGAAAGGTTAAAAAATTGATACATTTTGATAAAATCAAAAAAGTAAAAAAATCTGTAAAACACTAATAATTTGAAGAGTTTTAAATTCCAAATTACCCAAAATCAATTGGTAAAAATTGGTAACAACTATAAAATAAAGATAGAACAATACGAAAAATTTTGAATTTTTAAAGATTGCAGCAAATAATATTTTAAAGAAAATTTGTACATCTTTTTAAGATAATTTGTAGTATATAAAGTATAAAATATTAAAGAATTTAGGAACTTTAGGAGCATAAAAAAGTAACAAGCTTGAAATATTTAGTTTATTTGAGATATTTCTAAACATTCAAAAATTCTAAATAATATAAAAAATGGACTGAATTTAAAGCAATTCAAACTTTTTTGAGAAATTGCTAAAAATTTAGCAACCAAAAATTTAACAAATCTAGAAAATTTCAAAAATACAGAGAATTTAAAAAATATAAGGGGAATTTAAATTGTTAATTTGGTACAAATTCTATCAAATGGATTCTAAAATGAAAATCTTATTAATCTTATTAAATTATTATCTAAAATGTTTAGAATCTTTAAATTTTGAAATTTTTTTGCAATTGTTTAAAAAATTTCTAATCCATGGAATTTTAGAAGTTAGTCTTAGAATCATTAAAATGTTTAGATTTTAAAATTTTTTAAATTCGAGGAATTCAAGAAATAATTGGAATCTTTGAACTGTTTAGAATATAATAATTATGGTAATCTTTAAATTTTTGACATTCTAAGAATTATTATTTTAACCTTTTAAAATCTTTAAAATTTTTAAATTCATTGGAATTCTTGAAATCCTGAGAATAAAAAACCCAACTGAGTTATTAGAACTTCTATAATTCTAGGAATTTTAGAATTTGTGAAATTTTGAAGTTGCTGGAATCTTGAAAACCTTTGGAATTGTTAAAATTTTATTGAATCATTGAAATGGGTAGAATCTTAAAGAATTTGGAATTTTTAGAAATACCACATATCTTTAGATTCCTTAGAATATTTGTGTACTTCAAACTTGTCGGAATTTAAAGAATCTTCAGAATTTACTGAATTCAAATCAACAATTGGAATCTTTGAACTGTTTAGAATATAATAATTTTGGTAATTTTTGAAATTTTTGAAATTCTAAGAATTATTATTTTGAGCTTCTAAATCTTTAAATTTTTAAAATTAATTGGAATTCTTAAAATCCTAAGAATTAAAAACCCCAACTAAATTTTTTTTTTATTTTTGGAGTTATTATAACTTCTATAATCCTAGGAATTTTTTAATTTGTGGAATGTTAAAGTCGCTGGAATCTTGAAAACCTTTGGAATTGTTAAAATTTCATTGAATCATTGAAATGGGTGGAATCTTAAAGAATTTCGAATTTTTAGAAATACCACATGTCTTTAGATTCCTTAGAATATTTGTGAACTTCAAACTTGTCGGAATTTAAAGAATCTTCAGAATTAACTGAATTCAAATCTACATATTCTAAAAAAAAATGAAGAATTTCACAAGCATCAAAACTCTAAAGATTAAGAATATAATTAACAAAAAAAATATTGAAAAATATAAAAATCTAAGAATTCTAAAAAATCTAGAGATTTTGAAATATGAAAATTTAAGTAATTCAATAATATCTAACATTTAGCATATCTGTGTTTTAATTTTTTTTCTAATTATTCAAAAATGTGAAATTTTTAGATTTTTGTAAATATCTGAGTTTTTAGAATATTTTTGAGACTGTATAAAAAAATATATAAAAACTCCGCAAAATTTATAAGAAAAGCTTTAAAATATTGAAAAAATCACTAAACCATAGAGTTTATAAAATTTGTAGAAGTTACTACATTTATCTATAATTTCGGAAACAATTCGAATTTGGAATAAAATTAAAACAAAATCTAGATTTTGTAAAGCTTTGATCCATAAACTTTTTAGAAAAAAATTTAACTGAAACTTTTAGAATGACTAAGAATGTTCGGATTTTGATGATGATAAAAAAACTGTCCATTATTTTTATTTTTGCTAGAGCACTTATTATTTTGGTAACAAAATTTTGACGCTTTGGGAAATGGTATCTGAAATTTCTAAGTTCGATATTTCATAAAGTAACATAGAAGAAACCAAAATACACCAAAACTCTTTTTTTCCAGGTGGTGCCAGCAGCAGTGGCGAAGGGGCCGATTCCGAAAGCGCCGCATCCAAGCGCCGAAGAAGCCGAACCAACTTCAACAGTTGGCAATTAGAAGAACTAGAACGAGCCTTTTTAGCGAGCCACTACCCCGACGTTTTCATGAGGGAGGCGCTCGCAATGAGACTAGACTTGAAAGAGAGCAGGGTGGCTGTAAGTAACTTTTTTTTTTCGAACAAACGTTCGTCGAGGTCAGCAAGGTTGAACGAGGGTGAAGAAGAGGTTTTCTCCCTCGAGATCGATCGAAAACCCTCAAGATTACACTGTGATACACACTAAACTCGCTATATTGACCACCGTTTCCACCATAAGCTCGCAGATATGTCTATTGTTTTTAAATTGATGTGAGTGCTGATCTCACCCCCTACACCCTGGCATTATTCAAATCGGTGGAAGTGGCGACCTGGGATTTAACACAATCAAAGTCGAAATAACAGGAAGTGGAGGGATTCGGTTTTGTTGTAAAAGCGGGAGGCGGGGGAGGAGGCTCAGGGGGTTGTAAAAGAGGATTAGGAATTTAAACAATTTAGGAATAACTGGGTTTTCTAATCAACTGAATTTGCGCTTTGGTGAAATTTAGGGTTTACAATATTCAGTAGATCAGAACAAATTTAAACGTTTCATTTATTGTTTGAGATATTTTGGAAATTTCGTTGAATTTCACTACGCTTTAATTTCTAATTGTAGAAGCTTATCAGCTCAGTCGAATTTTTAGTTTCATTACTTGCGTGTTCTAAAATTCAAATATCTGTCATGAAATGGTTCAAATATTTTAAACTTATGTTGTATGTATGTTGAGAAATGCTAACGCGTAATAGGTTTAATTATTGGATTTTTTAATTTAAAAAAAAACGATATTAACTCTGTTAGAACAAGAATTTATAGAATTCTGAATATTTTTCTCAAAACATTTTAAAAGAATTCAATTCAAAGTTACTGAAAATTGAATATTTTATTATTATGGTTTAAATGTCAATTTTTTATTCTTTTAAGGTAATTTTTAATTTTTTTTTTACTTAGTTAAAATCAACTTAAGTTTCTATTTTCAATTCAGAATCTTTGAATACAAAAATATGCGAAGGTAAAATTATAAATAATTTGTTTATTATATTAATTAATATACTTAATTTTTGAAATTCTCGGAATCTTTAGAATTTTCTTAATCTTTGGAATCTTCAAAATACTAAGAATATTTGTAATCTTTAAAATGTTTAGAATTTTTTGAATATTCTAAACTTTGAGATTTTTTAAATCTGTGGAATTTTTAAACTTGTTGGAATATCAAGAACATTTATGATAATTGTGATCTTTTAGAATTTTGTAAATTTGGAATTTCTTAAATTTGGAAATGTCTTCAGAATTCAAGAAAATTTTTAAATGTTTTAATTGTGTGAAATTTATGAGTTTTTAAAATTCTTAGAACTCTAGAAATTTTAAAATTTTAGCATATGCAAAATCTTTGAAGCCGTTCAAATCTTGAAAGTTTTAGAATCAATCTAATCTTTGAAATTCCTAGATTCTGAACAAATATTGTAGTCTGTTTGAAATGTTTGAAATTTTAACAATTTTTAGAATTCTTGAAATCTTTTGAAAATTTTAAACCAGTGAATAACTGTAATCTCTAAAATGTTTGAAATGTTAAAATCTCCAGAGTTTTTGAAATACTAGGAACTTGCTAAATTTTTCAAATTTTTGACATTCGTAAAACTTTTGAAATCGTTGGAATTCTAAGAAATTGTAGAACTCTAAAAATTCTTAAAACCTAATTTAATCTAATTAAATAAACTAATTTAATTAAACTTTGAATCTAAAGAATAATTAAAACTTTTGAATTTTTTAAATGATGAAATTTCTGATTATTTAAATTTTTAGAATTCTAGGAATTTTGGCTAATCTAGCATCTGTAGAATTTTTGAAACCATTAAAGTTATGAAACCTTAAGATTTATGTTATTCTTGAAATCTCTATTATCCTAGAAATTTTTCAAATTTTTGGAATTTATGAAATCTTTTAAGTAATAAACTTAAATCACTTTTTGAATTTTTGAAATTTTTGTAATGATTAGAATGCAAGAAACTATTCATATTTCTAATGTTTTTAAATTATTTGATTCCTTGCAATACTAAGAACCCGATAATTTATTTTTAATGTTTAAAATATATGAAACAATTTATGAAAGTCGTGAATTCTTAGAACTCTAGAAAATTTTTAAAATCTTAAGAATTTAAGAAATAAATAAAGCTCTAAAAAATAAAATATGTGGAATTTTTATTTTTTTTTAATTTTTAGAATATTTAGAATATAAAACTTTTAATTATTTAAATCTTGAAGGTTTTTGAAATATTTGTAAATTTTGACATTCTACGAATACAATGAAATTATAGTCTTTACAAAGTTTAAAATATTTAGATATTTGTAAAGTTTTTAAAGTTATCGGAATCTTAAAAAGTTTAAAAGGATTGAAATGTTTATAATTCACGGAAATTCGAGTATTTTAGAAATTTGTGGAAGATTTTAAATCGTCAAAGATGTTGAAGATCGTCAAAGATAAGTAGTAAACTCGTTTTTTATTATTAAAAACCAAAATATCTAAAATCCTTGTAAATTTAAGTTTGAAAAGTAAAAATGAAAATTTTTAAAATGAAAATCTACAAATTTCAGAAGTTACAATTACTTAAAAGATTCTCAAATTTTAATCAAAAATTCTTGACAAGGCGAAATTTTTATTAAAAATTCTCCAAATTTTGCTCTCAGGTTTTGATTCTAAAAATTAAAAAAATGATAAATTTACACAGCACATTATTTGAAAATTTTAAAAATTCACAGTTTGCAAACATGTAAACACAAAATTTTTTGAGAATCTTAAAAAATGCAGTTTTTCATAAATCGATATTTTTAATTTTAACTTTGGAGCCTCTAAACAAATTTTTTGCAATGTTGATTTTTGCAACTTTTGAATTGAGGAATTCAAAATTAGGTAAACTGAAAATGTAAGTCAAAAAAAATCTAAAAACACGTCATTTTTCATATTTTGTTTCCCTCCGGCCAGCGTCCATCACAGCCCCCACACTTCGTTAGCCCCATTTTCCCGGAAATAGAATCCGGTCCAAAATCCGGGCGAAGATAAATGTAAATTGGCAAACTTTTCCGATAAACGTCCCGAATTTCGCCGAGTCTGGAATTTTCCGGTCATTCTCGATCGTTATCGAAGTTCCCGGATTGAATTTTGCGGGCACATTAGTAACCGCCTTTGCCTTAGAACAAATTAATTTAGATAAAGCTATTAAAATTGATTTACATTTCCATGTACGATCGAATTTCTCTCTAAAACTTAATAGGAAAATAATTACAGTGTTCGAGGCGGTAGTGTGTTACAAAACTCGCGTTAATAGAAGTGCGCATAATGTTATTAAACGAGTAACAAACGAGAATAATGTAGAAATAATAACTCATTTAAAATCCATCTGAAGTGCACACGAAAAGTCGTGATAAAAATGCAAATAGAAAGCAAAGCGCGGCCTGGATTAGGTCAAAGTTTTCAAGTCTGGCGCGAAACTTTTCACGTGTGCCCAATTTGGGCCAATTTGTCCCAATTGAAATTTGCCGGTTTTGGCCCGTTTTGGTCGGGTCTTTGAGCAAGTGGCAACGACATCCAATTAAATTTTCGCACGTTATGTAAATTGGTGTAGTTGCACAGGTGCGCGTTTAACACGTTGGCAATTGATCAGCAGAAGAAGTAAACCGGGAGCTCGCAGGTAACGAGGATCTGAATTTATTCGTCCAATAAAGTAATCATCGCTCTTATGCAGCACATATGAAGTCATCAACCTTAGCACAATCAATTTATATGTATATCATGCAATTATAATAAACTACTACCGTGATACTAGAGATGATAGCGCCAAAATGAGCCCTAGGGCGCCGTGTAAACGGCTCAACCTGCGCCAGGCTAGCCACTACACGCCAGTAAGACATACAGCCAACATCACGCCCCCAAATTACCATGTTAATTATAGTGGTGTGCCTTTGGGGTGCTAGCTAGCGTGACGCAGAGCAATATTGGCCAAACTGAGGCTAATTTTCATTAATTCGTGCGAGCGCGACGCGTTTTCTATTTTATTTTAACGCGGGGAAGGATCATGAGAGAGATAAAGACGAGAAATACACGTGTAGAACAAAATGAAGAGGTTGATTGGATAAACTGGCAGCTGTACGTTTTGTTCGTGAGAGATATTTGAGCCTTCACTGACAAGGTTTAACTTTAACCGTGATTTACGGCCAAACTAACAACAATTAATTCTTTGCTCGTTATCTGATCGCGAGCTGAAATATTAATTGGGCTTATCAAGATAACAATTAGCACGTTTAACTCGCTTGCCATTACCTACAACTTCTTATCGACGTCGGGGAAAACTTTTGCCAGATAAAGAGCTTTTTTGGAACACTTACAATAAATTTCACGAAAAAATACTCGGTACTCTCGCTTTAGACAATATAGAAATCGGTTTATTGCTACTAAAAACAAGATAACAGTAGATAAATTGTGTAGATAGCGTCATAAAGCAGAACTTCGTAAATCGAAATGTACAATACGTAGATCAAATTAATGTCCATTCTCTGACACTCAAGATTTACACCTCGCTAAACGATAATTATCTTAATTAGCCAGAACCGATCGTTTCGAAGGAACACTGTGAAGGGGCAGGCGGCGTCTTTTAACTTTATTCAATATGTCCTGGTGAGAAAGCTCGAAACATGCAAATTTTAAAAGCGTGGAAACATGTTACAGTCGATTTTTTATGGTCTCTAAAATTATAGAAAAACTTCAACAAAACCAAAATTTTTCAAATCTGAAAATTATTTTGGCAAATTCTCATAGTCCGAGAATTTAAAATCAAATATTTGAAAGGTAGCAAAAATTTAACAAAGATATTTTTATAAGGCCCTAAATATCTTGTTTATAGAAAATTATAAAAAATATTTACTAAGTAACTAATTATTTTGGAATATATTCTCTAGATTTACAAAGACTAATTCCAAATGTCGGTTTTATTAATTCGATAGTTTAATAAAATCGGAAATGCAAATATTATAGATTCCCATATATTGCCAAAATTTCAAAAATTTCAAAGACTTTCCAAAGTTTTAAAAAAATTATTTATTTTATTATTTTCGTATCTTAAAAAACTACTAAACTTCTATAAAAAGATTTCAGATTGTATTTATTTTAGATATAAAAAAATACCAACAGCATATTATTTAATTTCCCAGATTTTACCAAGAATTTTACGTCATTTTAATAAATCTAGAATAGAAAAGTAGAAATTAAAACTTTGACAATTTTAGAAACTTTACAGGTCTTCTAGATTTTGTGGCTTAAAAATTTTTAAAGAATTTATAAAATAAAACGAGTAAATGTGAACTAAGTGTTAAAATTTAAGTGAAATTTATTTTTTGGCTTTACTCATCTTTTTGCATTCTAGAAATTTTAATAACTCAGAAAAAGTAGATAGTTTAGATATTCTAGAAGTTTTCGAAATTCTGTTGACGTGAACGTTCTACCAATTTTAGGGTTTCTGGAGATCTAAAAATTTGTTTATAAATTTAGGGGAGATTGCTTAAAACTATTTTTTTGTAAATTTTGTATAAACATTAAAATTTAGAGTTTTTTGTAGTTTTAGCTGAAGCAAAGATCTTAAGCTCAAAATTTTAGATTTTTCAGTTTTAGGTATTCAAACCTTCTACAAATTTTAGAAATCTGATTCTAGATCTTTGAAAGACCACGTAATTGTAGAAATTTTATAGATATAAATTTGAAAAATAAACTTTAATGATTCTAAAGATTTTTTGTTAATTCCGGAAAATTTTTCCATACAAATCCATACAAATATTAATATTGTATTAATTCTGGAAAAAGCTAACAATTCTGAAAGTTCTAGAACCTTGTAGATTTTGATATTGTTGAAACCAGCAAAGTTATGAGTTTAAATAAAAAATTGTTCGTCCCAACAATAAATTTTTTAAAATTTGTGTTTATTGCTGTATAATTTCACAGCTAGTAAGCAAAACAAAAGTAGCAGTTTCTTAAAATTTTATAAATATGGAGTGAAAACTTCCAGAATTACAAATTGTAAAAGAAAATCGGTTTGTCTTAAAAATAAAAATTTCTAAAATAGAGAACACAGCTGTAAGATTATAACTTGGTACAGAGTTAATAAGACTTAAAACTAGTAATCCCACAAAATTTTATTGGAGTTGGACAAAAATTTTAAATTTTAATAAAAAAATTTGAAAAGGTTTGGTGCGTCTTGAAAATGAAAACTTTCCAAATTTTTTTGCTCTATAACTTTGTAATTGGATATTGTTGATGACTCAATGAAAATCTCACCTTCTTTTTCTTAAGTTTTATCATTATAGGATTAAAATTACCCAAATCAAAAATTTTAATAAAATTTAATTTGATTGATCTGAATTTTTTGTTTGTTTTAAAATTTCAGGCATTTTAAATTTCGGGATGTCTTAAAAATTCTTTTAAGTTATAGATATAATGAATCTATTAAACATTTTTATATTTTCTAGACTAAAAATTCTGTATATGTGAAGAATTTAAAACCTTAAAAATTTTGAGAAATCTAAAAAATTATACTAATAATTTCTTTGTTCGCTTTTTAAAGACAATATTAATTTTGTAGGCTATTGAAATATTTAAAATTCAATTTATTTTAATATTTTTTTGAAAAACTTAAAATATCAATATTTATAGATATTTCACACATCCAAAAAATTAAAAAAATCTTAGGTATATTTTGAAATTTTTAACTCATGAGAAATTTTATGAATTTTTGAAATTGTCATCATTTCAGGGGTAATAATTATTGTACTTTTTCCAAAATTCTAAAAATATCTAGAGAATACCATAAAAGGTACAAAACATTCAAAAGTTCTAAAAAATCTAGAACTGTGATCAAAAATTTGAAAGTTTAAAACGCGAGGCTTTAAAAATAAGAAAATCAAGAAAACAAAAAGAAATGAACACAAGAATAACTAAAAATCTGAAACATTCAAAAGATAAAAGAATCCAAGCGACAAAAAGAAACTAGAACATGTAGACAATCCAAAAATTGCAGAGAAAATTTAAATTAAAAAAAAAACAAAAGCAAAAAATAGTTTCTAAAAATATCAGTAATTTAAGATTTGGAAAGTTCTAACTTGGTTTAAAAAAAATCCGAATTTATCAACAGTTTTACAGAAATATGCAAATTCTGAAGAATTTAGGATGATCAAATCTAGAAAATTTAGAAATTGGAAAAAAATTTAAAATACAAAAGAATCTAAAGTATCTAAAAGGTAAAACTGGCATAAAAATCATAAAAGATTGAAAATATCCAAACCATTTTAAATATATATAACTTTTTTTTATCAATTGTTGCATATTTTTGTGAATTTTATTGCACTGAAAATATTGAGAAACGGTAGAGATTTTGTTAATTTTTTTCTCCATATGAAAATTTATGAATATTTCAAGTTGATCTCCGTTCTCACTCTCTCTTTTGTTCCAGGTGTGGTTCCAAAACCGTCGTGCGAAATGGCGCAAAAAGGAGCACACAAAGAAGGGTCCCGGCCGACCTGCCCACAACGCCCACCCCCAGTCCTGCTCTGGCGAACCAATCCCTCCTGCAGAACTCCGAGCCCGTGAAAGAGCTCGTCGCAGGAAAAAGCTCCAAAAAGCTCTCGAGCGTCAAGCACGGAAGCTGCGCGCTAAAGGCATCGCCGTCGATTTAGTGTCTCTAAAACGCGAATATTTGGCCCAAAGGGGCGCCGAGGGCCTGGACAGTGATAGCGATATAGACGTTGTAGGGGATTCGGGCGCAGAATCCGAGAATTATTCTTGTTCGGAGCAAGGATTTTCATCTGTTACGGAAGGGGTGGATTTAACCGCCGCCAACGACGACAAAAGCAGGAGACTCAACCCGTTCAGTATAGAGTCGTTGTTAAATACCTGAAGATGGACGGCGCGAAACGTCTTGTGCAATAAAGTAGTTTTAGTGGCGGCGCGGCGCGGTGCGGCGGCATATCACTTTGGCGGTATTTATTTTGTTTGTACATAATAAGATAAGACCCTGTGTATAAATGACCCTCTAGAACACATAGTACAGCAATACATCCAACAAGTTCAAACTGTTTAGAATAGACTCTTCGTGCATGTCGTCCTGTTTTAGTTAAGTTCATGTTCCAGAAACTGGGTAACAATATTTTTATTACCGCACTGGAATTTTGTGGCAGACTGTTGTTATTTATTGGTTTCTTCTTTACATCTACGATTTCGACAACGAAGGATACAACTCAAATGGAAGTAAACAATATTGTTATCAAGCTTTAAATGTATTCCTATCAGTGATCTGCAGTACTAATATATCAAATTAATTAAGTATGATGATAATAAATATATTATTTATTCGATTTATTAGAGTTTTATTTTCATATTTTTCCTATAGTTTTAAACTTTTCTACTTTTTCCCATCGGATTTTAAAAATTTTAAACAAATTTGAAACCGACATTTTGCCAATTTTAAATTATTTCTTTGGGTTGTCTTGGAAAATTTTTGATATCTGAAGATTTTATAAATTTTTAAAAATTGAAACTATCGATTTTAGAAAATTACAAAAATTCGTTTTTTCTGCTCTATAATTTTGTAACTCGGCATGTAACATGTTGTAGGAAATAATATCCCAAAATTTTATTGCTATGGCGTTAAAATTCATAAAATTGAAAATTATAATAAAAACGTTGGCACATTTTATTTCCTCTTAAAAACAAATGTTTTTAAAATGTCTTTTGTTTTATAATTATATAATTTAGCAGAATTAATAAGTAAGGTAATAACAGGAACCTTCCCAAATCTCATAGGTATAGAGTCAAAACTGACAGAATTACGAATGTTTCATTTTTTTTACAGATTAAAAAAAAATTTCTTTGCTATCTAATTTTCTAATACGTTCAAAATATGTTTTTTTTTTTAATTTGTCTTCTTTGCTCTATATTACAATAACTTGGTACACTAAATAAACGACTTAAAAATTTAATTTTTACAAAATTTTATTATTAAAGAGTCAAAACTATCAGAATTTGAAAGCTTAATATAAAATGTTAAAAATTTCTAGCTCGTTCTAAGAATGAAAGTTTTAAAAATTTTCTTATTGGCGCTATAATTTTCTAGTGAGACACAATAAATGAACAAGCTAACACGGTAGTTTTTTTCACATTTTATTGCTGTAGCGTCAAAATGAAGAGATTTAAAAATTTTAATAAAAATCTAAGAAAAAAATAATTTATCAGTTTTTGTGGCTTCTTACTTTTATGACTTGACTCTTTTAATAAACAGGTCAGAACTAGTAATTTTTTAAAATTTTATATAAATAGAGTCAAGACTACAGGAATTACAGACTTTAACAGAAATGTTGAAGATTTTAGGTTCGACCTAAAAATGAAAATTTAGAAAAATTGTTTTTTCGACTCGATAATTTTATAATGTGACGAAGTTAACAAACAATTAAAAAATAGTGACATTTTTAAATTTCATAACTGTAGAGTTAAAATTAAAAGAATTAGACAGTTTAATTTAAAATATTAAAAATTTTTGGCGTCGTTTTAGAACAGAAGATTTGTAAAATTTGGTGCACTGAATAAGCAATGGAAAAATTAAAACTTACTCTAGTAAAGTACGGTTAATATAAAATTTTGAAAATTTTGGTTTTATCCTAAAAATATAAAATTCCAAAATTTTCAAAATTTGTTTATTTTTCTCGTACTTTGCGCAAAATTTTTGTTTTACCCCAAAAATTTAAATTTCCAAAAGTCTATTTGCCTTTATAATTTTACGTTCAGACCCAGCTAATAAACAGATTAAAAGTAGCAACTTTCTCAAATATTATAGCTATAAAGTCAAGAAGTCAAAAATTTTAGAAATTCATATTTCAATTTAAATTGTTGAAAATTTATAATACAATTTATTTCGTCTTAAAAATTAAATTTCTGATGGCTGCTTTTTCGATTCTATAATTTTATCATTTGACACAGTTAATAAGCAACTGAAAAAGAGTTACCTTCCTAAATTTTACACCTATAGGGTTAAATTACAAAAATGGGAGATTTTAATTTTAAATGTTCAAACTATGAAAAATTCTAAATTTTGTCTTTTTGACTGTAGGCTTATATGATTTGATATGGTGAATATACAGGTCAATAGTAGCAACCTTTTTAAATTTGGTATCTACAAAGTCAAAAACCGAAAATGCAGATTTTATTTTAAAACGTTGAAAATTTTTGGTTCGTCTCAGAAATAACATTTTTGAAAATTGGTCTTTTTGATTCTATATTATTACTTAGTACAGTACTTTAAAAATAGGAACTTCACCAAATTTTGTCACTATAGTAAAAACTAGCAGAATTATAAAGATTAATATAAAATAATAAAAATTTCTAAAATTTGTTTAAATAGGCTTCGTAAGTTTATACTAGACATAGTTAAAAAACAGATCGAAAGTGGCAATCTTCTCAAATTACAGATTCTAATTTAAAATGACCAAAATTTTTGGTTCAACTTAGAAATTTTTTTTTCAAATTTTGTCTTTTACTGGTAATAATCGTCTAGATCTAGAAAATTGGATTTTATCAAATTTTATTACTATAAGGTCAAAACTGGCAGAATTAAGAGTATAAAATAAAATTTTGAAAATTTCTAGTTCACTCTAAAAATAAAAATTTCTAAATTTTGTCTTTTTGGGTCTATACTTCTGTAATCTGATACGGGTCAAAAGTAGCAATCTTTTTAAATTTGGTTTCTATAAAATCAAAGTTAACAAAATTACAGATCTTTTTTGGCTCTTCTAGAAATATTTTTTTCTAAAACTATTTCTTTCTGTGCTATTATATTATAATTTAATACAGTTAATAAACGACTTACATTCAAACTTTTTTTTCCGTAGAGTCAAATCTAAGTTTGATATAAATTTTTGAAAATTTCTAGACTTTTCTAAAAAATAAAAATTTCTAAAATTTGTTGTGCTTTTTTTTGCTTTATACTTTCCTAATTGAAACCAGTTATAAACAGGTTAAAATTACAAAAAAAATAGAGATTTTCATATAAAATGTTAAAAATTTTTGGTTTGTTCTAAATACCAAATTTTTAAAAATTAACTTTTTGGATGTATAATTTTATAGTTTATAACAGTTAATAAGCAAGACTGACAATAATTATCTTTTTAAAATTTATTGTTATAACGTCAAAACTAGCCGAGTTCCAGTTTTTAATTAAAAAGTTAGAATTTTTTAATTCGTGATTTTTTTTAATTTGTTTTTTCTGCATTTTGTAGACTTTATAAAAAATAAAGTAAATTCTGCATATACTACGATATTAAAGATTTTAGCAATTGCAAGCATTTTAAGTACAGATTGTAGAAAATCAAAAAACAATATATATTTCCAATATTTATTTTAAGAAATTGTAAGCAGTTTAGAATTTGTAGTAATTCAATAAATTAACGTACACCTAACAAATTCCAAGAAAAAAAAATTCGAAGGTAAGTACATACATAAATTATAAAAATCTGAAACAATTCAATAAATTTGGCTATCTTGTAAATTTTCTGGAGGTTTTGCAGATTTTGATTAATTTAGAATCTCCCATTACAATCTATGCATTGCAGAATTTTTTACAATTTTAGGAACGATAAATATTCACATTGTAAATATTTGAAAAGTTTCACGAATTCACCAAATTCTGTTAATCTCAAAATTTGCATATTCCTATTTTTTACATAGAGATGTTAACAAATTAAATTTTCAATTGAATTTTAACAATAGGAATGCTAAAAAATTTGCAGGAGTTTAATTTCGAAGAATAATTATTACAAAAATATTACACTATTTTAAACTGTCCAATTTTAATTATTTCCATTAAATATCAACCCAATTTTTAAAATTTTTAGAAATTTTAAAGAAAATAAATTTTAGAGAACTATCTGTTTTCTCAGGATTCAGATGTATCATTTGGATTTTTTCAGAAAATCATTAATGATATTGAACAAAAAACCTAAAAAACAAAAATTTTAAAGAATCCTGTAAATTTTGCGTAATTAATTTTTTTTATTTGTTTTCATTAGAACTGAATTTTGTTCTCGTCGATTTTTTCAGATTTTATTATTATTTTTTTAACGAGCTGAATTTTCAAAATTCATAATGCAAACAATAAAATATTATCAATGCACATATTGACCGCACAATCAACCCGAAACGATGAAAAACGCAAAAACTATTTAAATATCTCTGAACTTTGCGTCCCAGCCTTTCCTAAAACTCCCTTATCTCCCCGACCACAATCGTGTGAAAATGACTGTTCTTTGACGCACTTACGCCAACTAATGAGTCATTTTTTGGAACAAATCGCCAGAAATGATCATCATTTGTCACTTTTCCACCTGTAAAACTTCAAGCATTGTATCTTTAATTAATTTCACGTCTAGGTGAATTTCCACGCCGGTGTTTGTGCAACGTAAGAGACGATAATTAAGTTATGTTGGTAATCAAGTCGCTATTACCTACCGGGCTTATCTCATTAACTCACCTATATTTCAATCACCATTCCAATTTATCATCACAAAAAAAAACTATTCTCTTTGTCCGGTTTTTGTTTCAGCCAAATTAAATTTCACCGACACAAAAAAAAATCATTATTTTCGATAATAACAATTTCACGACGGGATTATCAATTTAAGAGCCGGCAATAAACTCATTTTGTTTATGAACTCGTCGGAATGGTTGGACTTTTATTGAGTAATTATTTTTAATATAGCGTGTCTGACACCTAGTTGGATGGAACAAATAAAAAATTGATGGTTTATTAATAAAAAGTGGCTACCGAAATCGAATTTTCGGGATTCTTAGTTTTTGAAAATTTACTTTTCCTGAGTGAGAATAAATCAAAATCTGCTTTTATCGCTCAATTCATTAGCGTTACGACCTCGACTACAAGTCTATGGCATGACACTGGTCAATTTTCGGGAAAAAATCGAGGGAAATGTATTAGTGCCCAGTCATGCGATGTTAAGTGTCGAATCTTATTATTTTGTGCGTGTAGAGTTTTTTTTGGGAATTTTTCTCTAATTATAGGTTGACTCGCCCGGATTGTAGCCGTGGACTCTCAAATTTGAAATGATGCATGTGATGACACGTATTTATTATTTCAATTTTTACGCAATCTCTCACTAAGAAAAAAACAAAATTAAGTGAGCCAACAGCACGTGATTGTTGCATTAAACTCGAATTTTATGACCGCAATTACAATTTTTGAACCTAGTTTCCATTTCGTTCTCCGAATCCAGTGGCGCCCGTTTTCAATATCCCTCCGTGACTCCCAACTAAAATTGTCCGACACGCAACAATGTATTTCCATTTCCTTGACTTGTGTGTTATTTAAAGATAATTGAATTATTATATGGCTTATTTGAAGAACGGCTGAGATTATCTTCGAATTGACTTTTTTGGGAATTTCGTCTAATCATCACGCGATTCGTTAATACGAGCACAGCGACATGTAAATGACGTCTACAACAAGAGCCAGCATGTAATTATCTGTAATTATGATAATAATAAAAGGGGGAAATGGAAACTTGTTTAGGGGTGGAGAAGGAGATGGGGAGATAGCAGAAGGTAAAGAGGAACAAGACGACAAAACGTGGATTTAATTGTAGTGGTTGGTTTTACGGGAAAGTTATGACTGAGAGTCACATTTTTTTAAAGGTGAAGAAAATAGAAATCTCTACAATAAAGCATGAAACTGAAAGGTTTTCAAATTTGTAATGAAGTCATAACATAAACTAAGCATTAAATATCAGATTTAACGCGTTAAATTAAGATACAGAATAAAATTTATAAATGTTTTAACTTTCTATTATTAAGCGTTGACAAGAAGGTCACATTCAAGTAATTATGTGAAAAATTAATTAAGTTGCAATGTCTGAAATTGATCGTTTTAATAGTTTTTTGAAAGTGTGGAAAAATTTGTTTTTCACAACAAATTGTTTAAATGGTGAGTAATACAACTAAAGAATGTAAATTAATATTTATAATATCTGTCGTTCTAGAATAAGGTAAAAATTTCTTACAAATTGTAAATAATTTTTTTTAACGAATTTACAAGATTGAAAAAAATTCAAACAAGAATTTACGGTTCTAAAACTTTAACACATTTTGTCAAATCATTTAAATTGTGTAATTTAAAATAAAATAAAATATTAACCACAAAAATAATCTCTAAAAATAAAATTTACAATTTTGGGTTATATTTTCTAATTTTTCTATTTATGATTGTTCAGCTTTCTTGTCTTTTTTTAATTATGAATATTCTAAATTTCTTACAGTAAAAAGTGGAAGAAAAATTCTAAAGACAGAGATTTTAGAATTAATGATTTTTGTAGTAATGACAGTAATGATTTTTGAATTCCCTTTTAACATCTCGAATTTTGATTGAATAAATTTCAAAAAAAAATAGAAATTAGTAGAAATATGAGTATTTTAGGAAATAAGTAAGAATTTTAAAAATATTTGCTTCGAAAATGATAAAACCTAAAAGCGAAATTTTAAAACAGTCTGGAAAATTAAAAATTTTAGTTCATTTTTGTGTCCGTTTTTTTTAATTCTAATATTTATAAGAATTGCGACACTCTGAGGTTCTAAATGTGTAAACATTTTAGAGCTTAAATTTTTTTTAAATTGGTATAAATTTTTAGAATCTTCAGAATCTCTGGAAATTTTTTAAGGTACAAAAATTTTGAGAATCTAAAAAATTATTGGAATCGTCTGAAATTCTTATAATCTCTAGATCATTAAAATTTCTAAAATTTAAACATTTTTTAAATCAATAACTGATTTTTTGAGAATATTTAGAAAATTTAGATTTCTTACAATTCTGAAAATCTAAAAGGTGTGTGAAATTTTTGAAAGTGAAGTTTTTGGAAATCTTAAAATCCAAGATTTCTAGAAATTCTTTATTTTTCAAGTTTTGGAATGTTTAAAATTTTTAAATAATTTGAAATAACAAGAATCTAAAAAGTAATTAAAAAATTAAAAATTATGAAATGTTCAGGATTCATTGGCATTCTTAACATTCTCAACATCTTTAGATTTTTACGTTTTTTGTAATTAAAAATTTTTAATTTTGAAATTTAATTTTAACCGTGTATAATCTTTAGAGCTTTTAGAATTTCAAAAATCCAAAAAAAATTTAAAATTTCAAGTTTTTTTTACCGTTTGAATTTTGAAAATCTGTAGAATCGTTGGAATCTTTAAAATACCGAAGTAATTATAATTTTTGAAATATGTAAAATTTTTAGAATTCCTAACATTTCTAAGATTATTAGATTGCAAGGAATTTATTAAACAGGAAACTTTAAGAGTTTTTTTGAATTTTAGAGATTTTACGAATCCAAATAATAATATTAATTTTTGAAAAACTTAGAATTTCTGGATCGTTAAAATTTTTAGAATTTAAACAATTTTTGAAATCGGCAAAATTTTTGAAGTCATTGGAATTATGAGAATATTTGGATCTCTTAAGATCCTGAAAATCTAAAAATTATTAAAATCTTTAGAAATGCGTGGAATTTTCGAAGTTTTTGAAAATTTTAAAACTTAAGATTTTTAGAAATTTTTGAAGTTTTCGGACTGTTTATAAACTTTAGATTCATTGAAAATTTAAAAAATAATAAGAATTTTTTAATTATAAAATTCTTAGAATTACTGGAATTCATAACATACTTTACATCTTTAGATTTTCACGGTTTTTGTAATTTTCAAAAATCTAAGCATTTATTAAAAATTTAAGGATTTTTAAACTGTTTTAATTTTGAGAATGCTTAGAATTTTTGGAATATTTAAAATAAATATGTGAGATTTTTAGAATTTCAGACATTTTTAAGATTATTAGATTGCTAGGAATTTTTGAAGCAGAGAACTTTTAGATTTTCAATTTTCCAAGAAAAACTGAAATCTGTAAAGTATTAGAAAATATCAAAACCTTTGAAATCTTTATCATTTTTATGTCATTTTTTTAATTTTTTTATATTTTTAAATTTTTTAAAGCTTTAAAATTCTAAGAATAGAAAAATAATTGAAAACATTGACATTTTTGGAATTTGTATTATTTTTCGAACTATTGAAATTGTTGATATTCTAAAAGTCTAAAATAATAGAAATTATTTAAAATATATTATATGGTATTTTTAGGGCTCTTGAAAATTTAAAAATTTTCGATTTTTTAAATAATTAAGTTTTAATTTTGAGAATTTTTAGAACCTTTGAAATCATTAGAATTGAAAAAAATATTAATACTTTTGAATTTTTATGTGTGAAATTTTTGAAACTTGTAAATTGTTAAAAATCTGAACAATTTTTGAAATTATTGGAATCCTACTAAATTGTAGAACCTCAAAAATCCGAACAACAAAATTAAAATCTGGAATATTAAAACGTTTAGAATCTTTGGAATTTTTATCTTTTGAATTTTGATCTTTTGAAGTTTCAGTGAATAGTAGAATTTTTAAAATTTCTAGAATTTTTGAAATATTTAGGATCATAATAAAAAAAAATCTTAAAAATCTCTAAAATAAAAAAAAACTCATTTTTCAAAATTTTGGGACTATTGGAATTTTTAAAAATACTAAGAATGCACAAAATTATTGTTTTTGAAAAGTTAATAATATTTGAAATGTTTCGAATTTTTGTGAAATACTATAAAATTTTGTATTTAAAATATTGTTAATTTTTTTTTTCCAAAATATCTAAATGTTTTCAAGACAACTTCTCGAGGCAAATAATTAGCTCAGAATTAGCAAATTATTGAATTTTTTTTACAATGCTCTTTGAATGCAAAAAGTTTAGCTAAATCAAACAAATTGTTGATGAAATTGACGAAAAATAACAATTTTGACATTTCGCTACATTTTGTTTTGCAGTAATTTTAAATGTAAGATATAAAATAATATTTTTCAAACGAAGGCAAAATACTTCAACTATTAAAAATCTTAAATGTGTAAAAGTTTTCTAAAAAATTTCGAATTAAATTTAAAATTTTTACGCTACCAAAGTAGATTTGTTTTTGACATTTTTTTTCTGAAAATAACCGTCTAATAAGCATATTAATAAAATAAATTGCCTGGTAATCGACAAAAACAATTTAGAACTTGTAAAAGTGTCTCACTACTAAATCCAAGAAACCTCCACACATACATTTCGTTTTCATCCCCTTCAGTGGCTCGCCTGTGACCATTATTTTGTCGTTACGCACCAGTCATTGTTCGCATAATAGAAAAATTGAAAAATTCAGTCGCGTGAACGCCGCCGCTATCAGATTTTCAACAGTTCCGATTTCGAAGCTAATGACTCAATTGCGGGCGTCATTTCCATTCATTTCGTACCTTACGGGGCATTGTTTAGTGTTGACGGCGCCCTGAGCAGAATCTATAAGCTTACTGACCAATTCTGACACGCAATGTGGGTGCAGGGCGTGCATAATTTTTCCAAAAAAAAAATAGTTCACCGAAAATCTCTCAATTGTCACTTGTGGTATCAGCCAACTTTCCTATCTCTCGCTGCCCCAAAGCTTGACTGATTTGGATTTATGCGATTTTGCGATAAAGAGTCTATATAGACCGGGGGCGGCATCGGGACGCGCATTGATAAGGTATTGCAGCATATGGCCGACAGAGGGCTGTAAATGCCGTTATCGTCCATGGGGGCGGCACCAAGCTCGATTTATGCAGTGCCGGGGGCAGAGATGGTGCATATGCACTGATCCCGGGTCTCCCCCGGGAACCACCAACTATGATCGACGATTAAACAGTAATTAAATGGCGGTTATACGCTTTTTTTTCTTCCAGCGCCATCAGTCAGACAACTTTATATAAATATTAAATCGATTTCTTTATATTGGTTATTACTGTGGGCTTTTACGGTTTACCGAGCAATCTCGGATGTCAACATCATTTTTCATCGTGTCGCTTCTTATGCAAAATTTGTCTTCCCGTTTCCATCATCGTCGCTTCGTTTTGAACGAATATAAAAGTAATAAATTATGACAGTGTGGTATCACGAACAAATTATAACCATTAGGAATAAATATAGGAGACTATAAATAGAACGTTTGTATAAATAGAGGCGCCATTAATCATCGAAGTGACGATACAAGGCGAAAATAGAAGATATTGCTTTCAAGGGGTGCTCCGAGTGCTTCCGATGGCTATTTTTATATCTATGGAATGAGTCGATTAAAGGTGGAAATCAACAAAAATATCTTAAAAAAAAGGAATGAATTTAAAATAAATCGATGCGGATATTTTAGGTTTGCAAGTTCAGATCTAAAAGTTTCACAGATAAATTAAATGTTCACTTAGACTGTAGAAAACGAAATCTAAAAGAAAACGCAAAATAAAAAACTCAAAGAATTTAAAACATGAAAAAATCAATTTTGCAATGGATTAAAAGGTCCAAAATCGGTAAAAAAGGCTTTTATTTTTGAAACTTTCAAGATTCATTTTTTTAATTAGATTTTGAAATTTACATTAGCTGTCAGGTTAGTAACTTCTAATTGTACTAAATATTGTCAATTTCTATGTTTTTGTTTTCTCTTTGGGCCAGCTTGTAAAATTGTTAACTTGAAATTTTGGAAAAATAGCTAAATTACAAATTTTGGGAGCATAGAATTATTAGTATTATTATTTATTTATTTTTTTTAGAAAGAAGAAGAAAAACCTTATATTTCAATATTGTCAAGTTGATTACCTGAAATCAATAAAAAATTGACGATAAAACATAATCCAAATTTAAGTGGAATAATAATTTGTTATTTTTTTTTTAATCTGAAATAATTTTTAAGTTGGACCTTTATAATTTCCATGTTTACAGCAATTTTTGGCAATTTGGAGTTTGCACAACTAAAAATAATATTAAATAAATAGTTTAATAAAATTGTAAACTCTTTGGAATTTCAAAGTTTCCAATTTAATCTAATCTTTGATTTTTTAAAACTAATTGTTCTCTTGTAAATATTTTAAGTGCTTGGAATAATAAAAAAACATTTTTGAAAACTTTAGATTTCTGGAAAATTTCGAAATTTTTGAAACTTGAAAAATCTTTTATCCAATTTTTGAGAATTTGTAAAAACTTTGACGTTTTAAAAATCCAAGGAATGCAAGAGATAATTATAATTTTTAAATTGCTTAAAATTTTTAGAAGGTTTAGAATTTTTGTAATTTTTGAATTTATTGGAATCGTATGAAACTGTGGAATCTTGAAAATGTTTAGAATCTAGTTAATAGTTATAAGTTTTGAAAATTTTAAACAAATTCTGTTTTTTTTTTAATTCTGATAATAATCTTTGAAACTTTTGCATTCCTAGGAATTCAAAAATTATTAAAATTGTTAAATTAATCTTGAGGGACTTTGAAATACTAAAAAAATTTGAAATCTGTGTTTTTTGTGTAATTTGCGAAGTCGCTAGAATCTTGACAATGTTTAGAATCTTTGAGATCTTGAAGCTATCAAAATTATTGACATGTTTTGAATTATTAGAGTTTTGCAATATTCGAAATATTTAAAATCCTAGAAAATATTGGAAATTTGAGATCTCTGAAATCTTAATTTTCACAATTCTGTATAATAATTTCTTTCGTATTATAATTATCGTGGAATTAGGAAATTTGTAATGTTTTTAAATGTAATGTGATTTTTATTTTGTATAAATTTTTGAAGACTTCAAATTTTCGTTATAATAAAAGTCTTGAAGCTTGGTAGAATCTTTGAATCTTTGGAATCTTCGAACTCTGGAATTGTTTAAAATTTTATAATCTTGGGAATGTTTAGAATCTTTATACTAGTTAAAATTTTGAATACTGTTAAAATTCGGAATATTTTGAAATTTTTTCGAAATTTTAATTTTTTTAATAAACTATAAGACGGACTTTTTTTATTTTTTTAAATTTTCTTAATTTTTGGAATTAATTAATTTTTAAGAATTCAAAAAGAATCTTTGAGATCTGTTTATAATCCTAGAAATTTTTGGAAATTTTTAATAATTTTAATTATAATTCTATTTTTCGAATCTTTATTTTATAACTCTCGCAGAGTTTTGAAATTTTCAGTGTACTTAAAATGCGATATTTTATATTGTTTGTTCTTTAGAAATTTAACTTTTTCTAAATTTTTAAATTATTTTTCATATTTTTTTAGATTTAACTATTTATCTACGATATATTCAATTTTCTATATTTTTTAGATTTTTAGACTAATTTAAATCTCAGCACTTTGTCTGTTACAGTTTGCTTTAAATTACGTGTTCAGATGCTTATGAAATTATAAATATTTCAGAAATTACCATAATTCTCAATATTTTTTTTTGATGTTTTTGGATCATTTTTAAGATTAAAAATTCTTAGTTCGATCTAAAAATTAAAGTCTATGAAATTTCTCCTTTTTGTTCAAAAGTGTTATATTCTGGCACAGTAAATAAGTGCCTTAAAATATTAACACTTCTAAATTTTATTGCTATAGGTCTATAAGTACCAGAATAACAAAATTTAAAAAAATATTCGTCCTAAAAATCAAAATCTCTAAAATTTCATTTTCTTGTTCTAATATTTTGGAAATTGGCACAGTAAATAAACATGTTAAAAGTAGTAACTCCTACAAATTTCATTGTTACATGGTGAAAACTAGTAGAGTTACAGAATTCAATAAGAAATAGTAGAAATTTTTGGTTCGTCTCAAAATTGACAATCTCTAAAACTTTTCTTTCTTGTTTTAAAATTTTGTTACTTGGCACAGTAAATAAACGGTATTGAAAATAGTATCCCCCGATTTTATTGATATAAGGATAAAACTACCGGGGTGGCAAAATTTAGTAGAAAATAGTGGAAATTTTTGGTCCCTCGATAGAAAAAAAAAAATTCAAAATTTTGCTTTCTTATTCTAAGTTTTTGTAATTTGGCACAGTAAACGTGTCTATGGTAAAATTGAAACTATCAAAATGACAAAATTTAACAGAAATTTATAGAAATTTTTGGATCCTCTTACAAATAAAAATCTCTAAAATTTAATTTTTTTGTTCTAAAATTTGGCATAGTAAATAAATGTCAAAAATAATAAATTTTATTGTCGTAAAATTAAAACTACTAGAGTTACGAAATTAAATACAGAATAGTAGAAATTTTTGTACGTCCTTAACAAAATTTATATTTTTTTTTAATCTAAATTTTTTTTCTAATTTATTTAAATTAAAATTAAGCCATTTTAAAATGTTCTCGAATTTTCAAAAGCTTTTTATCAAGTAAATTTTAAAGAGCAATTTTTAAATTCATAATTTTTAATATTTATCAAAACTTTTTGATCTTATAACAATTTTATAACAATCTGTGAAATTCCACATTCTCGTATTTATGTAAAAAAATAATCTAAAAAAAAATAATCTGTAGAATTTTACCAATTTTCAAATTTTTATCATACCTTGACTCTTTAATTGTTTAAATTTTTTTCAATTTTTTGGTAAAATCTTTGAGTTCGTTTGAATTGTGTAAATTCTGGGAATTTAAAAAAAAGTTGTGAAATCAAATAACTAAAGAAATCTAAGAATCAAACTTATTCAACGAATGCAAGAAATCCGAAAATTCTTAAGATCCTAAAAACAAAACAAGAAAATTTTAAAATCTCAAAATCGGTTAAAATTATGAAGCAAATTCTGTTGAAGCTGAATATTTTATGTTTTAATTTAAAGCAGTCCTTAAAAACACCAATTCCAGAAGCTGTTAATCCTCCTCCATTTGCCAAAATGAAAAGACATAAAGCAAGGGTTGTAATTGTAATTGATACGTTTGAAATTGCTTTATTACGGCATAAATCCGAACCCTCATAAAATTTATCTTTGTGACTTTACGAGTCGCTATGATAAGAAGTTGTAACGAAAGAGAGAAACTGAGAGTAGCAAATAAAAAACCAGCACAAAAGAGACGATTAATTACGGTAATTTGAAACATTATGTTGTTAAAATGTAACAGGACAGCTGAACAAAGCCGTGAATTTATGAAACGCTTCCAGTACGAAATGAAAACAGGTGATTTCTTTCTGTTTGTATCAAATGTAATTATAAAATACGTTTTGGTAGAAAATCCATTAAAACCATCTTTACAGAGCGCGATGTGAGGGTAGCGTCGTGTAATTAATTGGGTTGGCTAGAAAAGGACACCTCGGTCGTCCTTTGCCCTCTAATTGCTTTTCGGGAGCGAAAAGGCTACGTTAAAATTGTTATTGGAACACAAATAACGAAATTAATTGGGGTGCGCTACCACGAATCAAATTCGGGAAAAAATACGAATTAATTTCCAGATTCGGCGTAGTGACGCTGAATTTCTAGTAATTACAAGCTTTACCCTGCGGTGCTATAAATTTAGATTTTTGTGGGCGGCTTTATGGGGGCGATATTTCATTTAGCGTAGATTGAAATGGATGGCGACGTGACACGGGGAGGGGGCGGCGTCTTAGATCAAGAAACTTGCTGCTTTTACCCTTTTAATGGAATTTTTAATTCATGTAATTCTTTGAATTTAGGAATCTTTAACTTCCTAAAAATTTATAAAATAATTAGAATCGTTTAAATGTGTGAAATCTTTAGAAATTTTTTAAGTAATTTTAAGAATTATTAATTTTTAGAAGCGTAGAAATTTAAAAATTTTTGAAAATAATTATAATCTTATTATAATGTTTCAGTTGTTTTATTGTTTCTAACCATTGAGATCTTTAAAATTGTAAAAAATTTTGAAATCTTTGAAGTCGTTAAAGTCTTAAAAATGTTAATTTTTGTAATTTTGGGTAAAGTAATTATTGATTTTTTTTTAATTACGGAATCTTTGATGAAATGTTTTAAAGTTTTAAAACTGTTTAGTCTCTAAATTTCTTAAAACCATAGGAATCCTAGAAATTTTTGGAAACTTTAGAAGCTGCAAAATTTTGAGGGCTTTGAAATTTGAAAAAAAAAATAAAATTTTTAGAATATGAAAACCTTAAAAAATCCAAAAAGTAATTGTAATTTTTATAATTGTTGTAATTTTCAAAACAACGGAAAATTTTAAAACCTTTGTCTTTCGTAAAATTTCCAAAATCGTTGATATCTTGAAAATGTAATTTGAAAAATTTTGAAATTTTTTATATCTGTAAAATTTTATATATTTTTTTAATATTTGAAATTTGCTTGGAATTTTTACAGTTTTAAAAAATTAGCATATCTTTGTGACTTCCTTAGAACTTAAAATTTTTTGTAATAAATCTTTTACCTTTATTTGTTCTGGAGAAACCAGCTTTCTCTGAATTTTAAGAAGCTTTAGAATCCTTTAAAATTTTTAAACCATTAAAGTTCTTGAAAACTTGAGAGATAATTGAAATTTTTGAAATGTTTTAAATGTAAGCAATCTTTAGTTTTTTTCGAAATTCTAGAAATTTTTACAATTTTTGAAATTTTTAAAATTATTGACGAATTTTAAGATTTTTAACATTTTTTAAGTTCTTGAATCTCTAAAAGTTTAATAAAAATTTGGATTTTTGAAATGTTATAAATGTGTAGATTTTTTTAAATTATTAAAATCTTAAGAGTTTGTAGAATGTTTGTAATCTATGAATTTCTAAATATAATTGTAATTTTAAAAATATTTGAGGTGTTTACAAGCCTAAAACATTCAAATTTATGAAATTTTGAAATTTGAAAGATTTTAAAGCTGATTGAATTTTGAGAACCTGTAGAATTTTTAAAATTTTATAAACCCTAAGAATGCAAACAATAATTGTAATCTTTAAAATGTTTAATTTTTTTGTAATCTTTGAAATCTTTAGAACTGTAAGATGTTTAACATCCTCAGGATTTTTCAGAGCATAGCAATTTTTGACAATTAAAAAATTTGTGGCAATTTTATAATATTTTATATTTCAAAATCTTTAAGGTACGTAGTAATTTTTGTTTTTTTAATTTAAGAATTATTTAAGAATTATTTATGAATTTATTTTAGAATTATTAGAATTTTTGAAATTTTAAGAGTCTGAAATGCTACTGGAGTCATTTTTTAATTTTTTTAATTGTGTCAAATCTCTGAAATGCTTAGAATTTTCCGATTTCTAAAACTTTCGCAATTTTCAAAATCTGTAAAAAAAATAAATTCTAAGAAACTTTCAACATTTAGAATTCTAGAGATTCAAAAATTCCAAGGAATAATTGTAATTTTAATAAAAAAATATTTAAAACACTAAAAAATGTTGGAACATTTCAAAATTTGGAATATGTAAAGTCTTTACAATTTTGAGAATCTACATTGATTGGAATCTTTGTAATTTTTTACAATATTTACAATTTTAGAAATTTTGCGAAATTTCAACGTACTTAAGATATAATTTGATCTTTTATTTTTGAATTTTTCAGATTTTTTATATGCTACAGCCAGAGTTCCAACTTTATATTTTTTAAACATTTTTTTTTAATTATTATAATTTTCATAAATCTTTGTTACAAGTTTTTTAAATTTCTTTGTATCTCCAATTATACTCTTTGAATTTTATAGGTTTACTAGTTTTTTCGAAACTTCTAACTGCAAAATTTTTCATTTTTTTTCTAATTTTTCTAATACTCTAGTGGCTATAATTTCTTCCGTTTCTTCAGACTTTGCTCATATTTTATATTTTTTTAAAAAATTGAAATCTTAAGATTTGTAGAATTTTTGGCCTTAAACATTCAAGTTTATAAAATTTTAAAATTTTTGGAATTTGAAAGCTTTTAAAGCTGGTTAAATTTTGAGAACCTGTAGAATTTTTAAAATTCTATAAACCTTGAGAATGTAAACAATAATTATAACCTTTAAAATATTTAAAATCTTTGTAATCTTTGAAATTTTTAGAACTGTAAAATGTTTAACATCCTCAGGATTTTTCAGAGCATAGCAATTTTCGACAATTTAAAAAAAAATTATTTCAGTTTCATAATATTTTATATTTCAAAATGTTTAAGGTACGAAGTAGTTTTTTTTAGAATTTTTCGAATTTCAAGCAACATTAGAATTTTTGAAACTTTAAACACAATTGGAGCTATTGAAATATTTTAAATGTGTCGAATGCATGAAATTTTCCGATTTCAAAAATTTTGGAATTTTTAAAACCAGTTAATTTTTTTAAGTCTTAATAAACTTTCAACTTTTTAGAATTCTAGAAATTCAAAAAATCTAAGGAATTGTAAGTGTTTAAGATATTTAGAACACTAGAAAATGTTGGAATATTTAAAAATATAAAATATGTAAAGTCGTTACAATTTTGAGGATCTATAATGATTAGAATCTTTGTAATTTTTGACATTTTTAAAATTTTGGAAATTTGTAGAATATTTGAATTTATTACAATATTTACAATTCTAGGAATTTTACGAAATTTTAATGAACTTAAAATGTAATATGATCTTTGATTTTTGAATTTTTTAGGTTTTTTTTTTGTTTGCTACACATTCTAGAGCTTCAGCTTTAATTTTTTTTATAACTTTTTTTTAATTATCATTATTCTCTTAGATCTTTGTTACAAGATTTTTTAACGTTTTTGTATTTCCAATATTCCAATTATTATTTTCCAATTTTTTTCTATTTTTTTTTACTTCAATTGCTTTAATTTCTTCCGTTTCTTTAGAGTCTCAAGTTAGATGCACAAATTTGTACACCTTGTGATTTTTTGTATCGTGATATTTTTCAGATTCTCTAGTTTTGTATCTGTTGTAATTTCTTAATTTTTTAAACGTTTCTGATGCTCTCAATTTTGTATGATTTTAAATTTTTTGAATTGCTTGAATTCATCTGTTTTTTACCTCATTTAACGCAAATTGAAACCGATGGCGACAAGACACGAAGAAATGCGGCGTCTTAGATAAAAAAAAACTTGCTACATTTTCTTTTTACTATTTAAAAACGAGGAAATTTAATAAATATGGCTATTCCCGTCGCCGTAATTTCTCCTCTCCGTTCGTTTATTTTGAAACGAGCTCCCAGCGCGGTCAATTACAATAATTTCCCCCGATTTTATTTACGATGTGATCCAACCTTTCCTTGTGAAGTCTCCACCTCCATTCGACCTGAAATGAAAAAGTATCCGAGCCGCACACCGTACAAAACACCTGACAGAGATATCTTAATAACTTTGTTTGACAGCTAAATTGCGCGTAGCTAAGCCAGTGTATAAACCATCGCGAGAAAATTAGTCCGTTCGACCATTCCCACTTTTTTAATTAAACCACGACGAATCCGTCCCCACCGATTTTTTGTGAGATGCGGCGACGTTTCTTAATTATTATTGTTCGACCATCGGGTAAATTAAATCCGGTCGGGCATTTTATAATTTCGGGTTGCGTGCGACGCGGGATTTTTTCTAAGGCTGCGGGCATTTTTATTGTGTTGTTTACTTAATCGTTATGGGTTTTTAACCATAGGCTCCGATATTCATTCAAACTGGGGGTATTCAAATTCCGTTTTTTAAAATTCAATGATCACATTGAAACCACTTAATTCAGTGGTGAAAAAACTCATTTTTCTTCCGCTTCCTTTATTTATTACTAATATTTAAAAATTCCTTACCTCTTTATTACTTTCTTATTACCGCTCATCCATCATGTTTCCAACGAGGGCCTCGATTACAGGTGACCAAACTTGGACGACCGGAAACGTCTCTTGTTTCGTTAAATCTTCAACACACGCAAGCTCATCAAATATGGCAAGAATCAATTAATTTTCTTACAATAATTAGAAACGCAGAAATTTCCGACAAATGTTTCGAAGCTCTTTTTGAAGAGGTAAAGTTGCAGGGATAAAAATAGTGGAGATCTTAGAGTCTCGATAAGCCAAGAACGAGAAACAAAAGTTGTTGGAACGTCGAGCAAAAGAAAGATAACGAGCGAGAAAACGTGAGTGAGAAAATTAATAAAAGAACAAGCCGCACGTTAATCTTTGCAGATTGAATCGAAGCTCTTAGCTAGTTGGTAATTAAGGCACACGAGAACGCGTTGCTAATTATTAACAGAATGCTTATTTAAATTTATTACATTGGAGCTCCATAACACTTTAGAAACCCAAATGGGTTATCCGGCAGCACACAAAACGTGCTGCTTCGATACAGAAACGATTACCAGGAAAATACAGGGTGACTGAAACTTCGAATCATTTTTGTAAGTTTTCAAACGAAAAGCTGAAGTTCTGGTTTCTTAATCAAGTGCTTGGGAGAATGAAAACCGAGGACCGATAATTTCGTATTTTTGGGTTTGTAACTATCAGACTTTCAGGTTTTTGAGTTTTTGGATTGTCAATTTTTTTGAATTTCTAGGTTTTTTACGTTTTTTTGGTCAAATTTTCAGGTTTGTAGCTTCTTCAGTTTTTGTGTTTTCTTTTTTTAACGATTTAAGTATTTGTATTTTGAAGTTATCAAGTTTCTAGTTCGTCAAGATCTCAAAGTTCTAAGATTTCAGGTTCTTAGTTTTTCTGATTCTCAGCTTTTTAGTTTTTATGTTGTGTTTATCACCGTTTTTAAATATTTATCCAGTTGTTATATTTAATTTCTTACTTTTTAAAGCTTTAAAATTTTTAAATTTTCAAGATTCTAAATTGTAGATTAGAAAATTGTTTCAAATTTTTATATTTTATATCTTTGATACTTAAGTTTTTAATTTTTTAGGTTTTTAGGTTCTCGGGTTTTTGAGTTTTCAAGGTTTTAGCTTGTCCAATTTCTATGTTAGCGAGTTCTAAGTTTTTGAGATTTATAGCTTACTAAATTTTCGGGTTCTCGTGCTTCAAGTGTGCTCAGGATTATGTAGATACTTTTAGATTATCAAGTTCTCAGTTGCTCAGGATCTCAAATTTTCGGGTTTTCAGGTTTCTGAGTTTCCTGATTTGCAGTTTTTTAGTTTTTTTGTGTCATATTTATACTAATTTTTTAAAACAATCAAATTTTTATTTCTTTTATTTCTTGGATTTTTTGGTTCTTAAATTTTAAGTTTTTAGGTTTTAGTTTTTTAATATTTTAGTTTCCATATTTTGATGCTCTAAGTTTTAGAGTTATAGCTTACTAAATTTTCGGGTTCTTGTGCTTTAAGTGTGTTCGGGCTTATGTAGATACCTTTATGTTATTAACTTCTCAGTTGCTCAGAATCTCAAATTTTTGGGTTTTTAAGTTTTTGAGTTTTTAGATTTTTTAGGGCATTTATTTAATCGATATTTAAGATACGAAGTAGTTTTTATTTTTTATTTTTAGAATTTTTCGAATTTCAAGCATCATTAGAACTTTTGAAATTTTGAGGGTCTGAAACACAACTGGAGTTATTGAAATATTTTAAATGTGTCGAATGTATGGAATTTTCCGATTTCAAAAATTTTGGAATGTTTAAAACCAGTTATTTTTTTTTGAAACTTTCAACTTTTTAGAATTCTAGAAATTCAAAAAATTCAAGGAATTGTAATTCTTTAAAGTATTTAGAACACTAGAAAATATTGGAATATTTCAAATATAAAATATGTAAAGTTGTTACAATTTTGAGAATCTATAATTAGAATCTTTGAAATTTTTAACGTTTTTAAAATTTTGGAAATTTGTAGAATATTTAAATTTATTACAATATTTACAATATTAGGAATTTTACGAAATTTTAATAATTTTGATTTTTTTAGATTTTTTACATTTGCTACACATTCCAGAGCTTCAGTTTTAATTTTTTTTATTATCATTATTCTTTTAAATTTTTTTTATAAGATTTTTTAAATTTTTCGTATCTTCTATTATACTCCTCCAATTTTACAGATTTTTTAGTTTCTTCAAATTTTCCAATTTTTTTCTAGTTTTTCCTATACTTCAATTGCTTTAATTTCTTCCGTTTCTTTAGAGTTTATTACTTTAACTTATTTCATTTTTTTTATAAATTGTTTACAAAAATTTACTTTTTTAAATCTGAAAAGTTTATAAAATTTTCAGATTGTTAGATTTATGCATTTTCAAGTTTTTACAATGACATATTTTTAATTACTCATATTTTTAAATTATTAGTTTTTCACATGTGGTATCTCAAATTTTTCAAAAAATCTATAGATGTTAATTAACTTAGAATTTTATATTTTTTATATTTTTTCAGGTTTTGATAATTTAGGATTTTTTTCATATTCTTCAAACCCTCATATTTTTAATTTGTTCAATTTTTAGTGTTTTGATTCTTAATTTTCCAAAATAATATCTAATTTTTAATTTTTTATGTTGCTGAGACTTCACATGTTTTTATTTTTTTAAAGTTTAATTTTATATTTCTAAATTATCAAATTTTTAACAATTTTGCTTAATTTTTATGTCAGGTTTTATTTAAGAATTTTGTTTTGCAAGTTATAACATTTTGAATTTTTCGTATTTTCAAGTCAAATTTTCAGATGCAGATGTGCAAATGCTTTAAAAGTTTTAGATTTGTTATTTTAATGTGCTCAATCTTTTTAGATCTTTTATAATATTTTTTTTGCAATAACTTTTGCAGTTTACTCAGTTTTCTAAATTTTATCGAGCTTATGTTTTTTTTTATATTCCCAGTTTCTCAGTTTTTACCTGATATGAAAATGATAACTTACATAAAACCTAAAACTTTTTTACATTTAACTTTAAAAAAGAAAACTAGCTATAAATTTAAACAAAAATATTAAGTCATAGACATCTACAAACTTGAAAAGGTTTTTTGTGAATACTGAAAAAAATTGAAAAATTTAAAATAAAAGTTTTCTAAAAATATAAAATATTCTTGAAATTTAGAAGCATCAACCTACAGAATTAGGAAAAATTAAACCTTATTTAGACAACTGAGGACGTAAAAAGAAAATCAAATATGATAGAAAATCAATAAATACATTCTGTTTCAAAATATTTATATTTTAATAAGTTTTTCAACCTTTCTGTTTTGATCTTAAGTTTCCAAATTACTTAAGTTTACATGTTTATTTTTCTAACTTTTACAAAATAAAAATAGTTAACCGTAAAAAAACAATAAACTTAAAAACGTAAAAATTTGAAAACTGAAATCTCAAAAAATTAAACCCGAACCTGAAAACAAAAATCTGAGAACTGGAAAGTTGTAAAAACCTTAATGTGATTCAAAAATAAGAAATAAAAAATTTATATTTAAACAATTATAACAAAAAATGCTCTAGATTCGAATTATTGATGCTCAAACATATTAATTAAATAATAAATAATAATATAAACATGTCTAGATTTGTAGAACTTTCATGAAGTTTCTAAAACAAGGTGTGAAGGTCTATAATTCCAATTAAATTAATTATAATCGAACCGATCGATAAATCTTGTATTTCTTTAACATTTCCTTGACACTTTTGTCCGTTCTCCTTCTTTGTGTAGCGATTATCAGCTTTTTAAGAAAAAACATGCACTAATTCAAAGCGGCGATAAGTAATTTGTCCAACAAAAGTCGATTGTTATAGACAATAACACGCAGACATAATAAATAAAACATCCATTATTCTCAAGCGGGTCATTTGTAAGTTCTTTCTTCTCCGCCGCCGCCAAAGATAACAGCGATTTAATAACACAAATTACGTTCTTTTTCCCGACTTCTAACCTCACATTATCTTAACTCTCGTGTTTGTTTTAATCAATAACATTCATAGCTTGTAATTGATAACATAGCTCTCTCGTTTCGAAATCTCAATTTCTGCTCTCCATGCAATTAATAAATGTAATTCGTTCTACAAATTACCGAATCCAAATAAACAATCAAGTTGGATTTATGGCATTTTCCAATTATATTTATGCCGCGCGTTGGGCATTAATTGCGGGCAAACATAAAAACAACACCGCATTGTCCTGGGAGGATCACTGTTGTTATCTCGTATAATTGCGTCCCCGGATTGGGGACTCCGGGGCGGAAAAATGCGTTTTTTTCGAGCGGGGGATCGCGTGCGGATATTTCAATTTACCGTCTCGGCACGGTCGTTTTGTGTTGTTTTGATCCAGCACCTCTGAAATATTGGCCAGACAGCTTGGAAGTTCATGCAACGTCATTCAAGGCCCGAACCTGTTATTGGAACTGTCTGGAAGAATTACTATGAAATGCTAAAATTCTAATTAAATGAGTACGGGATACGCACGAACGGAAATTTGCATTATTCGGGATGGACGGGGGCGGACTCAAATTATTATATTCCACGATAAACACGACGAATAAGCGAAATTTCGGTAATTGCTCTGAGGATAACAAGTTTATTGACGAAACGAGCCGCGTGCGTATAATTTCGGAAGAACCAGTCAAATTGAACAATTCGAAATTTTCAGTTTTTATGTCATCATTAAATCATGAATTTTTTTTTTTGTTTTTAGGTTTTATAATCCTATACAATTAATAAGCATTTTAGAAATAACATTTTTTTCAATTTTATTGTTACAGACAAAGACAAAAGATACAAAACCTAAATAAAAAATTAAAAATTTTAATTCGTGTTCAAAATTAATTTCTGTTTTTTTTTTGGTGTTTACAAATTTAAAATTATATATAACAAAACATCAAAGTAGCATTCTAAATTTTTATAATTATAGCTTTATAAGTAAAAAAAAAATACAGTCTAAGAGAAAATACGGTAAAATATTAATTTAGCCTAAAACTAGGATTTCGAAAAACATTACATTTTGTTACACGATTTTGTAATTTTACAATAATATTAATAAGCATGTTTAAAAAAGCAACATCTACTTTCTACTGCTGCAGTGTCATAAATATAAATATTATAATATCTTTTCTAAATTTAGAATCCTCTTGAATATTAAATATTCCAAAAAATGTTTACTTTATTTCTGGTTTTTGTATTTTCAGAGAAAGAATAATACTGTCAAAAACAGTGATTTTCTCAAATTTTATTGTTACAGTCTTGTAAGTGTAAAAGTTACAGACTCTTAAAAAATGATGAAAAAATTTGAATCGTCCTATAAACAAATATTACTAAAAAATTCCATTTTTATTTCACGTGTTCGTAAGTTTACACAAAAAATAAATAGTCAAATCAAAAATAGCAGTTTTTCAAAATTTTATTATTAATGCTTCAAAAGTGTAAAAGTTACATAATGTTGAAGAATATGTAGTTTTAAATCGTACGAAACAGAATTTTCCAAAATTTTTTTACTTAATTTTACGTTTGTAGAATTTCAGACAAAAAATATACTTGTCAAAACCAAAAGTCTTTGTAAATTTTGTTGTTACAGCTTAATAATTGTAAAAGTTACAGACTCCTAAAAAATGTTGAAAAAACTTGAATCGTCCTACAAACAAATATTTCTAAAAATTTTCTTTTTTATTGCACGTGTTTGTAATTTTAAACAAAGAATCAACATATCAATAATAACAATTTACTAAAATTTTATTGTTAAAGCTTCAAAAGTGTAAAAGTTACATAACTTAAAATAGAAAGGTTGCAAAATTTTACTTTGTTGTTAAAGCGAAAAGTTTAAAAAAAATACGTTTTGTAACTTCACACGAAGATAACAACCTTATAAAATTTTATTGTTGTAATCACAAGTATAAAAGTTACGGAATCTTAAAGAAAATATAATTGTAAAAAAATAATTTTAATTTTCAAAAAATTTTTTACTTTATTTTACATTTTTGTAATTTCAGACAAAGAATAGCCCTGTCAAAAGCAGCGATCTTTCCAAATTTTGTTGTTACAGCTTTATAAGAATAAAAGTTACAGACTCCAAAAAATGTTGAAAAAGTTTGAATCGTCCTAAAAAAAAATATTTCTAAAAATTTTCTTTTTTATTGCACGTGTTGGTAATTTTAAACAAAGAATCAGCATATCAATAATAGCAATTTCCTAAAATTTTATTGTTAAAACTTCAAAAGTGTAAAAGTGACATAACTTAAAACAAAAAATTTCTAAAATTTCACTTCGTCCTTCAAACAAAATGTTAAAAAAAAAACGTTTTGTAACTTAAAACAAAAAAGCTGCAAGATTTTATTTCATTCTTAAAACGAAAAGATTTTTTTTGTTGTTATAGCTGCATAAATGCAAAAGTTACAGAAGCTAAAAAAATGCAAAATAACTCCGATTCCTTCTAATAACATAATTTTTAATGTTACAATTTTGTAATTTTACAAAAATAATAAGCATATCATAGAAGCTTAAAAAATGTTGAATCGTCGAACAACAAACATTTCTACAATTTTTTTGTTTTATTTCACGTTTTTGTAATTTTAGACAAAAATTAAGCTTGTCATTTATTTTTTAATTTTGTTGTCACAGTTTTGGAACTGTAAAAGTTAAAGAATTTCAATAATTTTGATTCTTTTTTTCTATTATTAATGTGTTATTGCCTAATTTTGTAATTTTCTAAGCATTTCAAAGAAAGTAAAATTCTACTAATTTAATTGTTGTAGTCTTATAAATGCAAAAGCATCTACAAGAAAATGTTGAAAAAATTTTGATTCTTTCTAAAATAAAAAAGGAGCAGGAACCTCTGGGGTGTTTTTTTGCAATTTTTTGGTTTATTTTTTGAATGTTAAACAAGCTCGATGAATGCGATGATCTATCTCAAGAATGTTCTCCTTCTCGTCCAAGATCTCATCTTGTTGATACCATCTCCATAATGGAATGTAGCAACCCATGTATCCCCAACAAAGCCCGTCGTACAAATCCGAACAGATTTTCGGTCTGTAATTCATATCTGATTATGCCATTAACACCTACATGCCTCCAAAATAACTCAACACAACACCAAGGCATGTTTATCAATTATGCATCCAGGACCGGACCCATTCCGGAAAACTACCTAAAAGCCTCTCACATGATTAAATTAGGTTTTACAGAACTCGTCTCGAGTCCGGTTTCGAAAATCTCCAATTTATTCGTCGTTTCTCATCCGCCGGACAAAGAATCGCGGTTCTGGCCGGTCATATCTTACGATAATAACTCGGATGATTTTTTCTCTAGCGTTAATAAAGCCGTCACTGTACATAATCGGGCCGACAGAGCGGACGGAGCCTCCAGCCAAGGTGCTAAGCCCCGGGGGGCGACACATTCACCTTCATAAATCATTTGTGTTATTATCCGCGAGGGGCCAGGTGTGGAGACGTCTTCGGAGACCGCTGGCTGAGGCGAGAGCCCTGTCACGAACCCGAAAAGACCGACAAATTTTAAACATTTTTCAACGAAAAGGAAAAAGGAGGAGATTTTTGAAAAAGGTTGGGCTTTGGTGAAAGCTTGAAAGGCAATCATAAATTATTTGAGACGGCAATTTGGGTAATTTTTGGGTACGATCGCCAAGAGGTTTTCGAGAGATAATTTTTGTTTATTAACTACTGGCACCATAAAGCAATCAGAAATAATGTTAAATTATGACGGCGATTTGCTCGTGAAATACTAAGCACCATATGTTGCAAGTTTTTTTTTAATTTTTTTTTAAGGTTTAGTTCTTCAGCTTCTCCGTTTACACCTGTTTCAAAATTAAGGATTTTTATTTTTGGAAATCTAAATTTCCAAGTTTCTTGGTTTTTTGTTCTTTCACTCTTTTAATTTTGTTTTTATGGTTTTATGGTTTTGGGGCTTTTATTTTGCTAATTTTAGATTTTAGAACTCTATAAACAAACTATTTAGATCTCGTTTAGTTTTCGGGTTTTTATGTCTACAATTTTTGAAATTTTGAGTTGTTTAATTTTCGAACCCTTGACTTTTTCAAATTTTAAAATTTTTAGGTCTTCTTTTAGGATTTCAAATTCTCAGTTTTTTGGATATTTAGATTAAAATATTTTGGTTTTAAAATTTTAGATTTTTTATATCTCGGATTTTTAGATTCTTGTCAGGTTTTAATTTTTTAGGTTCTTAGTTTATCCTTTTTTTGTCAATTTTGCAAAATACAAACATTTCAAATTTTTTAATTTTTCATTGATTTGTGAGGTTTTTTAAGTTTTGTTTTACTTTTCAGGTTTTTGTATTTTAAAATTTTAACATTTGCGCAAATCTTTAGATTTTAAAAGATTTTAGACTTTCGGATTTTCAAACCTTAAAATCGAACCTTTTAAAATTTTAAAACCTAAAGATCTAAAAGCTTCAGGAATCAAAAAGCGTATGAAACTTCAACTCACCTGAAAAAACCTGAAAAAATAAAAACAATGAAATTTTGCCAAACCTAGAAATTCTTAAGAACAATGCTTTAAATTCTTAACAAGAAATTAAGTTTAAAATGAGAAATTTACGTTATGTAAAAAATTAAGAATAAATTTGATAAATTTAGAAATTACAAAACCCGAATATTCAGCCAATGAGAGTTAGAGAACTGAGATTAGCCGTAAGTCTAAAATGTGTCCAGATTTTTGCTAAGGAACTAAGAAATTGAGCACAGAAATGTAAATCTTGAAGAATCATAAAAACCTAGCACGCCCTGACAATCTAAAAGCTTAGGAACATTGTCTAACTTTATAAAAATTAAAGAAGTAGGACGTCTGAAATTAAAAACGAACGACAACAAAAAAAGCCTAAATGGCCTGTAAGTTGAAAAATTGCAAAACTTGGGTTTTGCAAAATTGAGAAGCCTACAACCTTCTTAGAACCTCAAAAATGAAGGGTCTAAAAAAAACTGGCACTAACCCAACACTTGTATATAAAAAACTGAAAATTTAGGAATCTCGTATAATGTGGCTTAAATTTCTAAATGAACCGAAAACCGAAAACCTAAGAAATTGACAAAGACTCATAAAAATTTAGAAGGCTCTGACCTTGTCTAACTTTCTACAAATTAAACTACTGAAATTAAAAAACAGCGGTATCAAAAAAGCCCAAGTGACCTGTGCGTTTAAAAATTTCAAGACTCGGGTTCTGCAAAATTGAGAAGCCTACAACCTTCTTAGAACCTCAAAAATTAAAGGTCTGAATAAATCTGGTATTAAGCCAACACTTGTATGTAAAAAACTGAAAACCTAGGAATCTCGTAAATTTCTAAATAAACAGAAAACCGAAAACCTAAAAAACGGTCAGAAAATTTATCAAAACCCAAGAAGTATTTTTGTAAAAAACGAGAAACCTGAATTTGTTTCAAATTTTGAGAACTGAGAAATTTTAGAATTTAACAACTGAAAAATTGGGGACTAAAGATATGAAAACCTACGACGGCTTATAAACCTAGAATGTTTTAAAAACTTAGGTTTTGTAAAACTAAGAACTGTGTACTTAAACGCAGCAAAAAATTTCTAAATTCTTGGACAGTAAGAATTTAGAATTTGAGAAACCTAAAATGTAGACTAATTTGTTTTAAATTTTAGTAAAAATAAAGATGAGTAGTTAGAACGACTTATAAACCTGAGAACCTGGGATATTTGTCAACTTCTAGAATGTGAATGGCTTTTATGAATGTCATAGAATTAGAACCTAAAGAAACTAAGAATCTGTGAAATCTAAATATAGGATTTGCTAACTTGAGAATTACAAAATTTAGCATTTATTAGAATAGTAAAAAATTATTTTTTGCTTAAGAAAATGAAAAACTTCAGATGCTAAGGATATAGAAAATAGTAAATACATTTACCTACTATTAGCTTGTGAAGGTACAGAATGAAAACCTGGGCATTGAAAATTTGAGAAATGTTTGACATAATTGAGAACTTGATAAGTTTAGAAACAACAAAATTATAAAAACCTAAGATGACCTGTAAACCTTAGAGCATCAAAAACTTACAATTTCTACAAATCCTGTATTCTGAGTCCGAGTAATAACATGCCAAAATTTTGAGAATTTAAGAATTTTAGAATGTCAATTTTTTAATTTTAAAATTTAGACAAACAGATATAGACTTGATAAATTTAGTACCAAAAAGAGCACAAAAAGTAAAGTCAACCTGTAAACCTGAGAACAACAGAAAACCTAAGATTTCTAAAAACCTAGACGTCGATTTGAGAAGCTTACAATTTAAAACAATATTGTAAATGATAAAGGCAGAAGAACTTGATAAAACCTGAAACGAACAATAAAACTAACACTTATAATTTTTAAAATCTGCAAAGTTCTGCAAGCCAAAGAACCTTAAATGCGGTCTTTTTTAATTTTAGAAAACTTAGATTTAAAAATTACAGAAAAAACACGGAGAAGCTAAGCTACTTAAAACTATGAAAATCTGAGAGCCTAGAAAAATCAAAAATTTCTGATCTGAGAAATTTTCAAAATTTTAAAGCTCGAACTCTGAGAAATTAAAAATCTAAGAACGTGGTAGTTGAATATCTAAAAACTGAGAAACTGAAAGTTAGAGAAATTCAAATCTAGGTTGATTTGCGGGCAATGTGGGCATGATTTTTAAATAAGGTTTTAAAAATCATAAACTTTATTAATATTGCAGAAACCGAGAGTTATTAAAAACCAAAGAAAATGATTCAAATTTTGACATAATTTCTCCACTAATTTTTTTAACAGACATGCCTTTAAATAAATTTACACTAACGATTAGAAAACCCTCGCAATAAAGACCGCACGTCGTAAATTCAGACAGGCACTTTTGAATGAATGATATTACCATTTCAAACAATTTTTTGCATTCTATTGTGTTTTGGTCATTCGTTTCCGATGTCAAATAGAAACCGCACGTAATAATTAAGTACCATTATTTCCAACAATGCATTTCTAATTGAACCATATTGTTATTGACAGCTGTAAAAACATAAACATGCCGCCTTTTTTCTAAAACCTACGTTAATGTAACTTTTCTTCTTTTTGTTTAAGCGTTTTCGTTGCAGAAGTTGTAGGTGAAACTCGTCTAACCGAAATTGAATTTAAACCGTGTAGGAGGAATCCGTTCCGTAAATGAGCAGCCCTGGGGCGCACATTTTTCAACTATAAAAATAACAATTATAATAATGATAATAATTACAGCGTTCTGGACAGTTTCAAAAGTGATTGATTGGAGAAAAGTCCGCGCGTCTATTTCAGTGACCGCCACAGAAATCTCAGCGAGATTATCTTATTGTGTTATGTTATTAGAGACCGTGACAGTTTAATGTAGTGTGAAATATGACCGAAACTTCTAACAGCAATACCACAATTCGTTTCCAGTTAATCCTTTAAGACAGCTAAAGGAGTCGAGAACGAATATCCGCTGCAAAGAAATGTAGAAAACCCCGTACGGACAGCTTTAAGTCAAGCTTTGTAATTGAAAGCGTTTCTTCTTAATCATGTTTTTAAAGTCTCAGAAAATGGCTTTTTTCTGTCACCTATGCCTCGTAAAGCTCGCCATTGTATGCAAGTAGTAATAAGCAATTCCGCGCAACGCTCCGAGCTAAAAGTAATAAAGTTTATTTCTTCATTAAGCACCTCGCCGTCGTTCGATTTGTTTTTGTCATTTTCACGTAGACGAAGACGTTCGCAGAAGCATAAAGTTTACGACGATTCGAAGAGCAAGAATCGCACTTCTTCTAATTAAAATCTCGAAACGAAACTGTTAATAAAGCCATTTTGCAAGCAACAATTTTCCGTGGCACGTCGTGTGGGAAATTATGGGCTTTGAGGTGGTGGTTCAAAGAGCCAAGCTCGTAATTTCGACGCTGAATCAATTTTTATTTTGTGGACTTCGCCTTGTATTTTGTACTTTATAGCGCGGCGTAATTTCCTTGTGTTGCCTTCATTATTTACGGTTTTATAAAATACACAAGTGAAATATTGAGACGGGATCACGATATTAAATGATTCTGTGGGTGAAATTCTTTTGAGCTTGCATGCGAGATTTGCATACGGACTGCGGGGCAGAGATAGCTTATGTAACGTGGACACTAACGGATTTTTACTTCTTTTGCTTTTGTGCGACGTTAACCGACCAAGAAATTGCTAACTGATTGAATATCGACTATCTCAGAACTTAACTGGAATAATATATTCATATTTTAATTTTTACTACACTTTAATGGACGCATAAAAGCCTAAAACTATAATGAGTGAAAAGTCAGGTGATCAGTAAATCATCAAAGCTTACAAACTTAAGAATTAGCTTAGTTTTTAGTACTAACTATAGATACTGAGACACTCTTGTTCTAAATACAACAAATTTGTAGCTTACAAATTCTAAATGGCAAAATCTTTGTACTTTTATTCTCGATTTTGCATGTCATCAATTTATATTTTTATATACAGGGTGAATCACAAATGTATATACACAATAGTGCGATATCGGTCGATCCTGCGTTTCGCATTCATGACATGAGACTTTTTAACAGTCCAGGACCGTACTCAACTCAATTATTTTTAATGGAACGCATTTTTTTTACAAATTCTAATTTGTTGGAATAAATATTTTAAATGCATTTTTTTTTTATTTTGAATGCAAGATTGCCACGTTTTTTAATTTTTTTTATACAAAATTTGCGTATGTTCAATTGTAGTAAATTTTTGACATTATTATTATTACGACTTGATTACTGATTTTTTTTTAAATGTAACACCGTATGTACCATCGGATTTTTTTTATGATTTTTTATTTTTGTTCAGTACAAGAGATATCTAAAACTTGTTATTTTTGAGATATCGTAACTTTTATTTTTAAATTGCCACATAAATGTAATAATTATTCGTTAGAAGTGGGCTCGGTTTAGATTTTACGAGCAATAAAATTCATCTACGCAAAAAAATATTAGGTGAAGTACTCTTTAATTGCTTCAAATTTTATAGAATTATTTGCTTAAAATTGTTGTTTTTTGCGATTGGTTTTGTTTTTTTGATTTTTCAAAATATTAGTGCATTTTTTGAGTTTTACAATTTTTGTTAGAATTTCTAAAATCTTTTGGGGTCTGGTTTTTTCAAATGTTTTGGATTCTTTGTACTTTTTTATCCTCAGGACTTTTTAATTTTTTAGATACATTGAAAGTTTGAAGATTTTAGATTTTAGAAATTTTAGATTTTTTTTAGAATTTCTCAGTTCTCTAAAGTAAAAAAAATTACTATTTTAGGTTTTTTACTTTAGGTTTTTATGGTTTAATCTTTAAATTCTTAGATTCTCAGTTTTGCAACATTAAAAATTAAAGTCAATATTCTAGTAATTTCCCAGGTTTGCAGGTCGCCTTAACAACTATATTTTTACAACTGCCAACGCCTAGGTTTTTTTTGTGTCTTGTTAAGTTGAAGATATCAGGTTTCCGTTTGTTTTTTTTTTAAAGAGTAAAAATGTTCGTCTGAATTTTAATACTAAAAATAGACATATTCGGATTAGCAAAATTTAGGTTTTTAGGCGTGTTCTTACCCGAGTTGTCCAGGTTGCTGTTTTCTCGGTGATTATAGGTTTTTATGCATTCATAGATTCTAAACTTTTGGAGTTTTCGGGTTTTAAAAACTTTCTTAAATTTTTAGTGCCCAGGTCTTATTAAAGTTAAAAATAGGTTTATTTTAGGTTTTACAAGTTTTTAGTGTCTAAACTCACAATTTTTTTTGAGTTTTACAAATTTCAAATTCCAAGCTTCTTAATTTCGCAAAATCTATTATTTTAAAATCTTAAAATTTGACAGGTACTCAATTTTCTAAAGCTGAAACCAATTAGTCTACATGCCAGATTTTTATTTTTTACAAAAATCTGTGATTTTCGAGTTTATAAGTTATGATTTTTTTGGTGTCTCTTAGTTTTTCAGTTCTTAGTTCTTAGTTTCTTACATTTGCAGGTAGTCCTAGGTTTTTTAATTAGTGTGCATTCTAGGTTTTTCAACTGTTTACTGTCCAGGTTTTTTCAGTAATCCTAGATTTTTTCAGTTCTAGATCTTCTTAGATATTTCTTATTCTCAGATATTCTTAAAAAATCAGAAAAATCATAATTTTTGTTACGCTTTTAGATTTTTATGATTTTATATTATGTGTTCTAAAAAGCCTATATTCTAGACGCCTCAATTTTGCAAATCTCCGATTTTAATTTTTTTTAGATCTAGCAATTTCCAGGTTGTCTTAGGTTTTTACGGAATCTCTGGTTCGTTATTTTCAGGTTTCTACTAAATTCACAAAGTTAGGCCACGTTCTAAAACCTTGGGGTTCTCAAGCTTTCGCGTTTTTAGGTCGTCTTAGGTTTTTATGATTCCGCTGAGTCTACATTTCAAAGTTTCCAGTTTCTTTCTTTTCAACATTCAAAAATCTAACCATATATTAGGCTTCCTCGATTCTCAGAGTCTACAGGAATTTTTACCAATGTTACGTTATTTAATTCTCATTGACTAGATTATTTTAGTTTTGTATTTTTTAAGTTTAATTCATCAACAGATTTCAGAAATTTGTATTCTTTAGGTTTCAACGAATTTTTAAGTTTTTCAATTTTTTTAAGTTGAAAAACTTAAATTTTTAACTATAATAAAAACTTTACTAAAAGTTGAAAAACTGTAAAATAATTGTTTTTTTTCAAAAATCTAGGAAAACCTAAATTTGTGCTTTTTTACGCAAAATTTTATAAAGAATTTAATAATGAGTCTAAAATTTATTTACGCCTTTAAGTTTAGGAGTTACTCGGTTTTAAAATTTTGAAAAACTGAAAAATAAAAACCCTGAAATTTTAAAATCTAAAATTCAATAAAATCTACTGAATTACCACACTGAGAGCTTAAAAACCTGAAAATTGAATAAATATGGAATAACGTCTAGAAATCTAAAAAGTTAAAAATCTGGTAAAATATGATTTTCAATAACTGGGAGCCTTCAAAAGAAATTTCAAAAATTGAGCACATGGGAACCATTTCTGAAATGTGAGAACTATGTATGGAAAACTTTAAAGGCTTAAAAACTTGAATTTGAATTTAGTGGAAAATGAAATTTTCAAAAACTTAAAAACTAGAAAATATAATAACCTGGCAACCTTAAACTTAGAACTCTAGATAACAGTTCGAAAATCAGAAAACTAGGCAAATTGAACAAGAAATTGGCAAGAAGAAAAAGTCTAAGAGCTTACAACATAGAAATTGAAATAAATATTTTCGTGGCTTTCCAGGTTTATAGGGCACCTGTTTTTATAATTGCCAAGGTTTTCAGAAATTTTAGATTTTTTAGTATTTTTAAATTTACAGGTGATCTTAGGTTTTTGTCCTTTTTTAAGCTAAAGTGATCAAGTTTCGTTTTATTTTTTTTTAAGTAAAAATCATAATTTTTTGTCTAAATTTTAATATTATTAGAATTCGCAAAATTTAGGTTTTTAGGCGTGTTTTTACTCAAGCTCACAACGTCTAGGTTTTTTGAAATTGTAAGTATTTGCTGTTTTGAGGTTTACAAGTGACTCTAGGTTTACATAATAAATAAAGTCTGAGGATCTAAAAACTACACAAATTAAAAAAGAAATCATAAAAAAATAAGTCTAAAAACTGAACCAAAAAGAAAAATATTTGAAAATATAATAATTGGAAATTTTTATTTATAACAAATTAAAACGTTTGTTTTTTTTTTAAAGAGTAAAAATGTTCGTCTGAATTTTAATACTAAAAATAGACATATTCGGATTAGCAAAATTTAGGTTTTTAGGCGTGTTCTTACCCGAGTTGTCCAGGTTGCTGTTTTCTCGGTGATTATAGGTTTTTATGCATTCATAGATTCTATACTTTTGGAGTTTTCGGGTTTTAAAAACTTTCTTAAATTTTTAGTGCCCAGGTCTTATTAAAGTTAAAAATAGGTTTATTTTAGGTTTTACAAGTTTTTAGTGTCTAAACTCACAATTTTTTTTGAGTTTTACAAATTTCAAATTCCAAGCTTCTTAATTTCGCAAAATCTATTATTTTAAAATCTTAAAATTTGACAGGTACTCAATTTTCTAAAGCTGAAACCAATTAGTCTACATGCCAGATTTTTATTTTTTACAAAAATCTGTGATTTTCGAGTTTATAAGTTATGATTTTTTTGGTGTCTCTTAGTTTTTCAGTTCTTAGTTCTTAGTTTCTTACATTTGCAGGTAGTCCTAGGTTTTTTAATTAGTGTGCATTCTAGGTTTTTCAACTGTTTACTGTCCAGGTTTTTTCAGTGATCCTAGATTTTTTCAGTTCTAGATCTTCTTAGATATTTCTTATTCTCAGATATTCTTAAAAAATCAGAAAAATCATAATTTTTGTTACGCTTTTAGATTTTTATGATTTTATATTATGTGTTCTAAAAAGCCTATATTCTAGACGCCTCAATTTTGCAAATCTCCGATTTTAATTTTTTTTAGATCTAGCAATTTCCAGGTTGTCTTAGGTTTTTACGGAATCTCTGGTTCGTTATTTTCAGGTTTCTACTAAATTCACAAAGTTAGGCCACGTTCTAAAACCTTGGGGTTCTCAAGCTTTCGCGTTTTTAGGTCGTCTTAGGTTTTTATGATTCCGCTGAGTCTACATTTCAAAGTTTCCAGTTTCTTTCTTTTCAACATTCAAAAATCTAACCATATATTAGGCTTCCTCGATTCTCAGAGTCTACAGGAATTTTTACCAATATTACGTTATTTAATTCTCATTGACTAGATTATTTTAGTTTTGTATTTTTTAAGTTTAATTCATCAACAGATTTCAGAAATTTGTATTCTTTAGGTTTCAACGAATTTTTAAGTTTTTCAATTTTTTTAAGTTGAAAAACTTAAATTTTTAACTATAATAAAAACTTTACTAAAAGTTGAAAAACTGTAAAATAATTGTTTTTTTTTTCAAAAATCTAGGAAAACCTAAATTTGTGCTTTTTTACGCAAAATTTTATAAAGAATTTAATAATGAGTCTAAAATTTATTTACGCCTTTAAGTTTAGGAGTTACTCGGTTTTAAAATTTTGAAAAACTGAAAAATAAAAACCCTGAAATTTTAAAATCTAAAATTCAATAAAATCTACTGAATTACCACACTGAGAGCTTAAAAACCTGAAAATTGAATAAATATGGAATAACGTCTAGAAATCTAAAAAGTTAAAAATCTGGTAAAATATGATTTTCAATAACTGGGAGCCTTCAAAAGAAATTTCAAAAATTGAGCACATGGGAACCATTTCTGAAATGTGAGAACTATGTATGGAAAACTTTAAAGGCTTAAAAACTTGAATTTGAATTTAGTGGAAAATGAAATTTTCAAAAACTTAAAAACTAGAAAATATAATAACCTGGCAACCTTAAACTTAGAACTCTAGATAACAGTTCGAAAATCAGAAAACTAGGCAAATTGAACAAGAAATTGGCAAGAAGAAAAAGTCTAAGAGCTTACAACATAGAAATTGAAATAAATATTTTCGTGGCTTCCCAGGTTTATAGGGCACCTGTTTTATAATTGCCAAGGTTTTCAGAAATTTTAGATTTTTTAGTATTTTCAAATTTACAGGTGATCTTAGGTTTTTGTCCTTTTTTAAGCTAAAGTGATCAAGTTTCGTTTTATTTTTTTTTTAAGTAAAAATCATAATTTTTTGTCTAAATTTTAATATTATTAGAATTCGCAAAATTTAGGTTTTTAGGCGTGCTTTTACTCAAGCTCACAACGTCTAGGTTTTTTGAAATTGTAAGTATTTGCTGTTTTGAGGTTTACAAATGCTTCTAGGTTCACATGATAAATAAAGTCTGAGGATCTAAAAACTAGACAAATTAAAAAAGAAATCATAAAAAATAAGTCTAAAAACTGAACCAAAAAGAAAAATATTTGAAAATATAATAATTGGAAATTTTTATTTATAACAAATTAAAACGATTGATACTGACAACCTTAAACTGGGAAACCCGGGAAAGATTCCAAAAGTCCGAGAACCTTAAAGCCTAACTCAACAAAAGCCTAAAACCCAAAAATTGATGTAAAAAAAGTGAAAAACTGAAAACTGATTTTACAAAACTTCAAAAATTGATATTACCAGAAAGCGACTTGACTTTTGATGAATTACCAGAAAACCTGAGAAACTGAGTTTTATGAACCTGAGAAGTTAGGTTTTAAATTATCAGAATGATTTGCTAAAAATTTGTTTGCTTATATTTGAATTTTTAAGGTTCAGTGGCAAATAGGAAATATCTGCTTGGAACTCTGGTATTGAAGCGTCTTCACCTGAATGGTTTATTTATAAATATTTATTAAAATTTATAAAAATATCTATAAATAAGCGATGAATAAGCACGTCTTGCGCCGTGGGTCTTCTAAAGCGGTTTCACAATTAAAGAAGATCCTATACAAAAGACCTCTCATATTTCTTCGAACTGAAGACGTGAGAAATACTATAATGAAGATAAAATCGCTTCCTCATTTAATTAATTGCAGTATACATGTTAAAATACACAATATAATGTTCAAAAAGTCAGCTGTCTTAATTATTAACACGCATTGTTCCAGTCCTAATAAAAATGGAAATAACAGAATTAATTACAACAACAAACTCTCATCCTTATCACCAAATAGAAATAAATTAGACCAAAATTTCCCTATATTAAATAAAATATTCATAATTACATTATTATGATAATGTTCAAAGCGTATTAATCTAATTACGCTTTTGATGGATATTTCTGAAACAAAGCGCAGGTGTTTGAAAGCTATAAATTAAAAACTAATTAATTTCCAGCTTTTTTTCTTCAAAACCTGTACCTGCATCACAGTTGGAGATTCCGACGTTGAAAAAAAAAACGCTGACCCGATTACCACAACTTGTTTCAATTTGTTACCCTGAAACTTACAAATGATCTGTGAAAGCGAAGAAAAATCGTGTCATTCTTAATCAACATCGACAAATTAAAACTGGAACGAATTCGTCTTGTAATTTATGGACAGTTCGCCGTTTTATGGACGTTATTATTTAAAAATCCATTATTTTAAGTGGTGATTTGCGTAAATGAACATGTTAATCTCGTCCAGGTGGTTGGGACTAAAAATCCATAAAATAATATGGGGATCGAGATGGTTCAATAATGGTTGGGACGAGCTGCCCCAGGGCTAACGCTATTATTAGCTATAATATAGTGATTGATGTCCCACTGTGACCTCTGACATGTGAGAATTTCACGTGTTTAACACCTAGCCCTTAGCAAGGAAATAGGATGAAAAATGGTTGAAACTTATCCTCGAAAATCAACTTGGAAGTTTTTTACGAAGCTCGGAAAAATCTTCGGCCTTTCTATTCATAGCCAATTATCGTTCGACTACATTTCAGATTTATTAAAATTAACTGTGACTATTACCAGGCTCAGAATACCAGCAAAAACTGACAACTCTATACGTTATTATACATCACAAATAACATCTTAAATTGCCTTCACCTCAGTCCCATTATGAACATTAGGTGCAGCTTTCAAACTAATTAAATATATTACAACCACAATCCATTACACCATGCGCTCTGCAGGAGACCTGAAGAAGGTGTGGGTGTACATGAATATATTAATAACATAATCAACACAGAGAAGAAGCGTGAACAAAAACTGAGACAAGAAATAAATGTCTCTATTGAGTTGAGGCTCCATCCATCAATTCACTCGTTTGGAGTAGTATTTTGTAATCTTGACTCAGGATTTATATTGTTTTGAATTGTTTTTTGATGGTCAAATTCTTAGGTTTTCAGGGTTTTCAACAAGGTGACAAAATATCAAAGTTTCGTGGAAAAATACTTTCTTCAGTTTCAGTTTTCAGTTGTTTTTCAGGTTGTTCTAGCTCTTAAAGTCCGTCTTCAAATTCCGAGATTTTCAAGTTTTTTAGTTTCTAGTTCTTCAGTTGTTCTCATTTTATTTATTTTTTGATTTTTTAGTTATTCAAATATTCAGACTTGTGTTTTTTACGCTAATAAAATTTTAAATTTCAGGTATTTTTTAGATTTTGTAAAATTAAAAAACAAAAAACTAAACTTTACACTAAATTTAATTATACGTAGGCTTTGTCATGTTTTGAAAACTTATTTTTGTTTGAAAACTTCCAAAATTTGTTTTTCTAGTAGCATTTTTTTAACCACGTTTTCATAACAAGGTAATATTTAATAATAAGAAATATTTTTACACTTATTAGAAATACTTAAAAATCAGCTTTTATCAGATTTTTAACGTTAAATTTGATTGTTTTTTTTCACGTTGTTCTAGCGGTTAAATTCTGTCTTCAAATTTACAGGTTGTTAAGTCTTCTAGTTCATAGTTTTTTAGATGTGCTCATATGCCCTAATTTTTACTTTTCCAGTTTTCCAAAAATTTAGACTTTTGCTTTTACTCGGAGTTTAAAAACTTTACAAAAATTTAAACTTTACAATAAAAAAAATTATACGTAGACTGACACATTTTCATTCGAAAACTTCCAAAATTTGTTCTCCTGGTAGCATTTTTTTCAACCACATATAGCAAATTTTTATGTAACAATAAAAAAGATTGTTACACTTAGAAATACTTGAAAATCAGCTTTAGAAAAAATGTACAAAAATTTAATGTCGAATTAAAAAATCTTAACCTATTTGCATATTTTTTTTTGTTTAAACTAATACTTTCGAAAGTTTGAATGCTTTTTTACTTATTCAACAATTAGAATCAAAATTGTTTAAGTTTTTAGATTGTTAGGTTTCCAAATTTTATATTCTGAAAATACTCTAAAACTTATTTAGGTCATTATCTTTTTAGAATTCATATTTATTTTTTTGAGATTTTAGGAATTTGTTTTAGAATCTTCAGGTTTTCAATTGCCAAGTTTTTTAGGGCCTAAGATTCTCAGGTTTGTTTGTTTGTTATTTTTTCAGCTTTTACTCATTTAAGTTTTCAGGTCGTCAGGTTTTCCCAAAAGATTTAATTTTTATGGGTTTTCAAATGGAGATTTTTAGATTTTCGTACTCATGTATTGTGACATTCTGAGATTTTCAATGCTGAAGTTTTAAGCTTCCGATATTCCGAGATTCTAAGCTAATGGGATGGTCTGAATTTTAAAATTTTAAAATTTTTTAGTACTCAGTTGTTTAAAATTTATATTACTTTTTTTATTCTTATTATTTTACTTTTGTTTCTTCAAAATTTTTTCAATTTTTAGGTTCTCATTGTGAAATTCTTCGATTTCCAGATTTTTAATCTTTACAATTAGATATAAGTTGCTAGGTTTTTAGATTTTTAGGTTTTCAGGTTCTGGGATTATCAGGTTGCTTATTTTTGAGGTTTCACATGATTTCACATTATGAGAATATCTTAAAACCTATTTTCCTACATTTTTAGTTATTCTGAAATTTTTAAATTCTAAGATCGTAGATTCGGAAACATTAATTTTTCTCTATATTCTGATATTCTTAGATTCTAATATTATAAATCAAAGCTCGGAAACCAAAAACTTGAAAAACTTGAAATCTGAAAATCTATGAGCTAACAATCAAAATCTTAACTGATAGACTATAAAGTTGACAAATTAAATTAATTTTATTTTCTAGTACAAAAATTACTAAATTTTGGTCAAAAATATTAATTAAATATTAATCTCAAACATTTCAAAATCTAAGAATATTAGATAGAATGTAGATATTAAACTTAGATTTTTTCATATTTTTGCCACAAATTTTGATAATCTCATTGTCAGAACAAAAAAAGGCAGAATTTGCAAAATTTAAAGAATACATATCTTTAAATCTAAAAATTTCAGAATCTAAGACAGTCAAAATTTGTCAATATTAGAATCGTAGAATCTATAAAATTAGTGTTAATTTATTTTTATATTCCTGAATGAAACTCCGAATATAAGAATTTTTTAGAAGCTACGAAACTTTGAATCTAGAGATCTCAGAATGTTAAAATCTGTAGAAATGTAAGGAGTGGAAAATGTAAACCTAAAATCCTAAAAACTTTAGATCCAATTAAATAATTAGAATCTCAGTCTGAAAATTTCACAATAAGAACCTGAAAATCTAGAAAATACGAAACTTAAATCAAAAGAATGCAATCAATTTTATGATCCAATAATCTAAAAGAATAAAAATTTATACAGCCAAGAACTACAAAATTTAATAGTTTTAAAACTAGAAATCTCAAAATTTAATAATCTCACATTTCTACAAATAGCTTCTAAGAGTCTCAGAATATCATCTAAGAACTCCAAAATTTAAGAATCTCAGAGTACAAGGATATAAAAAATATTCTAGAAACTGAACTTGACATCCTGAAGTTTAAAATTAAAAAAAAAATAAGGGGTCGTAGGTCTTCAAAACCTGAAAACCCGAAAATATAGAAACTCAAAAATTGAGAATATTTGAAATCCAAAAAAGCGATAACATGAAAAATTTGTTTTCTGAAATCCTCCCAAAGACCTATAAAATAAAAAAAATAAAAACCTAAAATCTTCTGAAACCGAGATTATAAATTTTAAAATCTTAAAATTTCTGAACTAAAAAATAGAAGAAACTATAAATCTGGGCGTCCTAGAACCCTAAAAGTCTGTAAGGATTAAAGCCTTAAAACCTGAAAAACTGAAAACAGTGTCTTAGAATCCGAGAACCAGCTATTAATCTAAAAATCTGAATTGACAGATTTTTATTTTTATTTAAAACATTAAATCTGCGCCCAAAGTATTACTAGGAGTGCAATCGTTTTTGGACACAAGATTTAAAAAATTCCAAACATAAAAATGTTATAGTTTTATAATTGCCAGATTAGAATGCACGTTAGTGTTTCTCCCTTTGACATTTCAAGCATTTTTCTCCATCTTGTTAACTAATCATATTGACCAACTCAGCTAACGTAAAATTTCTTCATACACATTATTATCTCCACCTTCGTCCAGAATTAATTACAAAACCTTAAGGCACCATAATTATCGTCCGTTATCAGATCTTTCGTGGCTTATCGTTGTCTATACATCAGTTATCCATCCTCTTATTCTATTATTACAGATTATATGCTACGATAGTAAACAAGGCATCGTCCTCGGAATCAATTCGTCAAAACAAAGCAGGAAAAAAATCCTGCTACGGTCAACTCCGGGTTATCACACTTGTGCATCGCTCCTAAGGCTCCGGTTGCCCAATTCCACGTTATCCTCGTTAAGGACCCGAGTCCTTTCACAAACGAATTGTTCGATTGGACGATATTAACAGTTCTTGCACGCCCCCGACTGTAAATTACTAAACTATAATCGAATTCCATTTTCGAAAGGTGTTGGACTTCCAGTTGTAATTTATGTGTTCAAATTGCCGCATTATATAACTGTTGATGAAATAACCATTTTTAGTTCCATTTCGATAATTAATAAAAGCGAAAAAGTTTAAATTAATTAGTAAACACTTCCAATAGTTATAAACATAATAAATTAGATGTTGGAACGCAATTCCTGCTGGTATTCGTTGTCTGTCTTTGTTCAATGGAAACATTTATCGTCGAGATAATGAGCACAAATGACTGTTTGGATCCCAGACGAGAAAAACACCATTCGATGATCTTTCAATTTATTTTCTAATAGATATAAATTTTATTACTTATTACTAGCCGATCATAAAATTTGTGTTATGGCACAAGTTCTGTGGAATTATAAAATTTCAGTCGTAAAAGTCCTATTTGATTCTTGGTTAAAGGATTGCTCAAGGGCGATTATTTTACGTTCGAGATTAAAACATAGATTAAAGTTACTTGCTGACAGATTAAAAAAAATTGCAAAGGAATCTTAAGAGAACGTTCAAACTCAAAATTCATGTAGAAATTCACTAAATGATATATACGATCGTTGCGTAATCTTAATGTCTTTATTTCCAGTTTCTCCAGTTCTGCTTCTTATATTAATAATAATAAGTCACAAATTAATACCACTAGTCGACCAGGTTTTGTCCTGGGGAAATCTCAGAAAATGAGAGAAAATGGAACTTTGAAATGAAAAGTCTCTAAAATTTTCAGATAATCGAAATTTTAATTTCTCAAGTCCTTTTTTTTCGTATTGATTTTTAGTTTCTTACTCAGGTTTGATGGATTATTAGGTGATGAAACTTTCATGTTTTAATATTTTTAAATTAAAATTAAATACATTATTTCAAAAAAATTGGGAATTGTTGAACCAACCAACAGCTTAGATTTTCATAATTTCCATTTTTTTTAGATTCACTATTTACTTTAATACGCTTAGATGTGCAGATTTTTCTTTTCGTTTTCTTAGTTTTTTTTTTCGAGTTCTTAAATTTTAGTTTTACAGCGATGTTTTTTTGGTTTTTAGATTTTTTACAAAATGTTAAATTTGTAAAACTTTTGGCTTGGAGATTTACTAATTTTAAACCTTAGAATTCCAAAAGCTCAAGAACTTAAAATCGTGGAAATTTAAGAATTTAATGCTTCAGATGGAATGATTATTTTTTGCTTGCAAAATTATTTTTTTATGCATTTACTGAAAAAGGTTTATCCAAGAATTTTTCAAAATACAAAAATTTTAAATTTTATTTTAAAAATTTTTCAAAAATCTCAGCATTTCAAAACCTACAAGTCTCAAAATCACCAAAACTAAGAGTGAGTCTTAGAATATGAGAATCTAGGTACAAATATTAGAATATGTGAATCAAAAAAATTAGATTTTCAAATCAGATTTGTCATATTTCTGCTAAAACAAAATCTAATTTTTTTTCAAATTGAAAAATTTCAGCTTTGCAAAATGTGGGAATAATAGAATGTAATACTTGTCCAAAATCTATAAACCTTAGAATTTACGAAATTTAAAATCTATGAATCTCAACATCTCAAAATCTAAGTGCATTAGAATATAAAGATTCAAGAATCTAAATATTAAAATTACATCTTTTATAATTCTGCTAAAAGTCTGTATAATTTGCTAAATTTGAAAATTACGAATTTATAAATCTAAAAATCTCAGAATCTCAGACAGTCAAAATTTATCAATATCAGAATCTAAGAATCTACGAAATTAGTTTATATTTATTTTTTATATTTCTGTAACAAATTCAGAATATAAGATTTTTTTAGAATCTGCGAAACTTAGAATCTAACGATCTCAGAATGTTAAAATCTGTAGAGATATAAGAAGTGGAAAATATAAACCTAAAATACTGAAAACTTTAGATCTAATAAATTGAAATAATTAAAATCCACATTATGAAAATTTCACAATAAGAATTTGAAAACCTAAATTTAAAAAAAAACTAGAAGAAAATCTAGAAAATACGAAACTCAAATCAAAAGAATGCAATAAATTTTATGATCCAATAATCTAAAAGAATAAAAATTTGTACAGCCAAAACTAGAAAATTTAATTGTTTCTAAAACTAGGAATCTCAAAATTTAATAATCTCATTTTCCTACAAATATAATAATAAAAAATATTAAATTTAATAATCTCAGAATATACTCTAAGAACTCTAAGATTCTAGAAACTGAACATGGCAACCGAAAGTTCAGAAATTAAAAAAAAAAAAGTGTCATAGATCTTCCAAACCTGAAAACCCGAAAATTCCGAAACCCAAAAACTTAAGAACTGAGAATACTTGGAATCTAAGAAAGTGATAATATAAAAAAATCGCTTTCTGAGACCCTCCTAAGGACCTATAAAATAAAAAATTGAAAAACTTAAAATCTCCAGAAACTTAGGTTTTAAATTTTAAATTTTTAAAATTTCAGAACTAAAATGTAGAAGAAACTGAAAATTTCGGCGTCCGAAAACCCTGAAAGTTTGTAAGTTTTAAAGCCTCAAAACCTGAAAAACTGAAAGAAGTGTTTTAGAATTCGAGAACTATGTATTAGAGTATCTATTAGTATCTGTTAATCTAAAAATCTGAATTGACACGTTTTAATAACAAATTAGTTAAAAATTATTAAAAAGTTTTAGTGTCAAAATTATTAAATTCTAGCTAACAGAATATCTATTAATTAAATTATAATTTGATACTTTTAATTATACCTAATTTTGCTAGTTTTTTAAATTAATTTTACTTAGTTTTCAAAAATTAAAAATTAATAAAAAAAACGCAAATCAACCAAAGTGAAACTTTTTGTAAATATTTAACAAAAATTTATTAAAAATGTTTTAGTAGCAAAATCACCGAATTATATTATATTAGCTAAATTTCAGGTATTAAAAAACCAATCAAAATGAAGCAATTCAGTGATTACCAATTTGTTTTCTTCAATTTCAACACTTTCTGTTAACCTTAATTTTTAATTAATTTTCTCAAGGATTTACAAAGTCATAAAATTAGCAAATATGAATTATAAACATAATTCAGTAAAAGTCAGAAGTAGGCAATTGAAAGCGTAAAGTCAATAAAACATTATTACCGCAAATCTGAAAGACTTTAAAAATTCACAACAAAATGAAAGAAGATTGAAACGCTTCCGGCAAAGCCCCCGCACGTTGTATAAAACCTTCCTCTCGCATTTTTCTGTAAACTTTTGATGAACTTCCCCATTTCTCCTCCAAACCTCCCATTTCTGAGCGGTGTAAAATTTAATTATAAAGCAAAATTGGTAATCGACCTGTTGAAAACTCGCTCAGGACTTCGTACGGAAAATAAGAAAGTGGTCCCAGAGATTCGAAACGGATAAAGTTGGAAACGATGAAGCAACACCTTTGACTTCACACCGCAAGATGGTATCACCAGCACGATTCTTCTAAAGGCTCATCTCGCCTCTTTTACAAACCTATATTTACCGACGACGATGGTGTGAATCGGACAAACCCATGACTTTAATGTGGGATCAACAACAGCTTATCACGAGCCTAGATTCTCAATAATTAATAATTTTTTAATAAGTAATTATACGCTAGCACCTCGCGGAGATTTATGAATTTTTTTCAAAGTGAAGCAACGAAATTTCTTCAGATGGTAAGAATTCAGCGTCGAGCTTATTAGCTGTGTAATTAATTTCGTTTTTGTCGTTTTTCATCTCGAGCTCAATAAATCGTAAAAACTCGTCCGAAGCGAATTAAACACACAATGATTTAGTAATAAAAATAATTATAATTTACGCTTACACCATCTGCGCTTCGATTTCACATCACGCCCCGAACATTTAATTCCATATAAGTCGTAGCTTAAGCACGAGAAAAAAAAGATAATAGGTAGTTTAAAAGAACACCGGAATCACTTTATTCTCTGAGCTAACGTGTTTCGCGGCATAATTGAACTTTGAAATATTGCTTTCTGCTCCGCCCAGCGAGCTCTTTCAGTTTCCACCCACAATAATCAAGAAGAAGAAAGGATCGGAGGAACACAGTGAAGATGAAGAAAAAAACTAGAAGCTAGAAGCGCGCGCTTTTTTGAAACTGATTGAGTTAAGCGTGAGCTTGCGACATCTGTGTGTTGGTAGCCAAACTCTCAGTCCAGGCGCACATCGCCTGTAACTTAAGCAGAAGTCTCGGGGATTCTCGCGGCGGCGAGCACACCCGACACACTTAATTATGTTCTGCCAGGTGGCTGAACCACCTGGAAATCTATCACAGTTCAGTTATCTCGTTTTCGATGTTTAGTTTGAATTTTTTGTGACAAACACTCGCGAAAATTTCGCTTCAAAAACAAAAAAAAACCTCGGCTTGTTGAGCGTAGTGTCTCAACAAATGTACCATGGCAACCGACAGATACCACAAGTAAGTTTTACCATCACCCTGTGGAAAATCAGAAATTGTTTGAATTTCCGCTCGCTCTTCTGTACCTTTGTTCTATTTCCCTCATTTTTTTTTATTATGCGTGGGTGTTCTCTGCGTTCTCTGAATTTTTGCTTTTTTCCAGAGCTGCGAAAGATGGCATGATAGAAGTGTTGAAGGAAGCAACCAAAAGAGACTGCAATGGTCGGGACGAGCAAGGGATGACCCCAACTCTTTATGCAGCTTTTTATGGAAATTTAGAAGCACTTAGGTTATTATGCGGAAGGGGGTGAGTTGAAATTGCGTTTTTCGAAGCTGACGTCACGGCTTATCTTTTGAGTTAGTTTATTGTCTTATCGGAAAGTGATCGATCGAACGAACTAACGATTTTGGAATGGCATAATTAAGAGTAATTCGGATAATTGCAATAACGGCTTCATGAATTTTACAATGAATGAGTAAACTGAAAAGGTAAGACATGCGATTTTGGAAAGCTGATTTTAAATCTTGTGATATTCTTGATACTTAATAATAAAATGATTTAAATTTTAACCAATATAGTGCGTCTATCAGTGATGAGTAAATTTTGCTCACATTTGTGCTCATTTTTATTTATGAACCACATCTTTCAAAAGTCGAAGATTATCTATAAATCTAGAAAAGACTTAAGATCTCACGAAACTGCTAATCTAACTTAATTTGCTCTTTCTGATTTTGATCTTTCGTTGCACTGCATTATTTGACATGTTATCTTTCAAGCATTCTCAAAACGTACACATATCACAGCGACATATGTCCTTGCAATTAACGTCTGTCAAGAGAGACATTTGACAGCAAGCAGAGTTGCCAACATAATTCTAATTTTAAAAGTCGCTTGACACAGTGTGAAGCATCTTTTTCTAAATTTAAATTTGTTTGGATTATTTTCAAAACTAAAGAAGTTAAGATTCTAAATAAATACTCAAAATTGAAAAATGTAATACTATACAAATTTTGGATTCTGATAATCTCAGTAAGAACCTGAAATCTTCAAAAACTGGGAACTTAGCTTTAGGAGGTACAAAAGTAAGATAACAAGATCAATTTTATAATCCACTAATTGAGTAAAATCAAAATCTGAACAACTGAGAACTACAAGATCTAAAAATTTCAGAATTTAAAATCCTATAATTCCAGAATTTTTGAAAGACGCGAATTCAGAATTTGAGAAACTGATATGTAATATGCGAATCTATAAAAATAAAAGCTTTGGAGAAAACCTAGAAGCCTAAGAATTAAAAAAGAATGAGCGATAACCTAAGAATCTTAAGTCATAAAGAACTGAGGAACTGAAGAAAACTTGGCAACCTAAAAACCAGAAGGACTCAATCAAAAACTCGTGAAGAAATCATCAAGAGGATATGAACCTAAAAACCTGAGAATCTTAATTTAAGAATGTTATAAATCAAAAACTATATGAATATGAGATTCTTAAAAATATTAACCTGATCAGATTTAGATTATTCTTAGAATATAAAAATTAAAAAATTGAGCACCTGCTCCGAAAACCTAGAAACCTTAGAACCTAAGAACATAAAGCTGTAAATAAGTATTTGGATAAGCTGAAACCCTCACAATATGAACTTAAAACCTGAATTCTTCAAAAACTGAGAGTTTAAAAGTTTCAAAAGAAAATTTTAGAACTAAAAATATTAATATGAAAAAAAGATAAACTGAAAGACTAAACAAAAAAAAACATGAAAATTCGGTTTTCTAAGCATGAAAAACTAAAAACATGGGTGTCTATGAGCTTGGGAATTTGAAAAACAGAAATTAGAAATTATAGAAAATTTCTAGTACCAAAATTATGCATTATTTGCTATTAGCGTTCCATAAATCTAGCGAACGACAACTTAAAAACCGAGCACCTGAAAACTTGAGGGACCAAGATCCTGAAACCTTAGTAGGTATCTGAAAACTTGAAACTCTGTGAACTTTTAAAACTGCGGGATTGGGGTCCTAATAAGCGAAAAAATTGAAAACCGAATTTGGGAATCTAAAAACCTGATAACTCATGACTGATTCACAAACTCTAAAACTATCAGCAATTACAAATTTTATATTCTAAGAATCTCAGGATTTACGAATCGCAGAATGAGAAGGTCTAAAAGAACATGAGAATCTAAAAATGTAGGAAAATGATATTTCCCAAAATCTAAAAAATGGAAACCTGAGATGCTGAAAACCTGAAAACCTGGGAATTTAGGCCCCCAAATAAATATTTAAAACATGAAAATCAGAAATCTTTAGAAACTCGGAACTTAAAAGCTTTGCAAGAAAACTTTAGAATTTCAGGACTAAAAAGTGAAAGCTAAGCTAAAAATCTAGGAAGAGTTAAAGCGTGGAAATCTAAAAAACTGACAGGGCTGTCCTAGAATCAAACATCGCAGATCCTGAGAACCTTAGAACGATTGGTAAGAAAATCAATATTTTTTTGGAGTGAAAAATTATTTTTATAAGAGCATTTCTGAAACTACATAGATTACAATTTTGGTTTCAATCAAATCGATAATCTATATTTTGTTATTCTCGTGATACCCATAAATAGCAATTACCGATTTTTTTATCAAATCGAATCTTAGATTTGACCAAATCAGAGCTGAAATGTTTGAGGTAATAGTTTTTAGATATTTTTGTTCCAGTTTTCAAAATTGTAATCAAAAGTTTGATGCTGCTGCTTACACTTTTTATGGTAGAATTGGTTTCTATAAATAAATTTTAAAAAATCGTCAAATATTAAATTTCAGAATTTAGAGAGATACACAGACATTAGTATTTAAACAACCCTAGAAAATACAGAATCTCAAAATTTCATTTTGACCTTTCAAGAATTAATGAAATTACTTGCACAATTCCAAGTAATTTGCAATTCTTATCGAACCAGGATCTAGCTAATAAATTTCTATAAAATAGTGAAAACTGCGTTGAATGGCAAACCTTTTCTTTCCCGCTGCGCTAACTTTCTAACATAAATAATTTTTGACAGTGATAAAGACACTGCAGATTTACAGTTCACATTCCTTTCTACTACAATTGCAGTTAATCCTTAATCCGCGATTTACATTTTTAAACTAACCGATAGATCGTGATAAGACGAATTCCAGCATAATCACTGATGAAATAAAATTTGTAATGAAATATTCCGGACCAATGCTCAATTTTGTTTCATAACCGGATGGCAGATTACCAAGCGTAAAAAAGCGGGATAAACAATAGGTGCAAATAAAACAAATTTGATATGGTTGGTTATGATTATAAAACAGAATTATTTAACGTCAAAATTAACGGAAAATGAGATACCAACATTGGCAAGATATACGTAAATTATGTCATCTTCATCTATATCTTTATCTCATTCTTTGCAATTGAATTTGTGTCGATGTAAAAATTTACTGTATCTCTACAAGCGTTGCCGATTAGAGATAAGGACTGATAAAACAAGAATCTACCGTTGTCCTTGGAAATAAAAATGTTAAAATGATTCACCCAACAAAAACAATGACAATGTTTATTTCCCAGAGGAGACCCCGACAAAGCCGACCTCTTCGGCAACACAGCCCTCCATCTCGCCGCCGCCCAAGGCCACAAACACATCGTCACATTCCTAGTCAATTTCGGCGCCAACATCTACTCCACTGATATCGATGGGCGCACAGCCCAAGAACTCGCCGGTATGAACAACCGTGATGATATTCTCCGGTTCTTAGACGATGTCCACGCGAAAATCGAGGCCGGTGACAAAAAGAAAGCCAAAGCGTTAAAGGACAAAGCCAAGAAAGACTCGGAGAAATGCATCAAAGTAAGAAAGAGAAAGTTATTACTATAATTTAGTGTTGATTTGTAGGAATTCAACAAACGACAAGCGAAGAACGAACAAATTCAGGAAAAGCTGGAGAAGAGAAAGGTCAAAGGTCCCAGGCCATCGGTCATTGAAACTTTAAAGACTAGGTTGAAAAGTCCGTCCATGTCCAATTTGACAAACATGCCGCAAGTACCGAGGAATTCCTTCAGTGCGATTGTGGGGAGTGGGACTCTTTCCGGGGGGAGAAATATAGGGTCGGTTCAGAGGAAGATTTTAGCGGGGAGGACGAGTCGTGCGGCGCTGAATGACGATTTCAAGGTACTTAACCTTCTTATTCTGTAAACACGGTTGTAGATTTTTGAAATCTTCAGATTAGCGAAATTGAGGATGGCCAACGCTCGGTGCGCTCTCTGAAAGGCTACAGAAGAGACTCCGAGGTCCTCTACACGGGCACTATCGAGAGTAAAGCGAGCCGCCGACTTGAGTCCGTTTTTAACGAGGCTGAATACATCGACTCTTCGCCGCCTCCACCTCCCAGCAACGGTCTAACGCGCTCCATTTCCCAACCCGACTTTTTACATGAATTAGGGAACACCGGAGAGAAGATCCACCAGGAACCAGCAAGTATTTTCGTGCGACCAGGAATCGGGAGCTTAGCCTTTAGAAAAAGTATAACAAACACTTTCCAAGGCTTCCATGGTGGAGAATACACGAACGAAGAAAGCTCTATCGGATCTGGAGAAAGTTACGGACCTAGAACCAACACGTTGTCCATCGAGGAAGAGCTTTCTGGTGAGTATCATCAAGTTATGGTAATAAAGCAATGACACCCATTTGTAGATCCGGAATCGAGCGATGAGGAGAATCCCAACGGTCCTCTTGAGAGGTTCTTGACGGCTTGGGGCTTAGGAGAGTATCTTCCAAAGTTTGAAGAACAAAAAATTGATTTAGACACATTGATGATGCTGACTGAAAACGATCTCAAGACTCTGGGGTTGCCGTTGGGACCACATCGGAAGCTGGTCATCGCGGTCAACGAAAGAAAGGCCGCGCTGGAGAACCCCGGGGAAGTCACAGACAGCATGTTGTAAATAAAGTATTATTAATGCCTAAACCGTCGGCACATTGTATTATATTGTTGCGTGCCAGTATTTAAGAAAAGAAAGGTACCTTGTATTATGAATTTATATTTAAATAAATTATAAGTAAAAGTCTGATTTTGCAGGAAGTACCTCTCATTGCCTGACATTTTTATATTTTTTCGCTAAATTTCAATTTACTATCCTAACAAACGAGGCCGGCTTGCCCGGAACCTACACCTCCTAAATCTAAATAGTTTCCCGCTTAAATTCATATTTGACAACGGCTTGAAGCGCCCTCTAACGTCCAACCTTTCAACCTTTTCACAAACCGTATTGTGTGAGTTTTCTCCATTAATTTGTCTCATTTTTACTCTCAATATTATGACCATGTCTGACTAACATAACGAACGAACCAGTTCTCTTCGGAAAACGGGCCCTTTCTTTCTTCAATAGTTTTCCGCTGAAATTCAAATTTGACACGCGCCCGGTGCGCCCTCTACCCGCTAACCTTTTTCGCTAGCCGTGTCGTGTGAGTTTTTCTCCATCTGTTTGCACCGTTTTTAGCCACAGTGTTATGACCATGTCTGACGGTCAGGCAATTCAAACGAGCCAGTCGCCCCCCGTGGCCACCGACCCCCCAAAACCCAAGTTTGTGCCCCCCGTCATTCAACATAACCCTACAAGTTGGGGTCCTTGTGATCTTCCGGATCAGTTCCGGGATATGCCCTACCAGCCCTTTAGCAAGGGTGATCGTCTCGGTAAAATCAGCGATTGGACGGGGGCTGCCTTCCAAGACAAGAAATATGCAAGTAGGTACCGTAGCGTGACATCTGTCAAACATTGAGGTTATGTTTTCCAGACAAGTATGCGTCCCAGTTTGGTTCCGGCAGTCAATATGCGTATTACCACGACGAGGATGAGAGTACGTTCCATTTGGTGGATACAACTAGGGTGCAGAAACCTCCGTACCAACGAGGGCGGTTCCGCGCGAATCAGAGGAATTTGAGGGGACGTGGAGGACGCTCTGGGGTACAAGGAGGTGGCATGCAGTCGCTCGGGAAAGGAGTTAAAGCGAGGGATACGTATAAGAGGAGCCAGGTTAAGAAGTGGGGACAAGGACGGGTAAGACGAGCCCCAGTTTGTGGAAGGTTTACTAATTTTAGTTGTAGCCCCAGATCAAGATAAGAGACGCTTCGGTCACTGTGCGCCCCGATTGGGTGACTATAGAAGAGATGGATTTTCCACGGTTGGGAAAACTCTCACTTCCCAACGTCAAAGACGGGGAAGACATCATCTGTTGTGGGGAATTAGAGTATTATGATAAGTCCTATGACAGAGTCAATGTGAAAAATGAGAAACCGCTCCAGAGCGTCAACCGTATTTTCCATACGGTGACCACTACAGATGACCCCATCATCCGAAAATTGACGAAAACTGAAGGAAACGTGTACACTACCGATGCCATTTTGGCCACTATCATGTGTTGCACACGCTCGAATTATTCTTGGGATATCGTCATCGAGAAGATCGGCGACAAACTGTTCTTTGATAAACGCGACAACACGGAATTCGACCTTCTCACCGTGAACGAGACTTCAGTGGAGCCCCCGCAGGACGATGGCAACTCTTTAAACTCCCCCAGGAACCTCGCTCTAGAAGCTACATTCATCAACCACAATTTCAGCCAACAAGTGTTGAGAACTGGACCTGGAGAGTCTCGTTACAAGTTCGACAACCCCAATCCTTTCATTTCCGAGGAGGAAGAGGGCGAAGTCGCCAGCGTCGCGTATAGATACCGGAAGTGGGATCTCGGCGGCGGCATTGTTAGTATTTTTACAGAAAATAGCAGATTATCATTCTAAATTTTAGGTCCTGGTGGTGCGCTGCGAGCACGACGCCGTCGTTCAGTCCCCCAGCGGCGAGCTCCAATACCTCACTATCAAAGCTTTGAACGAATGGGACTCCAAGCTCGCCAACGGTGTAGAATGGCGCCAAAAACTAGACACTCAACGTGGGGCCGTCTTGGCGAACGAGCTGCGCAACAACGCATGCAAACTTGCTAAATGGACAGTGCAAGCTCTTTTAGCCGGAAGTGACCATATAAAGTTTGGATATGTTTCCCGTGCCCACGTTAGAGACAACAGCAAGCACGTAATTCTGGGGACTCAACAGTACAAGCCTCACGAGTTCGCCACTCAGATTAATCTGAACATGGACAACGCTTGGGGAATTCTTCGGTGTATTGTGGACATCGTGATGAAGCAAAAAGACGGCAAGTATTTGATCATGAAGGATCCGAACAAGCCGATGATTCGTTTGTACGACATTCCGGACAACACGTTCGAGTCGGATGGGGAATCGGAATCTGAGGATGATGTTCCTCCGGATGCGGTCACGTTCCAGACGCTGTACCCCTACACTAATAGTTCGAAGCGTTAGAGGTTTTGTAATTTTCTATTTGTACTAAAAGGAAACGTTTAAGATCCAGTTTTTTTATCCCGGGATTCCAAGATCTAAGAAAATATATCCGATAATGTACATAATTTTTTATTTCACAAAACCGACAATCAAGATCTTACAAAAAACGAGCTTAGTACCGCCTTCTGTAGGTGGACTCGTTATAATTACGATTGTTGTAACTGGGGCCTTGCTGGAACTGCCTCTCTAAGTTATCAATCCGTTGGTCGAAGTGACTAAAAGTTTGCGAATTTGTATCAAACTTTTGAAAATTCGTGTTGGGTCTTCCAAAGCCATCGCTTTGATTTCTCCCAAAACTATTTCTCGGGTTACTACTCGTTTGTCCCCAAGGACCCCCCGAAAACTCATTCCCTGGAGACTCCTGTGCGTTCGTCTGAAAAGTAAACGATGACGGAATCGTCGTCGGGTTTAAAATCACAGAATTCGTCTCAAAATTCTCCGGAAAGTACGTTTTCTTCGCCCATGGTGTAACATTGGCATTTTTCTTCGGACTGCTTTGCCGCTCGTCAACATCCACACGCGTGTGTTCTCGCATTCTTTTCCTCTTTTGGGCCCCGCTCTCTTGGAATCTCTTCTCCACCTTCTGATTATCTTTAGCTAAATTCTTTATAAACGCGGAGTACGCTTTAGAGCGTTTCCCGCTTTGCATGGCGCTAGCATTCCGTTTTACTCCTTGCTTGGGGGGTTCTTGTTTTTTTTTCTTGGGCACAACCGGAGGAAGATGCTCACTTCTCGATTCCAGGATCAATTTTCGTACATTCGCCAGATCTTTCTTGACATGAGTCGATTTAGCAAAGCTAAGAATGTCTTTGTCTGAAGTGGGAAGATAACGTACCAACTCCACGAGACCGGGTTTGTGTAAAACCATCTCTGGGCGTATGTTTAATCTGCGGGCGGTAGAACGACGCCACAAGTAGAGTTTTTTGAGGACCTCCAGCTCACATTTGTGCCTCTTTTGGAACTCTTCTTCGTATGATTGTAGCGTGTCGTGTCTTATTTCTGGGAACGTCACTTTACACAAATCTCTACATTTCTCGAGGAATTGTTTGTATTGGTCGAAATCCTGGTTTATTAGCTTGTTTTTATACAAGTGGTACAAGTGAACGAGGTAGTGGATCTCGACTTTCAGAAGGTCTCTGTGCTCTGGTGGTATCGGCCGTTGTCGGAAATCAACATTGTTATGATCATCTAGTTCCACGTTCAGCTCGGATTTCAATATTGAACTCAACGAGCGATTAGATTCATTCAACATAGCCTTCGCTTCCTGGAGATCAAAAATGTTGATCAAGTACAAGTGTAACTTCTTCTGAAGAGATGCAAGTACACTTCTGGGGCGCAAGAGGACTTTTACTATTTTCGGATTTATGAAGATTTCAGTGAGAATCATCAGCTCGTTTTTCAGTTTCATAGCGTCTAATATAAAGTCGGTTTCACCAGTGGAAATCTGCATGGTGCAGATACTGCCAGTGAATTCCAACTGGGACATTTTTATATCTACACCGATTTCTTTGGAGTTTCTTAGGGTGTTTAGCATTCGCATTATTGAGTTTGTGTTCTTTATTATGTGACACATTGAATTCTCATGGCGTTTTAAGTTTTCAGTACTAGTAACTGTGACTTGTTCTTTTTGGAACTCGAAAGTTTCGGCGATGTAGAGGTAAGGATGGGGCTCACTGAGACACTCGTCGCTGTCATCTTTAAAATCGCCTGATGTGTCAATCGCGTTGTTTTCGCTCGACAACGTGGACGTGTCTTCAGGCTTTAGTTTTACCTGGATTTCTGGGTCTACGTCTTCAGTCACATCTTCACTAGGGGGCTGTCTTAAGCTATCTCCGTTACACTCTTCCTCCAGGTCGCCTTTAAGACTCTCACCTTGGCCTTCCTCTGAATAAACATCGTCTCTTTCTTGTTTCACATGAGGACGCTCCAAATCTTCATCAAGAGTCAAATCGATCTCGTGATTTTCATTCACCTCATCCACGATTTGAAACCGAAACTGGAAATCCTTAGTATCCATGCTTTCTTCGGTCCTGAAAAAAATTAGGTTATATTCAAGTCACAGTCTTAGACATCGTACCAAACTACGCGCCGCTTTTCACTGTTTTTTTTCGCATCTTGTAACCAAATAGACAAAAAAATCAAAATCAAAATCACAGTTTTGATAGTTTATGTATTTTTGTTCACACCGCGTTTCTGACAGTTTTCACAAATATGACAATATGACAGCCAAAACCCCCAGATTCCCCCCGATTTGTTATTTAACAATAGCGCGAAATTCAAATCAAACTGTTTGGCGCCAATCAAAAAAACTTTTGACAAAATATTGCCCTGTAAGTTTAAGCTCATTTTATACATGAATGTCCCCCATTCATCGAGAGCGCGAGATTCAAATCAAACAAATTGGCACAAAACAAGTTTATTCCTACAATACTTGCAACAAACACAATACTCATTTTATCACTCATTTCTTCATTTCAAATTCGTTTATAACAAGCTGAATTTTTTTGATAGCTGCTTGCACATCTTCGTCTGTAATCTCCCAGTAGGTAACAAAGCGAACCATTTCTGAATTCCGAGAACTTGCTTTTACGCTCACTTTCACTTCGTCTGTCTCTAGCACTGAGGCTAATCTGTGCTGCACTTCTTTAGCTGTGATTCTAGAAGCGTCCAGATACATCATGAGGATGTTGGTTTGGACCGTGGTCAAATCGACGCGGAAAATTTTAGACTTCATGGCGCTAATTCCTGTAGAAAATAAAAGCCTTTATTTTCATCTTCGCTCTTAATTGTTTATTAGAAATAATAAAAAAGTGTGGAAACATCAGCCCGGAAATTTTTATGTTTCAATAGTTCTTGTAGATAGTAGAGTGTATAAACAAAGAGTTACGAAAACGAAGATTTTATTTTATTTTTTATTCTTTTATCGACTGATTGCACGAGTTCTTTCCTTGTGTAAACTTTTATAAGCAAAACATCAACAGACAACAATATTATTTATTTCATCACAAAACATTGAAACCTCTTAAACCTAAAATTGAGAAATATTGACCTCCATAAATAAAATATAAAACTATCCACAATCTACACCATAACTTAATTCTATTACTAAACTGTCGACTTTATTATCTGCTTCTCAAACTCTTTGAGCACGAAAGTAACTCTGTCGATAGTGTCCCGTACGTCTTCGTCAGTTATCTGCCAATATGTAACGAATCGGACACAATCCGGTCGCAGCGAAGACGCCCTCACACTAACTTTCACTATATCTGTCTTAAACACTTTAGCTAACCGATAGATGATTTCTTTAACCGCTACCTTACTCCTATCTATGTACATCATCAAGATATTTGTATGAACGGAAGACAAATCGACTTTAAAGATGTCGGATTTCAAATCATGGATCGCTGGAAGGTGCAATTGCAATTTCAGTCTACCTAAGATTAGAAAGTGATTACCTTTAGCAATTTGCATGATGTGATCATGGTCCACTTGCAACCGGTCGATCATCTTATCTAGCGCGACGAGACCGGCGGCAGCGAGAACCCCAGCTTGTCTCCAGCCGCCTCCAAGAACTTTCCTCACTCTCTTAGCTCTACAATTTCGCGTTTAGAAACTATAAAAACCGACCACCGACCACCGACTTACTTATCAATGAACGTTTTGCTACCGGCAAGAACAGACCCCACGGGAGCTCCCAAGCCCTTGCTGAGACAGAAACACACGGTGTCCACGTCTCGGACTACTCTCTCCACGGGAACTTTGAGGTAGACTGCGGCGTTCATCACGCGGGCTCCGTCCATGTGGACCGGAATGTTGTACTCTTTAGCAATGTTGCAAACTTTTTCGATCCAATCCAGAGGTAATACCTTGGAGAAGAAGATGAAAAAGAGTTGATAAAACGGGGGCTCTTACTTTGCCACCACACATATTGTGAGTGTTTTCCACAATGACTAGGGAAGTGTGGGGCTCGTGGATGTCGGGGTTCTTCCGGATTCTGTCGCGGAGTTCGTCTAGGCTGAAGGTGCCATCTTCGTTGTTGCGAATGCTAGAAGTCTGGACGCCAGCGATTTGCGATGGGCCGCCTAGAAAAACAAAGAATAATAAGAGAATTTTGGAAAAAAGGGCTCGAAAGTAGGCAACCAACAATACAAACTGAAATTTAAATAAAACGAGACGTTGGAATACAAAAAAATTCTTTAAATTATCTTTGATCAAACCTTTCCAGTGGTGACACCCACTTAATGAGAGTCTGGCATTTACTAACAAATTGCAAGAATGCGGCAAATACCCACCTTGCTCAAACCTGAAAGTGTGTCCGTTATCGCCTGAGATAATTTCACTCCCTCGGTGGTTGCAATGAACCATAACTAAAAAAAAAATAATTACCATCATTATCATAAATGTTGCAAGTCCCAATTAATTATCTCTTTCGATAAAGTATTGCGTAAAGACACGCGTTCTTGCGATTTCGATAACGAAGTTATCTTTTGTTAAAACTAAAAAACTTACTGGCAATCAAATTGGCCATCGTCCCGCTGCACACAAAAAGTGCATCTTCTTTTCCGAGGAGCTCAGCCGATCGTCTTTCCAGTTCCGCCACCGTGGGATCCTCCCCGAAGACGTCGTCACCGACAGCGGCAGTCACCATCGCTTCCCTCATCTCCGGAGTAGGTTTACTTATAGTGTCGCTCCTCAGGTCCACCACGTGGACAGCCGAAGAGTTTATTTCACCGTTGATTTTCTCATACATCTTAAAATAAATGAAATAGAAATGTATGGAAGCTGCGGTTTGCGTTTATATAAAACAAAGTCCCACCACAAAGTTTGCACAATACATGAAGGTCAAGAAAACGCGCGTCAAATGATAATAATTCCCTGGTTACAAGAGACCTACCTACACGATAAGGTGGTTGTAATAAAAATTTGAATTTTAGCGGGGTTCAGTTCAAGATCGTTGAAAAAAAAGGGCTATTCCGAAAATTTAACTAATTTTTTTGTGGTATATTCAAAGAGCAGAACCGCGGGGGGTGTACTTAAGTCATGACTTAGGTTAAGTCACACCACGGTTACCCTGAATTAAGTTTGCAAATCTGAAAATAAAATAGTGGCACTTACGTTTTGATGGGCACGGAAGGCACTACTTAACACCCTTTTTGCAAACAATTAGACTTAATTATAGAGATAAGAGTCTTTTAACAAAGACCCAAAAGACGCATGCGTGAATTTTAAGCAGCCAAAAAAGAAAAGCCCTTCGTGCCACAATTTAAATCGTTCTCCGGCAACCTAAAAATGTCACTTATGTAAACTTTCCTTACGTCACAGAGTGTTTTTCCGGTAATAACCCTTCACTTCTGCTTCTCCCTTCACTTTCAATTTGAAATTCTAGTTTGCTCTGTCAGACGTCAAAATTCAAAATTGGCGCTCTTCGTACCAACATAACCGCCTAAATTCCCTACCCCTGCTGTAACCGAACTCCTTTTTTTTTAATTGTCAAAAAAGTCGTCCCCGATCTAAACCTGCCTGCCATTACTGTCTCAAATTAGGTTATGACTCAAAACAGGTAAGTCCTTGTATAAACCAAAAAAAAAACACTCATTTCCGTGCTTGTGCCCCTATACATCATAAGGTCGAAAATTGCTCCTTTTGTCTCAGCTGATTAACTGATCCCTTTAAATTCTAGGAAACGGGGGCGCAGTCTCCAGGAGGACGAAGTGGAGTTCATGCCCCTGTCAAAACGAATCAACAATCTCCACATCAACAACGGTTTGTTGCTTGAAAACTCGAATCCTGTAGGAGCGGCGGAATGGGGCCCTGGGCCCCCGAATTTCCACAACCATTTACCAGAGTCGCCACCTAGTTCCGTGCAGAGTCTCGATTGGAATGTGCCGCAGTACACGCCGGATCTTAACGAGAGTCAAAATCCACATTATTTTAATGTAAACAAGTTGTTGTTTGAAATGTATGTGGAGAGGCTGCAGAGAGGATGTCAGCAAGTGTGACAATGGTAGGGGGCTCGGCCCGAAGAAGACTGCGAGTTTATACATTTTTTATTTTATTAATGTATTGTATGGACCACTTTACTATGTACAATATGAGCTTCTTTTTGAGTATGTTTTTTTGTAGTTAATTTTACTGGCACTTTGAAGATGAAAGTGTTGAAGTTCAGTATTGTTTTACCTTAGGTTTTATTATACATTGCATTTATGTGCCTGTAAAATGTGTTCTTTATTAAATTATTTTTAGGGATTTTGTTAGTCATGGAAGTGACCTCTTAAATAAATACGTAATTTGAATTTGTTGTTGATGGTAGCAGGAGTTTGGTCCTCTTGCCATTTTTAGATATAGTTTTTCAAAGACATTGCATGGGGCTGTCCTGAAGAAAAATGATTTCTTTTTTTACAGGATAGACTAAAAAAATAAACACAATTATCAAAATATTAATCATGAAATGTGATCCACCCAAAATAAACAAAGAATTACCAATCAAGCTCAAAAGTGAACAAATTTTGGAAAAATTAGATTTTTCGGAAAGTCTGAAACCAAAAATTGGCCTAGCTTAGGAATTATCGGATGGTGCGAATTTATTTTTGAAATCAAAGAAGTTTTAAAAAATGTTCTTGCAAATCGATGTATTTTAAAAATTTTTATGGGTACAAAAAAAATTGACGAGAAAACGAAGCCCAAAAAGTATATATAGACTCGAAAAACTATCAGAACATGAAAATTTTACGCAAATTGACCGATAACTTTGTCAGAAATAAAATTTTTGGGCAAGATCAATTTTTTGGCATTTTTAGTACATTAATATAAAAATAAAAGAGGTTTGCTCTTTTTAGGTCTAAGGTAGAAACTTACTTCTTTGGGTCATTATTTATATTTTATTAAAATTAATTGACTGCTTATGGTTACAGAATCATATTCAAAAAACTCAATTTTTCCCACTATTTTTTTATAGAAAATTTGAAGATTTTGTTTGGACTTGAAAAGTGATCAAACCTTCAAAACGCTTCAGTTTAAAAAAAATATCTTTTTTGATATAAGACTTGATTCTAAAAACCGACTGAGCCAAAAATTTTCTTCACAATTTCCTTCACTCTTTTTAGACTACATTTTTACAGTGAAAACTTACTTTTCCGAGATTGAGGATTTTCTTAACATTCGTAAGACAGTCAGAATGCCGCAATTTTCAAAGTCTTTACATTTTCCAAATGTAAGACCAAATTTTAAAAACTGAGTATAAACGAAAAATTCGAAAATTTGGATCAGATTTTAACCTAATTTTCAATAGCTAAATAAGCTACATTTTTAAGAGTAAAAACCTATTTCGTTGTAATTTTTTTATATTTAAATGAGTAATAGTGCTTATGGCTACAAAAATGTTTCAAAAAACCCAAAATTTCCCACAAAAAATTTTCATTGGGCTAGTAAAGCGGTCAAAAATATAATGCTCCAATTTTCAAAACTCTACAGTTTTAGGGTAAAAACTCACTTCGTTGTAGCAATTTTCTTTGAGCTTGGAAAGCGGGGAAAATTTAAGAATGCCTCAATTTGTGTAACTTATACTTCTCAAAATAGAAAACTAATTTCAAAATTTTGAGTCAAAATTCAGCAATTTGAACTGTTTTGACTTAATTTGCCACAGTCATTTTAGACTAAATAGTAAAAAAAAAGAATTCACGCCTCGATTTTCACTAATTTCGTTTCAGTGTTTTGATAATTCACTTTTGATTTCAATGAGGTCATGACTTAATTAATATTAAAACTGAGTTGTAGAGCTCATTTTTTTATAGCTAATCATATAATCATATCAATGTTTTTGTGGGATCACCACCTTTGACAAATTTACAAATTTCGTTTTTTCATGCTGAAAAATATCTTTGACCTTTTTGCTAAAGACCTTAAAGAACTAAATTTTTGTCCAGATTTTAATCAAACAAAATTCAATTTTAGAAAGTCTCAAAAATTTTGCTTCTAAAGCAAAAATCAAATAACATTTCCAGTTTTTCTTCGAATTGAACCACTCTTAACAATTTTGGAACCCACGTGTGCGATTTTTACGCATTCATTTAAAGAAAACATGTATCAAAATCTATAACAAAAATTGGGTAAGTTGCAAATAAAATCTCGAAATATTCAGTTTGACGCAACTTTCGCCAACTTCTCGTTTAGTAACAACAATAACAATAACATTCTTATCGAGGTGAACTGAACCTAAGAATGGTAATGTCGAAGATTTTCTGTGTTAAGCCACTTTTCTACGTCTTTTAGCGAAATGTCAGGTGGATATTAAAATTCTTCTGAGAGCGGTAATTTCGCTTTCAAACAATTGCGCAATTATGCCAAATCATCGTAAAATTTTCTGATGCAACAATTCTTCAGATCACGTGTTGTTTTTGCTGTATTCTGTATCCAAAACAAACATTTCTTAATCCACGGATAAAACCCCAAGTTTTTTTTTTTTTAAATAGATAAAAAAAAAAGCGATTAGAAATGTGCATAATGACGCATCAGCCGCCGAAAGCTGCTAAAATTTTCGTAAAAATGCATCCCCAATCTTGTCTGGCGAAGGTGTGGCCTTCCCCCCGAAAAAGTCGATTTTGGCGCGCAAATTCAAACCGAAAACGCGTCACGTGCCATCTATGAATCCGTTAACGCAAGACCTTGGCAACCGTTCAGATCCGGACATTACAGCAAGCGTTTGATGACGAAGTGGTGTTAAAGGTGCGAAGAAGTCCTCTAGGTGTTCGTCGTTGTTATTAAGAGGTATGTGTAAGAAATAATCGATTGAAGGGCCGCCACGTCCGCCCCAGAGCATTTCTCGTGTCTTTTCGCGGGTCGCGGGCATTTTAGGGTAGGGAGCTTCGTCGCTGTGATGTAGAATTTGTGGAAGGGGTGCTCATAGTGTATTCTGGTAGGATATATTCATCCCCACATTCTTCCTAAACCACCACCACTTCCCTCCACCACGTTAGAACGACGTCATCGTCATAGATACGCCTTACTTCCACGACTTCATTCGACAAGGTCGATAACCTAACGGGACGTGGAAATCACCATCTGCGTTTTTACGCATAATGAACGCTTTTTTTTTTGGGGTTAGAATAGGGCGGCGTCTCGGAACATCTGCCGAAATGTCAAAGGCAAAGCCGACTCCTTATGTGAGCCTCTTTTAATATTTCTGCTTTGTCTTTGACACACCCATTGGTTAATTACTACGTTTATCGTTGTTTTTACGTCATATGCTTTGCATTGTTTTTTTGTCAAGCTTTGCGATTTCGTTTAGGAAATCATGCGTTATGTCGTTACGTAATGATCGACGTTGATTGCTTTTCAAGGTTCATGCGTAAAATTAGAAAATGGAAAACTGGTTCGTTCTATAACGGGAAAAGCTGATTTCGAACGTGGTTTGGACATTTTCAGGGTCGGACAATATTGCTAATTTCACATTTAATAAATTGCACGATAAGTGGAGACAATCGCCGAGTTGTCGTTTAAATGTCATTTATGACTAATTACCTCATTATATGCTAATATTAAACCAGAATCAGCCAAAACAGGAAACGCTTTGACATTTGACAATCAGAAAAATGCCAGTTTTCTAACCCTTCAAATAAGGTTATCTGTCACAGTGACATTTACAAATGTTGAGTGGAAATTGGGGATACCAACGTAAAATAATTTAAATCGGCTCTTTTTTATTTTTTCTGTTAATTTGAGCTTCGATACAAGTATTATAATATTACGATTTTTAACATCCCAACAATTGCAAAAAGAGCTCAACTGTACACATTCCACTAAAGTTGTAATATTGTTAAAATTCCCACAAAAAATATTAAAAATAGGTTTTAGATCTTCTAGTGGTTTTAAAAAGATCCTTAAAAAAATAGTATAATGCCTTCCGTTGTAGCCATCAATATGACAGTAACAGAACGAGCGTCAAAACAGGCTTGGAATTAAAAATTTGCTGGTAGCTCTGTCTATTACGTCAAAACTCCCCCTTTTGACAGTTCAAGGTTAGACGATAATTAATGTGCAAAGTGTCTTTGTTGAGTTGATCCTCGTGACAGTTGTAACATGTCAACTACGATAGACACAGCTATCAACACATTTCAAATTTAAAAGACTACTTTGACATTGGTTTTATTCGATATTTGGTGTCACATTAAAAGAATTAATTTTAATATCTGCTAACTGCAATTTAAAAAAAGGTTTGTAGAAATTAAAAGAGGTTGGCTGAAAATTATATTTTAAGGTAATCAAGTTTTACAAATGACCATTAATTTTGATTTTCTCTTCTTCCTTGTGGTAGATTTTAATTTTTTTCTATAGATTTTGGTTTTAGGTCAATAAAATGTAAATTTTTCACGATCCCTAACATTAAAAAAATCGCAAAAAGAGCATAACTTGACGAATTCCACTAAAGTTAAAATATTGTCAAATCACAATTCGAATAAAACGGCGATGGAGCAGGCTTTGGAATTAGAAATCTGTTGGCAACTCTGCCTGTTGCAACTCAAAGCAATCTTCGACAGTTGGAGATTGGACATTAATTGATATGATTCTGCTAGTTGTCAAATGTAAAATTCGATAGACAGAGCTACCAATACATTTTTAATTCTAAAGTTTTAAAGAATACATTTTTAAATTTTGGAACAATTTAAAATTATGTAGAATTAAAAAAATGACGGTTAGTTAGTTCTTTTTCCTAAATTTCGAAATTGGTGTTAACAATATGCTGAAAGTTTTCTAATTTATATTTTTTTTTATAATTCGCAAAGTCAGGACAATTGGAAAAAAGTAACTTTTCACTAAAGTTGTTAAAAGGTAAATAAATCACAGTTTAATTTTAGTACCGACGTTAAAGCAGAAGTCTGTCTCTACATTGACAGTTTGAGGTTAGATATTGGACGTTTTATTATAGATGAGTAAAATGTTTAAGTTCTTATTACATAGAATTAAAACCGGCCCTTTTCATCTCAAAAATAGACTGAACTAAAACATCCTTCGAATCATGGCGATTTTCCCCACTCGAAATTTATTATCATTATCACACTCCTCCATTCATTCATGGTAGTACCTCCCACCCTGTTATTTTTTCTCCCACTTCCAATTAAGGTTTGCTCCACCTTTCCGAGTACTACAGAAGTACCCCTCAACTCCTAACACAACCATTCATAACGGACCAAATCGGAAATGACGTCATAGCTAGATAAAAAATGAAAACCTTGAAGGTCATAAAACAAATGACGGTCGTTCCAAACCACGCACTCTTGACTAAAAACAAAGCAAAAAAGACTACGTTATCCGTTTTAACCTTGTTGAGTCACAGAAATTCTCACGGGGTTGCTACAAAATAACTGCATAGAGCTGCGACCTCGAAGTAGTGAAAGTCTAAGGTGAAGACATGCAAATATCTTTGTTGTGACATCGTTCTGCTCTGAAAAACACATTTAGAGACAATCGTGGATTTCTGCTTGGGGCACCCGCACTGTATTTGCGCAATTTCGCATATGTTTTAATGACGGAACGTTTCCACGGGGTATCTTCCTCCGGTCTGATTCGAAACGACTGTGAATTACCATGTAGACGTAGCACCAACGGTTTTGTTTTTTCCAAAAGGCATAACTCCGTGTCAATACCGTTCTTTACCGTTGCGTTCTACTTCCCGCGGTACAATGACGTTTCGTGTGATTTTGCGTCATCTTCAATCCCGGATGACAGCTCCAGAAGTAAAAGTGTTCCGAGATCATTTCTCTCAATTCTAAACGCGTCAGATAAAGATAACCTGTATACTGGTCGTAGGTGAAAGTACGGTAAAGTAGGTAAATGGGTTGCCATCCCCACGATAGATTTCTCTATCACCATCGCAGTTAAACATGGTACCAGCAAGTGTACTGGAAGAGAACGGAACCTTGTCACGTGACTCGTTTTCTACGAGTACCCCACTTTCCAATCCGTTCTTCTGCCACTCTTCGTGTGTACCACTCTGAACTTATGTGCGAGGTTTTGATCCGCTCTACCCCGGCATTTCATCCCCTCTTGGGCCGTGGTGGCACTCCCAAGGACACTGGTGTCAAATTCTACGTTTTGTGTTGTGTTTTCTTTTTTTTTTTGACGAAGGAGCGGGAAAAGTTCCAAGGTTTAAGTGACACTATTAGTGATTAGGTAAGGTCTTTTTTTTCGTGGGTTTTGGTGGTTCTTTTGGCGCGTGGTACCCCTTCCATTACTTTACGGGGGTAATTAAAATTAATTGTAGGTAACGCACGGGTACTGAAATTATCGGATGGTCTAGTGAACATCGCAAAGGTCAAACACCTTAAAATTGTTGGAATTGGGAGTTTTTGGATGTTTGGGATCGAAAAGCGAAGGAGAAAAACCGGAAAAGTCAAAAATACGTTTGCGGAAATTCGAGCTGAATTTTTTTTGCAAAATTTATAGCGTGGTTGGGTTTTTACGCTGGTTTATGCGTTTTCCGTAATTTTCACGCTTTAAAACAATACGTTTATATTTTATAGAATTCTGAATCTATCCATTTTGCTTTCTACATTTCCAAAAGATCTTCGATTATGTAATGTTTTTCCATTTTACTTCCCGACATAATTCCACAGCTTTTATTTACTTTATTGTGTTGTCGCTTTTTATAAATTAGTGGTTTGAAGCCAGAAGTTGTTTTCTTTGTTTGTATTTTCAGAATTTTTCTTTCTTAAATTGGAACCTTCAAAGCTAATATTTTGGTACTGCTGCCGTTAACTAGTTTTTTGTATTCTAAAAATATTCAGCGTTGCCAGTAGTTTTTGGAGTTTTAAAATATGAGATATTTATGTAAAAGGTCGGCGCCTCCTTTTTTTGACTAGTTAGAAAAAAATCTGAAAAGTAGAGAAACAGTTTTTTTTTATTAACAAATTTGTATTGCAGAAGCTGTCGTATTTGATATTCAAAATTATACAGTTTTTTTTTTTTTGAAGTCATGTTTTAGCAATTTTGAATCAAACTAGCATTTTTTTGGTTTTAAAATTTGAACTTATTAGAGCCTTTATTTTGTCCCGAATGTTGGTACTACTGCAAGTATCCTATCTGAAAAACGTCTCAAAAAAATTATTTTGAGACTAGAGAAATTTATATTTCAGAAGCTATCGAATTTATTATTTAAAGTTATATTTTCAAAATCTCCAAAATTTTCTGGGGTTTACATAGATGAGGGCATTTTTTTCCAACTGTATTTTTTTGAGTATTTTTTAATGTCTAGAAAATCCACCACTTCTATTCGGCCCTCGATTCTAATTTTTAGCATTTTTGTGGTTTAAATTTAGATTTTTACTTTATTTAATGTTATAATATTTAAATTTTTAAACTTTTGAAATTTTTTGGTTATAAAATTTTAAACTTAAATAAATTAAGTTTTTTTTAATTAGCGTTGTAAAAAAATATTTTTGAAACTTTTCAAACTTGGTCTCAAATCTCAACTTGAAACAATTCGTCTTAACAAAATTTATAAATCTTATTATTGTTCTAAATTATACGTTGCCATTTTTTATTTTTGTGATATTTTTCATTATTTACTAATTGTTATTATTTATTTACGTTATTGTTTGTGGCTTGAATTTAGATTTTCTTTTGTCTAATGCTATAATATTTGCAGTTTTGCATTTTTTTCTTGTATTTTGTTTTACAAAAAAGCTGGTATTACTGCAAAAATCTTTTTTTATTTCAACAATTTCAGCGTTAAGAAGTATCTTCCAATTCACCAAATATTTGAATAAGCTGTATTTTTCTTAATAAAAATTGTATTCCAAGACATATTCTTTCAAATTGCCAATCCCAACTACCCAGATTTTTCAATTTTCAATTTTTGAAATGTTCACATTTTATCATAATTTTAAAAGTTTTTTTGTTAATATGTAAAATATCGCAAGATATGCAACCCAAAATACACACACGAACCTAAGAAAGCCTTTCCATCTTATTTTCCAGAATTCACCTTAAGATGAACTTCTCCACGTTCGGCGTAGGCGTCCCTCTCTCCGCGGCGCTCCCCGTCGCCACCCAATTTTCCGCCGGGAAGCTAACCCAGAGCGTGACGACGCCCAACGGTCAAGTGGTCGGCGTCCTCCAAGGAGGCGAAAATGGCGTCCATTATATCCGACCGTTGGACGCCAACACCTTCGCCACGGCCACGACCCAAAGCCAAAGTACCGGTCAAACTCAGACTCTCATCACTTTGCCTATTACCATGCCGGGGGCAAAGCCCGGAGACCCCCAGCAACACGTCCAAATCCAGGTTGTGAATCCCGTACAGACCCAAGTATCTCAAGCGAGTTCTGGCGAATCCCCTAAGTACCACATTTCTCCGATGCCGCTCCAGACTTTCGGGCAAGGGGCGACTGTGTTGACAGTGGCGTACAATCCCAATCAGGAAGGGATCCAAATCGTGAGTGAAAGTGAGGAGGATGATAGAAATCTAAGTTGGTTTCGTTGTAGGTTGATGGCCAGAATGGCATTGCCGAGGGCATGACGGTGGTGGCGGCGCTGCAGCCGCAAGACATCCAGTTGATCCAGGCGGAGCCGGAGAAGAACGCGAAAGATGTGACTCCGGTAGCTCTCATCAAGAACGAAATAACTCAAGGAAAAGACGAGGAGAGTAGCGAAGCGGGGACGTCGATAACTGCGATCCCTGCACAGTATCTCCAGAATGCCAGCGTGCAAGAATACCTCCAGAAGATGCAGCAGCACAGCACGCTCCCTCTAAGCCTCCAACAGTTCTTGAAATTCAACAACCCCGAAATCAAACGCGAGCAAATCACCGAAGAAGGTGTGATCGAAGCTATCAACATCACCACCGAAGACCAAGAACAACTCATCTTGAACGAAGTCGAAGGCGAGATGGAAACCGAGGAAAACGTCGACGACCCCGACAAAGGGAAGAAAAAGAAAAAATACAAGAAAAAACCTCCGAAACCGAAGAAACCCAAGCCTGGACAAGTTCACATCGCGACTGCCTTAGACGGAACGACGCTGTTTTGTTGTCCCGAGTGCCACATGGCCTATCCCGAGAAGGAATTGTTAGAACAGCATTTGGTAGGACATAAAATCGAAAGGAGGTTTATTTGCGATATTTGCGGAGCGGGTTTGAAGAGGAAAGAGCATTTAGAAAGACACAAATTAGGGCACAATCCGGAGAGGCCTTTCGTGTGTTCGGTGTGCATGAAAGGGTTCAAAAGGAAGGAACATTTGAATCTTCATTTTGTTATACATTCGGGGGAGAAGACGGAGATTTGTGCAGAGTGCGGGAAAGGGTTTTACAGGAAGGATCATTTGAGGAAACATGCGAGGTCGCACGTTACGAGAAGAGCGAAAGAACAGGCGGAGCGGAACCAGAATATTCTTATAAAGGAGCCCACGACGACGCAAGTCACAATACAGGTAAAAAAGAAAAAAGAAACCTAAAACAGCGTCGGAAGAGGCTTTGGAATTTTAATTATGTTGGTGACATTGGTACCAACATACGAGCCTACCAGACAGCATTTTTTGTTTCTTTTTACAATCAAACCGACATTTTGAAACTCGGGGTATTTTGAGCCTTTTTTTTAGGTCCCCACGTCGCAAATGCAAATCCCTGTCCAAATTCAGGTGCCTCAACACCACATCCAAGTCACCGCGAATTCTGAAGAAGACGGCAACCAAGTGAGCACAGTAGTCTTGCCAACCGCATCTGAAGGAATAATTATGCCCCAAAATTGAGAAAAAAAACTAACTAGGTACTATAAGTGATCTTAATGAACATTGTTGACATTTTTATAATGTATATATTATATGGACATATATGTATTCATATTTATTCTCTATATAATATTTAATTGTGTAGTTTATCAACCCCGAGCCGATCTGCGAATCTGCAGGGTAGTATTGTTTAATTTTCAGTTGGTCTAATTTTCTGATCAGCGCAGTATTATTGTCAGACTAATGTTCCGATTTTCCATAGTTGCAATATTACAGTACAAAAGTACGTGTCAACTGAAGTTTGAAAAAAAGACACTGTGACTCTCTGATTGGGCAGATTTTGTACAAACGAATAATTAGTGATTAGTTTAGACGGTTTTGGGTTTATTTGTAAAGAGCATTGTATTTATATCGCTTTAATTTACATATTTATGATTTTTTGGGAAAGTTGGTTATATTTTTACGTTTTATATTTATTTAAGCAATGAACTCTCTGGAAATGCGACTTTTCTTCTAATGTAAATTTTATTTTTCGTGGTTTTTTATCGAGAGTTTACTGGCGAAAGTCAGGCAAGACTGTGGTTTAAATTCTGAATATTGGACTCTGATTGTGATCCATTGTAGGACATACGTAACTTAGTTTAAAGGAAAAAGGATGTTAATACGGCGAATGTTGAAATTCTACTGTACCTATTTTTTTATACTACTGACATTTCATTACATTACACTGAAATAAAACTGTTTCTTTTTTAACGTGTTTTTTCTAAACAAGTCTTCTAAATCAGGACATTGCTATAATGTTAAAATGAACAGAATCAACGGTTTTAACAAAAAAAAGTTGGTTTGTCTCAAAAATTTCTAAATGTTTCTTTTTGATCTATAAATTTGGGATTTCACACAGAGCATAAGCAATTTAAATATAGTAACGTTAAAATTTCATTACTAGCGTGTTGAAACTTCTAGAATTCAATAGAAAATGTTACAAATTTTTAGGTTATTTTATTTATTTATTTATTTTTTTATTTGACTTGGCTCTATAATTTTGTAATCTGGCACAATCAATAAGCAACTTAAAAGCGGTAACTTCTATCAAAATAACAATTACAGGTTTTAGTACTAAAATTTTGAAATTATTGGTTACCTATAGAAATGAAAATTTCTAAAATTTGACTTTGTTGTTTTATGAATTTGGGATGTGGTATACTTAATAACCAACTCAGACATAGTAACCTCCTCGAATTTCGTTGTTACAATGATAACATTGTTAGAGTTACAAATTTTAATGAAAAAAGGTGTAAATTTTTAGTTCCTTCTAAAAATTAAAATTTTGAAAAACTAGTTTTTGTTTTAAAATTTTGAGATATGGCACAGTTGGTAAGAAATGCAAATTTAATAAGTGTTTTAAATTCCATTTCTATAGAGTTAAAGCTGCCTGAATTACAAGTTGTAATATAAAAACATGCGTCTATCAATTTTTTCATAAATCTGGAGAATATTTACACCTTTTTGAATTAACTGTGAGTATTCACTTCCACCGGGACCCAACAAATACAGAAAGATGCTTGTTTTTTTCTAAGTAACGAAAAAAAAAATAGAAATATTTAAAAATATTGTTCGTATTAAAGCCACAAAAACCTGTTCAAAATTTACACATCCAAAGTGTTTCTCCCTTAATTGCTTTTTAATTTACATAAGATTAGTGAAAACCAAAGGTGTGAAAACAAATTATTTTGCAAAAGTCAATTAAGGGTGTTAAGGGGGGATGCGACCGATAACAACAAGTGCAGGTACATAAGGGTGCGGTTTTCGGAAAAAACTCATAACTGGTCCAACTTTGCAAACAGTAATTGCGTTCTCCAAATTCCGCTGCTGAAATTTGTAAGTATTTCCTCATATCGTTTTTCAATGTATTTAACTTTCGTTACAGGCCAAAAAATGGATCTTAACAAATTCTTCACGTCGTTTTGCCCATTGGACCACACTAATGGTTATCAGGACTGTGGGTGCGGACCCATAAACCCAGTGCAAGCTTCTCTGACTCCAGTGGATGCTAATGGTTATGAGCATTCAGTCCCCGATGGAAACTCCGTTCTGGAATTGCAACCATCGTACTCACCCTACGCTCATTTTTACCCTCCGTACTCAATGCCAGCTCAAACTCAGTTTTATCCAGTGACTCACCCGTACTCAGTGCCGCCTCCTTCGCTCTCACCCACCGCAGAATTCGATGAAATTCTGGCATCTTATTACCGCCGCGAGAGTCCCACCAACCAGGTGGTTCCGCAGCCTCCACTCCTGAAGGAAGAGCACTCAAATTCTTCATTTTCCAGTGGCTTTTCGACGCCTTCTGCAGAGATCCATGCTATGATAGAATCCCAGATTCTGACATACCAGACCGCCCTCAGGGAGGATAAGGAGACGAGCCAACAATTTCAAAATCACAAAATTCGGAACCAGGTGGTTCCGCAGCCTCCACTCCTGGACGAAGAGCACTCAAATTCTTCATTTTCCAGTGGCGTTTCGACGCCTTCTGCAGAGATCGATGCTATGATAGAAGCCCAGATTCTGGCTTACCAGACCGCCATCAGGGTGGATAAGAAGACGAGCCAACAATTTCAAAGTCACAAAATTCGCATGTCCACCGGAAGCGATGGTTTTCCTGTTTACCACTACGACCAGATGACCTTTCCAACAGTCGGACTTCTCCAGGCGTATTTGGAGGAACTTGGTTTCGCGAAGATTTTCATTTGTGACGTTTGTGGACAAGTTTTGAAGCGTCCCGAGCATCTTGCACGTCATAAGGTCACCTCTCATAGTAGTAAGAGGCCGTTTGGTTGTGAAGTTTGTGGGAAGAGTTTCAAGAGGAGGGAACATTTGGAACTGCATTCCGTCGTTCATTCCTCGGTGAAGGCGTTCAAGTGTGCGGAGTGTGGGAAGGGATTCAAAAGGAAGGATCATGTGAAAAAACATGAGAAGACGCATGATAGGAAGAGGAAGAAGCTGGAAAAAATGAAGATGGTTTTAAATGTTGATGTTGGGGAGGTCAATTTGCCGATTCAGATCGAAGTGGAGAAGCGGTTTTTGCTGTGATATTTTTGTAAATATTAAAAATTGACGTGTTAATAAATATGTTAACTGAAATATTTTTATTCTTATTTGACAAAGTCAAACATATGGAAAGACCAATAACCTAATTAAAAATGCATTAAATTCAAATTGTCGGTCAACCCAACGCGGTTACCTGTCAGACTCCAAAATAAAAAACAGTTTCTAAAAAAAATCTTTTTTATTGTACAACTTTTTAATTTTCCACAAACAATAACCAAGTCAAAGATAACAAATTCCCCAAATTTCATTGTAATAGCTTTAAAAGTGCTATAGTTACAGGATCCAAAAAAAATGGGGAGACATTCTGATTGTTGTTGTCGAAATTTGTCGAAAATTAAATTTTCTAAAAATTTTCTTCTTTATTGTATAATTTTGTAATTTTGCACAAATACTAAGCATGACCACCATACAATCTCCTTAAATTCCATTATTATAATTTGTAATAGTGCTGTAGTTACAAAATCTAAAAAAAAGTTAAGACATTTTGATTTACATTAAAAATAAAAATTTCTCAAAAATTATACGATTTCGTTATTTCACACAAATAGCAAGCATATGCTCAATATTAACTTTCTCAAATTAGGCTGTTATATCTTAACACAGAAAAGTTACAGCATCTAAAAAAAATGTTGAAGCATTGTGATTTGTCATGAAAACTTCTGAAATTTTTCTTTTTTAATGTACGACTTTCCATTTTTTTTAAAATAATAAATATGGGTAAAATAGCCACATACTCAAATTTCTATTCCATATTCTTTTAAATAAAAAAATACTTTTAGGAGAGAATGCTAAAAAATATTTATCCTAAAAATGAAATTTCTTAAAAAAATCTCTTATTGTACGACACATTTTTATACAAATAATAAGCAAGTTAAAAATAGCAACCTTCCTATACTTAGTCTCATAAATACAGAATTCAAAAAAAAAGTTTGGAAATTTTTATTTGTCCATGGAATAAAAAATACAAAAATTTTTCTTTCTTGCTATTGGTAGTAATTGTGCACAAATAATAAGTATTTTAAAAAATAGCAACCTTTTCAAATTTCATTTTCAATAAATCAACATCAAAAAAAAAATTCCTTTTTTGAAGTAATACGTTTTGGTAATTTTGCATGTTTTTGATCGAAAGGTTCTACAAAAAAACTAAAACCGACATTTGTAGCATTATTTTTACACGATTATGTATAAATAAATTTGTGGTTATTTGCATTTCAAAAAAGTTTTCGCTCCCTTCCTGTAAGGGTGGTTTTCGCGCCGCATTTCAAATCGCACCCCTCACTCCCAACCCTTGAACGCCGATCCACAATGGCGAACACCCAAGATTTTGCAAATGTTTGATCGCGTTAGCAATCACCCTCAATTACTTTCACTTTCTGACTGGAATAATGGTAAGAATCTCTCAACTTCGAAATTTGATCATGAAAAAAGCGACTTCTCGTTGCACCCTTTTCATAAACCCCATGCCATGGCGGGCAACGATTCTTCCTGTTTAAAGATTAACATAACATTAGCATGTTCTTGATCGATTTTTCAGACAATATAAAACCACGAATCATGAATTTCACACCGTTCGGAGGTCATTTCCCAACAGCCATTCCAACAATTCATCAATTCGCTGCGAAGTTTTCTCAGGAAAACAATTCTTTGTGTCCATCTCAGGAGAACAACAGCAATAGGTATACAGCCAATGGTGTACCTTCGTTTACTCAACATCATCCACCGCAACAGCAAATGGTCAACAGCACCAAGTATCAGACGAATTATATGAATCAGTCAATTTATCAACAAAACAATGTCCGGCAGGAAAAACGACAGGGTTACGAGCAGCAGGAGCTCGCGCAGGAGTTGTGTGCTGCCATGCTCCAGGAGAAAACCGACAAAGTCTGTATGGAATCTCCGGGAACTTTGTGTAAACTGTTTGTTTCAGAAGGAGCAGGACAGTGAGCGCAGGAATCAGCTGCAGCAACAGCAGAACCCGGGGATGCCTTCGTCGTGGCAATCGTTAGCGACACCTGGGTCCACCGTTGCCGACTATCTGTCTCATCTACCCGCATCGACGCTCCCGTTGAGTCTCCATCACTTCCTCAAATACTCAGCCGAGACCATTAAAAAAGAGAGTCAGACTAACCAACCGCTACCACAAACCGATTCGAACATCCTCAACAACGGTTTAAACGGGATGAGTAATAACATGGGGGCGACCCCCGCCCCTGTCAACCCCGTCCAGCCCCCCCCACCCAAAAAAAAGAAGAAGAAAAAGCCCGAGAAAGAAAAAAAACCGAGACCGAAACCCGGCGAAATCCGCCTAACCACAGCTCTCGATGGTTCAACTCTTTATTGTTGTCCAGAGTGCCACATGGCATATCCGGAGAAAGAACTCCTCGAGCAACACTTAGTGGGGCACACCTTAGAGCGCAGATTTGTCTGTGATATTTGCGGTGCGGGGTTAAAGAGGAAAGACCATCTGACGAGACACAAACAATCGCACAATCCCGAAAGACCGTACGTTTGCACAGTGTGTCTCAAAGCCTTCAAACGCAAAGAGCAGCTAACACTGCACTTTGTGATACACTCCGGTGAAAAAAGACACATCTGCACGGAATGCGGAAAAGGGTTCTATCGCAAGGACCATCTTAGAAAGCACACACGCTCTCACATCGCCAGAAGAGTGAAAGCTGAGCTTTCCCAACAAGGAAATTCTCAGAGTCTTCAAATACAAGGGCCGACGCCCTCTACAGTCAGTCAAGGTATACTCTCGTAATTCTTCAGTTTTTCGGAGGTTTGATGCTGCCAACGGTTGGTTGATTCTTGGCTGTGAAAATTTACAATAAGGTCTTTGTCGTTTGGTCGAAATTGTTGGTGCCGTTGGACGCATCAAACTTACTATACAGAGTGATTTGGTTTACTAGTCATGGTATCGATTTTCGTCGCGACTACCTCAACCTTTTTTGTGATAAAATTCGCGCTCTGTATATCTTTTTTTATGGTACAAAATTTGCTTTAAGGAATAGTACAAAACTATCGTTATTTGTTATGTTTCTTTAGTTTAGATTTTAGACGACAAACGAGTATTATTTGCCAATGTAATGATAAGCAATTGAAAGTCTGCCATTTGTAAATTTAGATTTTCAGACGAGGCTTTCCAAATTTGCACTTTTAGGCGTAGAAGAATTTATTGTGATTTGCGAACATATTGAGATTATGTTTGATATTTGGGTACTATTACGTAAGGAACGAGTATAAAAATATTTTGTAAGGCAGAAAATTTATGAAGAGTGTTTATAATAAGCATGTATGTATATCGAGATATTTGTATGGATTTACTATCTATTTTTAAAATGATAATTATAACGACACTCTAGTTTTGTTCGGCAATTTGTGCTTTCAAAAAGCAATAATTCGACAGTATTGCTGCTGAAACCTGCTACGTTTCGGTTCGTAGACGACAGTATTTTGTGTATTGTAATAGAATAGTTCACGGTTTTGTTTTGAGTAAAAGAATATTTTAGTATACAACACTACAATAAAAAATAGTACAAACATGTATGCCATATAACCTTAAGCTAAGTCAAAATACATGTCTATACCAAATGAAATAAGTTTTAGTCATAACTTACAGAAAGAATTTACACTTTACGGGATCTTTTTTTTTCCCAGTTTTTACTATCATTGTTTGAAGTGTAAATACTTTTTTGTACTGCTTGTAGCCCAGAGCTTCCCATGTATTTGCTTTATTATGTACGACAAATAAACATAAAAACAGATTTTTGGTTTTATTACAAATTTGACATTGGCCCAAAATCAAAGTTTTACATTTTTATAGACATAAAAATCATTTTTTACTATATTTGTAAAACTTTCACTTTTCGTTTTCAGAAATTCAATTATTTTTTTTGATCTACTAAACCGACTGGGGCAAATTTTCGCTTACCTGGTAATTTTGATGCGTTTTTTTCGCTTGACACCAAATTTTCCCGATGTGATTGCGTTTTCGTCCTGAAAAAAAAAATTCGTAGTATATATATAAAGTACAAAATTTTACCATGGCGACGAATCAATTAATTTGGATTCAATTAGTGTATACTGGGGTAGTATGAAGAATTTCACGAATTTCAGTGGCGTGTGCAGAATCCACTTAGGACGTTTTTTGGATTTAAAATTTTAGGAATTTTTGGTCGATTTCGATTTTTTTTACTCTTTTTGTTAGAACGGATATCAAATTGAGGTAAATTTCATCGTATTTCTAAGGTCCAAAACACTAAGAATTCGGTCTTATTTCAATTAAATTTGCAAATTTAAAAAAAAATAAATTGGTTCCATCGTTTAAAAAATCTTTTTCAGAAATTCGTTTATTTTTTATAAACTGGTGTACCGATTGAGATGAAATTGTGCATGCTTATAGATTTTGATATGCTCTTTGAAGTGATACCCAGTTTGCCGCATTCGATGGCGTCTTCATTTTGGAAAAAAATCTCAAAATGTATTTTAAAAAAATCAGCAAAATGTTCTTATGGCGACAAATCGCTTATTTTAGACTCATACTCATATGGTTGATTTTTGAGATTTTTATATCTGTCATTTTGGAAAGTTTTTGTCGAAACGACCAAAATTGATCGACTTGGACCGTTTTCGGGTTTTCATATTTTAAAGATTGGATAAGATATCAATGGGTTAAGCGTTATCGTATCTGGAATTCTACAAATTGTCAAAGAAGTGACTCATCCAATAAAAAAATTTGCATTTTTAGAAATTCGCTTATTTCTTCTAAATTATTGCATAGATTGAGGTGAAACTGTGCACGCTTATAGATTTAAATCCTCTTTTTTGATTGACGTCAAAATTACCGACTTTGATCTCGTTTTTGTCCTAACAAAAATCCGAAGACTGGAGCCCAAAAATTTAATTAAAGATTTTTTCATTGTAAAGTCTCAATGCATGCAGAATTTCACGAGGAATTCAGTAGGGTGCGTAATATCTACTACCTACGACTTCTGGTTCTCGAGATTTTTGCGTTGGGAATTTTGAAAAGTTGATTTTACATCCAAGCGATAAAAAATTTGGCCATCTCAGGTTTTCATATTTTTGGAATTAGGGCAGATACAAAGATGCGGCAAATGCTTTCGTATTTCCAGGAATCAGGTGTTACTCCTATTTCCAAAATTACAAATGTCAAAAAAAATAGACTCAGTCGGTAAAATCATTTTCATTTTTAGAAATTTCTCATAATACTGCACCGATTGAGATGAAATTGTGTACGTTTAAATGCAGTTTTTCGTTTGACCTTAAATTTCCGAGTTTCTACTGAGTTTTCGTCCTGAAAAAAAAATCACAAATTATGCAGTCTAGAAAAATCATTAAAATAGTCCGTCGATCCAAAATTTATTAATTTAGGTTCAATCACTGAAAAATGGGTCTCGTATTATGCAGAATTTCACGAAAAATTCAGTGTGCGGAAAATTCTCCTACGATTTCTGGTTCTTAAGATTTTTGCTGTGAAAATTTTTCAAAGATGCATTTTTCGTTGTGGAATTTGGACTGTCTCTTCATTTTCATGTCTTCATAATTAGGACAGACATCAAGATGTCGTAATACCATCATATTTCTATCACTAAATACCAAGAATCTGGTCTTATTTTGTTTTCAAAAATTGCAGTTTTTCAAAGAAATTCTGACAAAGTATGATTTATTTTCAGAAATTGGCCTATTTTTTCTAGAAAAATCGCACCAATTGGGACTAAATTGTTTATATTTCGATGCCTTCTTTCAATTTATGCCCAATTTACCGATGTTTTCGTCTTAAAAAAAAAAATCACAAAATATGGACCGACAATTTTTTTAATTTATGCTCAACCGTCAAAAATTGGCTCTCATTGGGAATTCAGTGGCGTGCGCAGAAGGTATTTACAACTTTTAGATCCTGAGATTTTTCTATTTACACTTTGGAAAGTTTCATTTAATTAAAACGGTCGGAATTTTATTTCGGGAAATGCAAAAATTATCAAAACCGAAGAAATTCTAAGAATTCTTCTAAAATACTGCATCAATTGGGATGGAATTTTGCATGGTTATAGATCTGGCTGTAAAAATTATAGCAACAAAAACATCACAAAATTAATTTTACCAGAAGAAAAAAAATGAAATAAGATTAAAAAATCCGTACCATTTGAAAAAAAAGCTTACAACTTTATAAATTTCAAAATTTTTGCATTGACCAGACACTTAATGTTTCTCAAAAAACAGCTAACCTGAAAATACTGAGCACGTGATGTATTCATTTCATTTTTATCTAAATTTCAGAAAAAGTCTTTAAGTCGTTAAGTCAAAAACCAATTTAAAATTTGTTTTTATTTCTTATCATTTTATCAGTAATCACAGTACTCCATTTTGTGCCAAAAGCAGCAAAAAACGCACATCCAGTTGTAAACCACGAACATGCTTGTAAATAAACTGCTCTTGTTGAAGTTAAATCCTTCTGTAAAAAGCCTCAAAAACAGTGTGGAGATCTCCAGCACAATAATAAAAGCGTAGAGTACCAGAAACGGCAAAAAGAACACCGGGTTTTTCTGAAACCCCCAAAAAATTATCATCATCATCCTTCCCGAACTTACCGAAAGAATTCCAGCCAGCAAGAAGAAATAGTACTCAAAAGACACCAGCAGCGCTATCAACTTGAGATCTCTCTCCAACGCCGGTCGAACAACCTTCCCAAAATCTCCTCTCGACTTGACTAAATATCCCGGCAAAGTAGGCCCACATTTCAAAATCATGGCGATGTCAAAAACACTAAAAACCTGCAAGACGAAACCTGAACTGTTCGGTGACTTCTACGCCCAAAACCCACACTGGAAATTTACCACTCCTAGAACTCCAAGAATCAGAGTATAAATATCCGAAATGCACAGAAAGGGGTGAGCGCAGAACTGGCGAAGAAAATAATAATTGCGTTTCAAATGAGGTCCTAGCACTGTATAAAATGGTATTTTCATCTCGAACTGAAATTTTTGAAGGTTGTCATTTTTACGAAAGCCGGGGACGAGTTGGCGTTGTTTCTGACTTCTGACTTTCAAGAGAAAATTCAAAATGTGAATAATGAGTACGAGCACGATTTTTATTAAGCGCCCGGTGAACTATAAACGGAGTTTGGGGGTGCTTAGAGAGAAATACAGGGAGTTTTCGCCGATTTTATCGGTGATTATGTGGGTTACCACGGGGTTGTACTCCGCGTCTGAGAGTAGTCTTAATGCCAATTTGACGGGGACAACGTTGTCGTTTTCAGTGATTCAACTTCTGGCTATGATGTGTGTGGCAATGCTGTTGTGTAGGGGGCTTAGCAAGGTAAGTTGTTGTTATAAAATTGTTGTGCTTTTGGTAAGAATTTTTGGTTTAAAAACGAACATTTTATATTAAAATCTTTGATTTTAGTAGTTATAATGGTGTGGCTATGAATTTTATGCTGGATACTATTTCTGACTCGCTTATTTACTGTGACAAATTTCAAAATTTTAAGGCAAAAAACAGAAAATTTTATCTTGACAATAAAATTCAGAGAGAAAATTAATTTAAGGCCTGTTTATTATCCACAACAAATTGCAAAATGATGGATCAAGAGACAAATTTTGAAAATTTTTATTTTTAAAACAAACCAAGCATTATCAATTTTTTTTTGAAAATGTGTAACTTTGGTGATTTTTATTCTACGACAATAAAATTACAGGAGAGTTTTATTGTTGACTAGCATATTAACTGCGGCAAAAATTGTAGCATTCTACAGCCTTGGAGGTTCCTGGGAAAGACAAAATAGTTTGTCAAAATATTGATCTTAAAATTAAGTGCTTCAGATATTTTTAAATAAATAAATAAATAATAAAAATTTTATATAAGTTTTAGAAAATGTGAACTTTAAGAGTCTGTAGACGTTTTAGAAATGTTTCAGAATACAAACAAAATTCTGATTTCTAGGAGCAAATCGGACTCGTTTTTCCATGGATTGTGGTGAACTGTTACAATCTCTATTTCAATCATTATCATGGAGTAATGGCAACGTTGGAGGGGCTGAGAAAGGTGAAGAAGCTGTCGTGGCTACCGTGGACGACTCTCAGTATCAACATTCTTCTTTTGAGTTAGTTGGAAAATTGGAAGATTTTCTTTAATTTAATTCACGGCTTTTTAGTTATCAGGGGCACGCTTACCATCAGAGTTTTCCAAGTTTGTGTGCACATGTGGTTCAAGAAAAAGCTCAAAGAACTGAAGGAGAAAGAGTTCTGAATGTTTCAATATAGTATCCCAAGCTCAAATTTGTCTTTCTTTTCACACGGCTGAATCTCAAAATTTGCTTCATCTGCTCAGCTGGAACCAAAAATGTTATTTATGAACATCCACCAGCTATTGGAAAAATAATTTATTCTAATACAAAAAGACAAGATGCGTGTTTAGTCTAACAATGAAAATTTAACCTAGACGTACGAAATGGCAGTTTAGAAATCATGGAGATGGTTTTTTCGCTGGATTCTCTTCACCCGCTGCGTCCTCCTGTTTCCTCTTCCGTTTTACCAAATGGGAGATATCGTTAACCTGCTTCGACGACGAGGACGACGACGACGATGCTCCCTCTGACGCTCCGTTACTTTTCGCAGCTTCTTCAGCAGTCGTTGTCATCTTCTTCGTAATCTACAAACCCCAAACATCATAAAGAAAAAGCTCCTCAAAACTCACCTCAGTCTTTAGATTTTTCATATCAGCTATTTTCTCCTCGATCTCCGGGATAAGTCCTTTCAACTCTTCTATTTCTTCCGCGTTGTCCTCTTTGTGTTCCTTCTCCAAACTAGTTACTTTGTTCTTTAAGTACTCGAGCGAGGAATGAAAACTTTCTATAGCTTCGTCGATTTGGCCGTTGGTGGAGTACGCACCTCCTAGTTTGTAGAATGTTTCAGCGACCGTCCGACTGTCGTCTCCAAAGAGGCTTTTCTGGATCTTCAAGCCCTCGGACATGTCTTCGACGGCAGCAGGAGAGTTACCATTTTCGAGGGAAATCTCACCGAGGATGATGAGGGTCTCGGCGAGGTTTTTCTTGGCATCGGCGCCACGAGCTGTAAAGATGCTCTTGGCGAGTTCCAGGACCTCCCAGGCGACTTGGAGGTCGGTCAGTTCTTCTTCTTCACCTACGGAAATATCATTAAAAAGAACAAAGGCAAGAAAGACAAGAGTACCTTCTTTCTGTTCTTTCGCTTCTTCGCCGTTCGCCTCCTCTTCCTCACCGTCTTTCTTTTCTTCTTCACCGCTTTTTTTCTCTGCATCCCCGTCTTTTTTCTCTTCTTCACCATCTTTCTTCTCTTCTTCCCCGTCTTTCTTCTCTTCTTCTTCCTCTTCTACCTCCTCCGTTTCCTCCTCTGATTCTTCCTCTACGTTTTTCGGCAGCCCTTCTCCCAAGGGATCCCCATTTCTCCTCGACAACTCCAACAAACTCTTTCCGTAGTACAGGTAAACATCCCCCAGAGAATCGTGGGTCTCACTCCCATGCTGCTCCACCAACAACTCACTCGTCCTGCTGAAAGCCTTCACTGCTGTATCATAGTCCTGTAGGACATAAGCTCGGACGCCTTTCCCATACAGTTCTTTGGGGTTAGAATTCTGAAGATCCAAAGTCACGTCCGCCATCTTCAAACACAAACTAACAGTTTTTACAATATAAAAAACGATAAGAGATGCAAACAAGAAACCACGTTCATTTTCGGAGTTCGACGACACAGCGAATTATAATGACGTCGGATCCGTGACGCCCGGCGTCGGCGTATCGACGCCGAAAACAGATAGAGACGCAACGCGACAAAGCAGTAGTGCTTTGGCCTTTGCCTGGGAAGACTACGAAGACATGTGAGAATTTCGTGACGCGGCCGACGCACAATTTTATACTTTTACAATGACGCTCAAATCGTAAAGTCAATTACTAAAATTAATTGTTTTATTGTTAATACAGAAGTTGAGATTCCCAGGCACGCAGTTAATTAAAGGACACGTCCTGAGGTAAGATTCAATTTCCGGAGAGCGTCTTCCGGGACACTTTCTTTCTCATAAGAATTCGTCTTCAGGTCGATGCTTGCTGACGTGTCTTTAATCACATTCATAGCTTATTTTTCCAAGAAAAGCGTGCTTTTCGTGGCATATTTATATTAGAATGAGACTGTCACGAATGGTTACGAATAATATGTGAGTTTAAGTTCAGCCTTCGAAGTTCATAGGAGGAAATTTCTATGAAACTAAGGAGCTAAGTGGGGCTTTAAAAGTTGGAGGGAAGTTTGAGAACGGTTTGTTAAAAGTAGATCAAACTTTCCAAATTTTTTGCTCGTGCCTCACAGCTACCAAAAAGATTTATGAAGATAGAGTCAAAATTTGCATCCTCTGATAATAGAAGAATCTTACTGCGTTCGTTTACCACATCCGAGCAGGTGGAGGAGTATGTTCATGTGTTCGGTTTGCTTAGAACGAATAAACGCCCATAAGAAAATAATAAGAAAGTAAAATGAAATAAATAGTTATATAAATATCGTACGTCTGCTCGGCCATCAATCAGCCTTCACACACTTGCACCATAAATCAGCATTTAAAAACAAGCTTTATGCATCTCGAGCTGTAAAATTTACAACCCTCGTTAATGTCATTTCCAGTCCCAAAAAGCACTAAGTTATACATTGAATTCCCGCAACGCATATGTAAAACACCCCCTAAATTGGCTCGCCAAACCACTTTCACCCTTAATTAACATCCCCTTTCCACATGCGTATTAATACCTTGACTCCAACTCCCATTTCCAGGTGATACACGAGGTGACGTCACACAAATGGAATTACAATAAACACGAAACCGCCAACCGAGGGCGTGTTACCCTTATTTCATTCGCCATGGTTGTGTAGACCTTGACATGCCTCCGAACCAAGACCAACACGATCGATTTCGCCCACAAACAAAACCTTGTCAATAATGTAGGAAAAAAACAAATTAATTTAAACATCGCATCATCGACACAATTGGCCAACTTTTCGCGACAACAACCACCATTCAATCTTTAAGATACTTCTTCCAGTTCGTCAAGAACGCCATCAAGCTGAAGCACCAACAAGAATACGATCTCCTCATAGTCGATTGCGACACTTTGATGGAGAATACGGAAGCCGACGAACAGGGTTGGGTAAGTTGGAAAACCTCAGCGGTTTGGTCCCTCGAGCCGGATACCGACTCTTTTTACCACAGATGCCGAGCCCCCCGGAGGAGGAACCGGGATGGAATTGCAGCGTCCATCCCAGCGTATTCTTCCTCCTAGGAACCCTGATTCTCACAACGTGCGCCACGGGGATGTTGTGTGCCGCCATCATGACGGACCATTGGGAGGAAGTCACGTGGGACCGGACATCTTTAGAACAATTAGCCAACAGTTCGGTCCGACTACGTTGGCTACTGGACGGGGTGGTTGCACGGGTCTCCACCAACGACGAGAAGGACAAAGTCATCGCGTTCTTGGTCCCCATGCATGGGGGCATCTGGACGCTGTGTGTGAGCCTCACTGGTACGTGACAATGTCGCTAGTTTAAGTAGATTAGTGATCAAAATAGGGATTAGGCGGAGATTAAGTGGGTACTGTAAATCCAGCCGCCAGTAATTAGAAACTTCGCCGGATTTGCACCACCAGACGCGTTAATCGGATCTTCGTTACCCAGGCTCTACCGAGTTTGCTAGGTCAACCTCGTAATTTATTATTCAATACATTTCCTCCAACTTCGCTTATCATAAATCCCCGTTTTTAAAATCGCTCCAGCTGGATTAAAACGTTGTGTAAACGCTCTCGGTTTTACGAGCTAGTATTAAGTAATCATGTCTGTTTTACCCTTCACCGAGGGTTGTTATTTTGAATTAAAACTGTTTAGACAGGAGCGAAAATATTTTCTTTGGTCCCTTAGGAGCTCGTCGGCGTGAAACCGGGATTATGAATGCAAATAAGGCAGTTTTATTTGCGTTGGCGAGGAAACAGAATTCGACAAAAACAAACTGTAGAGATTGAAGAAAACATTTGTTCCTTAAAGTGCATTATTTCAGAGGAAGAAATCGCGTTGTTGGGGAGAGTGGGATTTCCGTCAGTCCAACCCTGTGTCAACTACCTCTCGGGGGGCATTGATGGCGTCAAGGGCTACGAGCCTCGGGGCGACTGGCAACATCGTAAGTAATCAAATAATAAAACTTTATCCAATTATCGATTTAGTCCAAGTTATTCTAATCCTCCCTATTTTATTTTTGCGTACGTTGCAGGGATGCAAAACTTGTCCATCTCCTGCGCCCTCGTTTGCCTCATCATTCTCGGCAGCGCCGCCCTCGTGGGGGCCTTTGGCGTGTTTCAGCACCAAATCAGCGCCGTCCTCGTCACCGGAGTCATGTATTTATTAGCTGCCTCCTTCGCTCTTTTCACTCTTTCCATAATTCACTTCAAGCGTTTTCATAGTAAACCCGACGGTATAGATTCTGACGGGACGGCTGACGGGGTGGTTAGCCCCTTCGGGGGGCGCGGCGTTAACGATCTTCTCCCCGCTCGCATTTTCACGACGTCGTGGTCGTTAGATCTAGGTTGGGGAGGCGTCATGTTATGTGTAATGACGTCCGTTCTGTGGATACTCTTATCTAAAATCATGAGATTCAACCCCATTTCGAGCATGATAAACTGAAGTGTACAAAAAGGGGCTTGCAATGTAATTCTGTATTCGATGTCCAGCTGATTTACGCGTAGTGCAAGCAACGCTGAGAAGCCGTCCAGTTCGACCGTGGACGAATTTGTTATATTTTGTACACTATTGGGAGCAATAAATTTCAAAATTTGAGGTTAGGACACTGACCGAATGCGCAATATTTGCCTTTAAAAATGCCTGCATATATTTAAAATTTCATATATATATTTTTTACTGTTAGAACTGCTTGCCTTTGCTCGCTTTTAATGATTAAGCCTCGTTGTATATATTTTGCAAATAAATATTTTCAATGTTACATAACCTCACTTTATTTATGGGGGCACAAAATGAAAACAAAACCTTACCTGGGATTAAAACGGTGACCAACACAAAACAATAATAAAAAAGAAGCAAATTAAGTAAGATTCTGAACAAATTATCACGATAAGAAAAACGCGCCTAACTGTTAAAATTTAATTGTAATGACAGATGACAGAAAAATCACCAGATGCGAGGCCACCAACTGACTTTTTTATCACATAAAAAAAATTAAAAAAACCCATAAAAAAACAATACGCTACAAAGTGATGTAATTTTACACATTAAGCATTAATTTACTCGGTTTTAATTCCACATTTGAAATACATAATTTAATTTACTTTTAATAAAATGATTTATGCAACCAATAATTCACGGTGTTTCGTCACTTATATTGGCACCTTCAAATCAGAAACAAGTCTTTAGTTACATTTTTATTACAACAAAATACTCTTAAAGTGGCAGAATTCCTTATCAATCGCCCCAGCTCTACAAAAAGCCCAGATTGGTACACTTAACACCTCTCTTCTTGTCGTCTTTGCACTACACTGCTTCAACTTCATCAACACCTTGCCAAAGAAGGCATGACACGGTGTTTTAGTTTCCATGTGTAACCCGTTGACATCCACAGAAACAATTCCGTCTTCTAACTTCTCATATCTTTCTTTGGCACTCTTTACAAGACTTCGAACTTTAAGTTCTACGTAATTGGTACCATTTTTTATCTTTCTAAGAGTCTTAAATTCTGGAAGTTCGAAGCTCAACCCTCCCCACTGCCACACTTGCAGTACCCTGACTGCAAATATCCTCATCTGGTGGTTTAAAGGCACCCAGTTTAAAAACAAAGGACTGTTTTCAAACAACTTTCGGAATGTCTTTTGCGTCACTATAACATTGCGATTCTTTTGGAGGTCCACGGTCTCGTTGATGCTCCTTGGCGTTTTGTTGATAAGGATGAGATTGATTGTGTAGTTGGGGAAGGTAGCACTGATATTTTGGAGGAGCTGTAGTTGGAGTGGGTGCCATTTATGGGTATGCACCAAGTGGATAGTTTTGTTGGCTGTTATTGGAAAAGTGGAAGCGCACCGTGGCAGTCGGGGGTGCTGTTGCAAAGTTATGCAAGAACTAAACAAGATGGAAACAACGAAGAGGGTAACGCCGCAGATGAGTGCCGTGAGCCAACACGAGCTCAAGTAATCTGAAACAAATAATCTCTTAGACCACGTGCTGAGGTCAAGAACGAGTTATCTCAACGATAACTGCAGGTTGACATTTTTTGTGCGTATGTTAAGTCAGTAGCTTGTGTCAGTATGCACCCCTTCGCTTTTTTTCTCCTTTTTCTCGTCTTTGACACCACGTTTTCGAAATGTAGCGTGAAAGTGGAGTCCGGGATGCCCAACCGCACCCTCTGCACTGTTGACAGCCTCGACGAAAACAAACCACTCAAAACCAAGCAGAAAACCCCCGATTATTTATATCTCGACGTGTCTTATGGTGAAATCCCGAAGGACGCTTTCGCGAAATTGAAATCCAAGAAAGAGTTATGGTTCCTAGGTGAAAATATCACTTACATCCAGCCAGGGGCTTTTGAAAATCTTCCGGATTTGGATAATCTCGCCATTACCAACACTCTGATTTCCAATATTTCAGTCGGGAGTTTTAGGGGAGTTCCAAACTTGAAGATTTTGAGTTTGATCAGGAACAAGATTGAAAGAATTGAAGAGGGTGCTTTTGATGGTTTGTACAATTTACAACAGTTGCTGCTCAATGAAAACAAGCTGAGGAGGATCGACGAGAGGACTTTTCGTGGTTTGGAAAAGCTGCTTGTGTTGAATTTGGATGACAACCCCATCGAGTACATCCACCCTAACGCTTTTAGAACCATGAGAAATTTAACGAGATTGGTAATTAGTTTAATAAAAGATAGAGGCGTTGATGAGAGAGCTCTGGATTTCCTGGACGATAGCAGGAAGACTGTACATTATATTAATTAGCTCAATAAAGCAAAACTAGCGAATTTTCATTGATTTTCCCCACCCTTGACACATTTACATAAATTAAAATCGATTTTCGTTTACTTACTTGGCCATTCTGTGATGATAGCGGTAGCTCCTGACGTAATACCATCGAATCTTCCCTTGCCAAAAAGTCGTTTGTTGTTCTGAGAAAGATCTTGTTCGCCCACCAAAACTAAAAGCAACGGAAATTGCTCGTCGGTTCCCTGTTTCGGCATTATAAACCATTCATTCTGCGATAATATTTAATAATAGAGGTGTTAGAAGCGGCCTTCACAACACCCAGTTACAATAAAGCGTGTAAATTCATATGACATTAAATTAATGACGTTGTGTCATCGAAATTTATTTAATAATTATGAATTGTTGGAAACTACGTAACGAGTATTTGCTGAGAAAGAAGAGACTTACCAGAAAATCACATTTTCGTTCTGTTGTCACCTACTTTTCCGTTGGGACTGTGACACCTACTTACCTAATTGGAAGTTTGTTTATAAACAGAGTATTGTTTATTAAATTGACACACTTAAGATTTTGCAATAAAAACTTCGTGATATCGTACCACGCTTTCATTAAATTAATTTTGCGGCGAACTGTTTTTACTTTGAAGCGGTGTTTTTTCATGAACTCTACCATTTTTCATCGGTTTGCTTTAAATTTAAGTCTTATTAAAATTCCTTGCTCATTTCGCATCGTAAAGAATGTTTCAAGAATTTAACTATTAATTTTTAACCGAAGTATTTATTTATCAAATATCCGACGACATTCTTGGCTGCTTGTTGTAGAGGCAAGTTTTTTACGCAAAATAAAGTCCACTTTTCTAAAGTATTAATGTAAAAAAGTAATTTCGGAAATACGGGGGTCAAATTTAATTTTTACACCATACAGAATTGGATTCGCTCTTCCTATTGATGTCGAATTTACCAGATTCGATGGCGATTTGGTCCTAAAAAAATCCCAAAATATGCGAGCCAACAAATTAAACATTCTTACGACGATGAATCGATTAGTTTAGGCTTTTGCTGCAAACTAAGTGTATTCTTATGCAAAATTTCACGAGGGGTTCAGTAGCGTGACCAAAATCCACCTCTGATTTCTAGTTTTTGAGATTTTTGCATTTGAAGATTTCAAAAGTTACATTTTGTTTTAACAAAAATTAACGAGTTTGGGCTGTTTCTGCGTGTCCGAAATTAGGCCAGATATCAAGAAGCGGCAACTGTTATTATATTTCTGAGGTTTTAAATTAATTAAAAAATTGGTATTTTCTCGGTTTCAAAAAATTAAAATAAACTTCCAGTCAAACGATAATCTTAAATTTCAGATATTCGCTTATTTCTTCTAATTTACTGCACCGATTGACATGAAATTATGCACGCTTATAGATTTCGATCCATTTTATCCATGACTGTCTAATTTATCAAATTTGATTGCGTTTCGCAAAAAATCTAAATTATGAAGTCCCGAGAAGTTATCAAAATATTCTGATGATAAAAATTCTTTCATTTTGGCCCAATCGCTGTAAAGTGAGGTTTATTATATGTAGAATTTCAGGAGGAATTCAGTGGCGTACACAGAACTCACTTCCGTCTTCAGGTTCCTGAGACTTTTGCATTAAAAATTCGAAAGTTACAGTCTGTACTGGAACTACTGAAACTTGTAGAATTTGGGCAGTTTTCTTATTTCCAAAATTACAACAGATCTTAAACTGTGGTAGACGCCATCATATTTATGAGTTTTTTTTATAGTAAATCCCACCTCGGTTAAAAAAATCAAAAAAAATGAGTTAATTGATAAAAAAATTGCATATTTATAAAATCGTTAATGTATTACCACAATCCTTTAATTGACGCTAAATTCATCATATTCAACAGCGGTTTGAATTTGAAAGAAAAAAAAGGTCCAAAAAATTTAATAAAATATTTTCATGATGATAAATTGATTAATTTAATATATATTAGGGTTCATATTATGCAGAATTGTACAAAAAATTTGCTTAGGACTTTTGATTTCTGATATAAAATGTGAATGCTTATAGATTTCAATGTGCTGTCTCAATGGGTGCCAAGTTTACCGTATTCCTTGGCGTTTCCTTTACAGAAAAAAATCTGAAAACATTGGATCCAAAAAATTCAGCACAATTTTCTCATGATGACGAATCGCTTGTTGTTGGCTCTATAGCTGTAGATTAAGTCTCATCTTACTCAGAATTTCATGAAGAATATTTTTTACATTTCTGATAATAGGCATTTTTGCATTTAAAATTATGGAAATTTGCATTTTATGCCAAAATGCAACATTTTTTAGGTTTTCATATCTCTAAAATTAGAGCAGATATCAATGTGGTAAATGCCATCGTATTTCTGAGACATTAAATGTAAAAAATCTTTTGTGTGATTTTGACCCCAAATTGCAAAAAAAATCTGAAGAATTTTTATTTTACGAAATTCTTTTAAATACTCGAACGAATGGGATACAATTGAGCTCACTTATAGATTTGATGTACTCTTTTGATTAACATTATATCCATCTTGACTTGACCAACGTTGTAAACATGAAAAAAATTTTCTGGTTATTCAAAAAACTATTTTTAAGCTCAAAAATGAAATCACAAAATAGAAAAAAAAACTCGTTCATCATGGTAAACTTTTATTGCGTAACATTACATACAGTGGCAATGCAGTCGTGCGTATACAAAATCGCCTTGTTAAAATTTCGAGACAGTTAGAAAATAAATAAGTTGAAATAAATAATCCCAGAACCATCCCGATTGGACCACCTTTTCGAAATTATCAAAAATTTCGAAAACGTGGTACAACATCCAAGTAAATTTTACTCTGAACTAAAATGATAGTTCAAAGAAAATCGAATTAGTTTGTTTCAGTCACATAATAAATAAACTTGTACCGAAGCGATCCGGTACTTGATAGAACTACCTACTTACAAACTACGTGGCAGCAAGATTTAGTTATAGGCTCGTATCGAATAAACTGGCACTTTTTCTTCGTCTTAATGAGACGTTTATGGTCTCTACCGGTATCTCCCATCTCGTGTTGCGAATGTCGTATCCGCTACAATGTTGTAGACGCGATGGGCGTTCGCACTGTTTGCTTATCTGCCAATAAACGAACCCTTGTGGGCATTGGTACATGTACCCTTCCATGCGACCACTAAATCCGTAGTTGCGTTGGCATTTCACGAAGGTTGTGGAGCATATAGCGTCATCGGTTTCGTAGAAACCCACATTAGGACAAAGACTTCGACGGCTGTTTATTGGGATCTGTAAAAAAATATGTGGTTTATTACCGTCGTGATTATAATTTTATAGGACGACTTACAGGAGGTAAAGAATTGTCGTCAAGAGTCTTGTAGAATGAGCTCTGGGCGATTTGACCGTTGCAAGTCGAAGTTTGGTTTTGAGGCAAACATTGTATTCGTTCGTCGTCGTAGATTGTACCATCGGGACAACTGAGGACTAAAATCTTGAAATCGTGGTTGTCCGGGTTCTTGGTACATTGGTAGAATAAGTTACAGTATTTAGGATGGCGTCTGAAGCCAGTTGGACAAACTAGAGCGATTTGATCTCCTTCCAACTGACCGATGGGACAGGGAGCAGTTCCAGACGAGGACGAATCGGTGGTAGTTAGTTCAGTGGTGGTACTTTGAATAGTCGACAGTTCTGTTGATCCAGAAGTTGAACCGTCAGAACTTCCAGGAGTTGTACCATCTAATCCTCCAGGAGTTGAACCGTCAGTACCTCCAGAAGTTGTACCATCCGATCCTCCAGGAGTTGTACTTTCGAATCCTCCTGAAGTTGTACCCTCGGAACCACTTGGAGTTGTACCCTCAGATCCTCCAGGAGTTGTGCTCTCTCCAGACGTAGTGCTTTCTCCCGGAACAGTACTTTGACTAGTTGTTCCATCTCCCGGAGTTGTGCTACTCTCCGTTATTGTAGAACCCGGTGTAGTACCCGTTCCATATGTCGAACTTTCAGTTAGGGTACTACCAGGAGTGGTGTTATCAGTAATGGTGCTCCCAGGTGTTGATTGTTCCGTAACTCCGCCTTGAGTTGTTGGATTATCGGTTCCTGGAGTTGTACTTTCTGTACCAGGAACAGTTGTTCCGGAAGTACCGTCGGTACTGTTGTTTGAAGAGCCCGGTTGTTCAACGTAGTTTCGGCATTCTTCTCTTTTTGTCGCGTGTGGATAGTTACACGTTATCGCGTCTGAATCCCAAACGGTACCGGGTCCACAGACGAATTCGTATCGTGTGAATCCACCGTTACCATTATTTACACATCTGTAGAATTTCTTGCAGTCTTTTCTGTCAGCTAGGAAGCCTTCTTGAGAACATGTTTCGCCGATTGTGCTTGACACTGTGGTTCCTGAGCCTGGAGGTTGTGTAGATGAGTTTGGACCCTACAATTGTTCACATTTAATATACTCAGTTAATTAATTTATTTCTAGGTTATGTACCTGAGGTTGTTGTTGTCCTGGTTGATTGCCACCAGGCTGCCCAGATTGTTGTTGATTATTGCCAGATTGGTTATTTCCGGGCTGTTGGGGACCCTGTTGGTTGTCTCCAGGTTGGCATGGAACTTGTTGATTATTTCCCGGATGGTTAGGACCTTGCTGGTTATTTCCGGGTTGATTAGGACCTTGTTGGTTGTTTCCAGGCTGTTGAGGACCTTGTTGATTGTTTCCAGGTTGCTGAGGGCCATGTTGGTTATTTCCGGGTTGATTAGGACCTTGTTGATTGTTGCCAGGCTGTTGAGGTCCTTGTTGATTATTTCCAGGTTGATATGGGCCTTGTTGATTATTTCCAGGTTGATTGGGACCTTGTTGATTATTTCCCGGAGGGTTAGGACCTTGTTGGTTGTTTCCAGGCTGTTGAGGACCTTGTTGATTGTTTGCAGGTTGCTGAGGGCCCTGTTGGTTATTTCCGGGTTGATTAGGACCTTGTTGATTGTTGCCAGGCTGTTGAGGTCCTTGTTGATTATTTCCAGGTTGACTGGGACCTTGTTGATTATTGCCGGGTTGATTAGGACCTTGTTGGTTGTTTCCGGGTTGGTTAGGACCTTGCTGGTTGTTGCCAGGCTGTTGAGGTTCTTGTTGGTTATTTCCAGGTTGATATGGGCCTTGTTGATTATTTCCGGGATGGTTAGGACCTTGCTGGTTGTTGCCCGGCTGTTGAGGTCCTTGTTGGTTGTTTCCAGGTTGTTGAGGGCCTTGCTGGTTATTTCCGGGTTGATTAGGACCTTGTTGATTGTTGCCAGGCTGTTGAGGTCCTTGTTGATTATTTCCAGGTTGGTATGGGCCTTGTTGATTATTTCCAGGTTGACTGGGACTTTGTTGATTATTGCCGGGTTGATTAGGACCTTGTTGGTTGTTTCCGGGTTGGTTAGGACCTTGCTGGTTGTTGCCCGGCTGTTGAGGTCCTTGTTGGTTGTTTCCAGGTTGTTGAGGGCCTTGCTGGTTATTTCCGGGTTGATTAGGACCTTGTTGATTGTTGCCAGGCTGTTGAGGTCCTTGTTGATTATTTCCAGGTTGGTATGGGCCTTGTTGATTATTTCCAGGTTGACTGGGACTTTGTTGATTATTGCCGGGTTGATTAGGACCTTGTTGGTTGTTTCCGGGTTGGTTAGGACCTTGCTGGTTGTTGCCAGGCTGTTGAGGTCCTTGTTGGTTATTTCCAGGTTGATATGGGCCTTGTTGATTATTTCCGGGATGGTTAGGACCTTGCTGGTTGTTGCCCGGCTGTTGAGGTCCTTGTTGGTTATTTGCAGGTTGTTGAGGGCCTTGCTGGTTATTTCCGGGTTGATTAGGACCTTGTTGATTGTTGCCAGGCTGTTGAGGCCCTTGTTGGTTATTTCCAGGTTGATATGGACCTTGCTGATTACTTCCGGGTTGGTTAGGACCTTGATGGTTGTTGCCAGGCTGTTGAGGTCCTTGTTGATTATTGCCAGGTTGGTATGGGCCTTGTTGATTATTTCCAGGTTGATTGGGACCTTGTTGATTATTGCCGGGTTGATTAGGACCTTGTTGATTGTTGCCAGGTTGTTGAGGACCTTGTTGGTTTTGTCCAGGTTGGTATGGGCCCTGCTGGTTATTTCCGGGTTGATGAGGACCTTGCTGGTTGTTGCCAGGCTGTTGTGGCCCTTGTTGATTATTTCCCGGTTGACTTGGTCCTTGTGGACTTTGCCCTGGGGTAGGACTTTGATTTGCACATTTTCCGTTAACTGCCCAAGCATGATTACAAGACAATATAGATTGATCCCAAACTGTCCCAGGACCACATGAATATTCATACTTTTGTAAACCTCCCTGTCCATTATTTACACATCTATAAAATTTAGAACAGTCGTTCTCATCTCCAACAAATCCTTCAGATGCACAATTGTTTCCACTTAATTGTCCTTGTTGGCTCGGTTGGTTGTTTCCTGGTTGCTGAGGTCCTTGCTGGTTGTCTCCAGGTTGAGAAGGACCTTGTTGATTAATACCAGGTTGGGAAGGCCCCTGTTGATTACTACCAGGTTGTTGAGGTCCCTGTTGATTGTTGCCTGGTTGTGAAGGACCTTGTTGATTACTTCCAGGATATTGGGGTCCTTGTTGATTATTTCCAGGTTGTTGAGGTCCCTGTTGATTGTTTCCTGGTTGTGAAGGACCTTGTTGATTATTACCAGGTTGTTGAGGGCCTTGTTGATTACTACCAGGTTGTTGAGGTCCATGTTGATTGTTTCCAGGTTGCTGAGGTCCTTGTTGACTACTACCAGGTTGTTGAGGTCCTTGTTGATTGTTTCCAGGTTGTGAAGGACCTTGTTGATTACTTCCGGGATATTGGGGTCCTTGCTGATTATTACCAGGTTGTTGAGGGCCCTGTTGATTATTTCCCGGTTGAGAAGGGCCTTGTTGATTACTACCAGGTTGTTGAGGTCCTTGTTGACTACTACCAGGTTGTTGAGGTCCTTGTTGATTGTTTCCAGGTTGTGAAGGACCTTGTTGATTATTACCAGGTTGGAGAGGACCTTGTTGATTACTACCAGGTTGTTGAGGTCCTTGTTGATTGTTTCCAGGTTGTGAAGGTCCTTGCTGATTACTACCAGGTTGTTGAGGTCCCTGTTGGTTATTTCCAGGCTGATTGGGAGCTTGCTGAGAAGGCGCTTGATTTGCACATTTGCCGCTTACTGCCCAGGGGTGGTTACAAGACAAAGTAGTTTGATCCCATACGGTACCTGGTCCACAGCTGTACTCATATTTTTGTAAATTTCCTTGACCACCATTAACGCATCTGTAGAATTTGGAACAATCATTTTCATCTCCAACAAAACCTTCTGATGCACAGTTTTGTCCGTTAAGTTGTCCAGCTTGACCTGGTTGGTTACTTCCAGATTGGGTAGGACCTTGTTGGTTGTTTCCAGGTTGAGAGGGACCTTGTTGATTACTACCAGGTTGTTGAGGTCCCTGTTGGTTATTTCCAGGCTGATTAGGACCTTGTTGATTACTACCCGGTTGTTGAGGTCCTTGTTGATTATTTCCAGGTTGTTGAGGCCCTTGTTGATTATTTCCAGGATGTTGAGGTCCTTGTTGATTATTTCCTGGTTGTTGAGGACCTTGTTGGTTGTTACCAGGTTGATAAGGACCTTGTTGGTTATTTCCAGGATGATGAGGACCTTGTTGATTACTTCCAGGTTGTTGAGGTCCTTGTTGATTATTTCCAGGTTGTTGAGGCCCTTGTTGATTATTTCCAGGATGTTGAGGTCCTTGTTGATTATTTCCTGGTTGTTGAGGACCTTGTTGGTTGTTACCAGGTTGATAAGGACCTTGTTGGTTATTTCCAGGATGATGAGGACCTTGTTGATTACTTCCAGGTTGTTGAGGTCTTTGTTGATTATTTCCAGGTTGCTGAGGCCCTTGTTGATTATTTCCTGGTTGTTGAGGACCTTGTTGGTTATTCCCAGGTTGATTAGGACCTTGTTGATTATTTCCAGGTCGTTGAGGCCCTTGTTGATTATTTCCAGGCTGTTGAGGCCCTTGTTGGTTGTTTCCAGGTTGGGATGGTCCATGTTGATTACTACCCGGTTGTTGAGGTCCTTGTTGATTATTTTCCGGTTGATTAGGTCCTTGTTGGTTGTTTCCAGGTCGTTGAGGCCCTTGTTGATTATTTCCAGGCTGTTGAGGCCCTTGTTGGTTGTTTCCAGGTTGGGATGGTCCATGTTGATTACTACCCGGTTGTTGAGGACCTTGTTGATTATTACCCGGCTGGTTTGAACCTGGTTGGTTATTCCCAGGTTGATTGGGAGTTTGGTTAGCGCATTTTCCACTAACAGCCCATGGATGGTTACAAGATAATGTTGATTGATCCCATACTGTGCCAGGTCCGCAACTGTATTCATATTTCTGTAAATTACCTTGTCCATTATCAACACATCTATAAAATTTAGAGCAGTCATTTTCATCCCCAACAAATCCTGCAGACGCGCAGTTATTTCCACTTAATTGTCCTTGTTCAGGTTCGTTAGGTCCATGCTGATTATTGCCAGGTTGTTGTGGTCCTTGTTGGTTGTTTCCTGGTTGTTGTGGTCCTTGTTGGTTATTTCCTGGTTGTTGTGGTCCTTGTTGATTGTTCCCGGGTTGTTGGGGTCCTTGTTGGTTGTTTCCAGGTTGATAAGGACCTTGTTGATTGCTGCCTGGTTGTTGAGGGCCTTGTTGATTGTTACCAGGTTGCTGAGGCCCTTGTGGGTAATTTCCAGATTGATTCGGACCTTGTTGATTGCCACCAGGTCGTTGGGGTCCTTGTTGATTATTCCCAGGTTGGTTTGGACTTTGCTGATTGTTACCAGGTTGTTGAGGTCCTTGTGGGTAATTTCCAGATTGGTTGGGACCTTGTTGATTGCTACCAGGTTGTTGGGGTCCTTGTTGATTATTCCCAGGTTGGTTTGGACCTTGCTGATTGTTACCAGGTTGCTGAGGACCTTGTTGATTGTTGCCAGGTTGATTTGGACCTTGCTGATTACTGCCTGGCTGTTGAGGTCCTTGCTGGTTTGGACCTTGCTGATTGTTACTAGATTGAGCACATTTACCGGTAACCGCCCAAGCATGGTTACATGCCAGATTTGTTTGATCCCATACAGTTCCAGGACCACAAGTGTATTCATATTTTTGAAGACTTCCTTGACCATTATTTACACATCTGTAGAATTTAGAGCAATCTTTGTCATCACCGACAAAACCTTCTCGAGCACAAGACGAGCCACTCAGTTGGCCTTGTTCTTGATTATTATTTTGATTACTGCCTTGTTGGTTATTGTTTTGATTTCCTGACTCTTGCTGATTGTTGTTTTGATTTGATCCTTGTTGTTGATTATTGTTCTGGTTGTTTCCTTGTTGGTTGTTATTTTGATTAGAGCCTTGTTGATTGTTGTTCTGGTTACCAGATCCTTGTTGATTATTGTTTTGATTTGATCCTTGTTGTTGATTATTGTTCTGGTTGTTCCCTTGCTGATTATTATTTTGGCTAGAGCCTTGTTGATTGTTATTTTGATTGGAACCTTGCTGGTTAGTATTCTGATTTCCAGATCCTTGGTTGTTATTTTGATTAGAACCTTGTTGGTTATTTTGATTTGAGCCTTGTTGATTGTTGTTCTGATTGGAACCCTGCTGGTTATTATTCTGATTTCCAGATTCCTGGTTGTTATTTTGATTAGAACCTTGTTGATTGTTGGTTTGGTTTGAACCTTGATCGGGTGCAGCAGTAGCGCATCTTCCTTTAACAGCCCATGGATAATTACAAGACAAAGTGTCTTCATCCCAAACTGTTCCTTGTCCGCAGCTAAATTCGTATTTAATGTGGCCATTCTTTCCATCACTTACGCATCTATAAAATTTCTTACAATCTTTTTCATCTTTGACAAAGCCTTCAGCTGTACATTGATTATTGACAATTTGGCCTTGTTGGCTTTGCTGGTTGTTATTGTTTTCTTGTTGATTTTGTTGGTTGTTGCTTCCTTGTTGATTGTTGTTTCCTTGTTGATTTTGTTGATTGTTGTTTCCTTGTTGATTCTGTTGGTTATTATTTCCTTGTTGATTTTGTTGATTATTATTCCCCTGCTGATTTGAACCTTGTTGATTTTGTTGGTTATTGCTTCCTTGTTGATTTTGTTGGTTGTTGCTTCCTTGTTGATTCTGTTGGTTATTATTTCCTTGTTGATTTTGTTGGTTATTGCTTCCTTGCTGATTTGTACCTTGTTGATTTTGTTGGTTATTATTTCCTTGCTGATTTGAACCTTGTTGGTTTTGTTGATTATTGTTTCCTTGTTGGTTTGAACCTTGTTGATTGTTGTTGCTTCCTTGTTGATTTTGCTGATTATCAGTTCCTTGTTGATTTTGTTGATTACTATTGTCTCCTGATGGTGTAGACTGTTGATTCGGAGAGTAACATTTACCACTGACTGCCCATGGATAATTACAGGTTACTGCACTTTGATCCCAAACTAATCCAGAACCACAGGCAAATTCGTATTTTGTGTAACCATTTTGACCATTGTTTACACATCTGTAAAACTTGTTACAATTGTTGTCATCAGGAATAAAACCTTCAGTGGTACAAGAAGAACCAGATGGTTGATTTCCGCTTCCTTGATTAGATCCTTGTTGATTTGAACCTTGCTGGTTAGAACCTTGTTGATTTGAACCTTGCTGGTTAGAGCCTTGTTGATTTGACTCTTGTTGATTTGAACCTTGTTGGTTAGAGCCTTGTTGGTTTGAGCCTTGTTGATTTGAACCTTGTTGGTTGGAACTTTGTTGATTAGATCCTTGCTGGTTAGAGCCTTGTTGATTTGAACCTTGTTGGTTAGAGCCTTGTTGATTTGACCCTTGTTGGTTAGAGCTTTGCTGATTTGACCCTTGTTGGTTAGAGCTTTGTTGATTTGAACCTTGTTGGTTTGAGCCTTGCTGGTTAGAGCCTTGTTGGTTAGAGCCTTGTTGGTTAGAGCTTTGTTGATTTGAACCTTGTTGGTTTGAGCCTTGCTGATTAGAGCCTTGTTGATTTGACCCTTGTTGGTTTGAACCTTGTTGATTTGATCCCTGCTGGTTCGAACCTTGTTGGTTAGAACTTTGCTGATTTTGTTGGTTTGAAGAACTGCTTCCACCTTGTTGATTCGACCCACTGCTTCCACTCTGTTGATTTTGTTGATTTGATGAACTACCACTTTGTTGATTGGATGAACTGCTTCCTTGTTGATTAGAACTACTTGAAGAACTACCGCCTTGTTGATTTTGTTGGTTAGAAGAACTACCACTTTGTTGATTAGATGAGTTGCTACCTTGTTGGTTAGAACTACTTGAAGAACTGCCTCCTTGTTGGTTTTGTTGGTTAGAACTGCTTGACGAACTGCCTCCTTGTTGGTTTTGTTGGTTAGAACTGCTTGATGAACTGCCACTTTGTTGATTTTGTTGGTTAGAAGAACCACTATTCTGTTGATTAGACGAGCTGCTCCCTTGTTGATTAGAACTACTTGAAGAACTGCCGCCTTGTTGATTTTGTTGATTAGAAGAACCACTTTGTTGATTGGAAGAACTGCTTGATGAACCAGTTTGTTGGTTTGACGAACCACTTCCTTGTTGATTGGAAGAACTGCTAGATGATCCACTTTGTTGATTTGAGCTACTTCCTTGTTGGTTTTGTTGGCTGGAAGAACCGCTTCCTTGTTGGTTAGAACTGCTTGATGAACCTTGTTGGTTTGACGAACTACTTCCTTGTTGATTTTGCTGATTAGAAGAGCTACTTGAAGAACCACCTTGTTGATTAGACGAACTACTGCCTTGTTGGTTTTGATTGGAAGAACTGCTAGATCCACTTTGTTGGTTGGAAGAGTTACTTCCTTGTTGATTAGAACTGCTTGATGAACCTTGTTGGTTTGACGAACTACTTCCTTGTTGATTTTGCTGATTAGAAGAGCTGCTTGAAGAACCACCTTGTTGATTAGACGAACTACTGCCTTGTTGGTTTTGATTGGAAGAACTGCTAGATCCACTTTGTTGGTTGGAAGAGTTACTTCCTTGTTGATTAGAACTGCTTGATGAACCTTGTTGGTTTGACGAACTACTTCCTTGTTGGTTTTGCTGATTAGAAGAGCTGCTTGAAGAACCACCTTGTTGATTAGACGAACTGCTTCCTTGTTGATTTTGTTGGTTTGAAGAATTACTTCCCTGCTGATTAGAGCTACTCGAAGAACCTTGCTGATTCTGTTGGTTATTGGAACTGCTACCACTTTGGTTAGACGAACTACTTCCTTGTTGATTTGAGCTCGAAGAGCTTCCTTGCTGGTTTTGTTGGTTAGAGCTACTGCTGCTTGAACCACTTTGTTGGTTAGATGAACTACTTCCTTGCTGATTCCAGTTATTACTTGACCCGCTTTGTTGATTGGAAGAATTGGAACCACTTGATTGTTGGTTTGACGAACTTGATTGACCTGAGGAAGCAGCATTTTGTTGATTTTGCCAAGAACTTGTAGACGAGGTACTAGACGAAGAAGAGCTAGATTGACTCCAAGAACTACTCGAGCTGCTACTGCTACTGCTACTGCTACTACTATTACTACTCATAAAAGACGACGAAGAATTCTGATTACTACTGGACTGATTAACATTCTGGGTAATATAGTCATTTTGAGGAGGTAACGCGGAACCTTGACTAGCATCCTTACTTTCTTCTTCGGTACAACCACTTCTTTTTGCTGCCCATTCGTAATTACACGAGACTGCTGCTGGGTCCCAAACGGTACCAGAGCCACAAGTAAATTCGTATTGGGTGAAGCTGTTTTGACCATTATTCACACAACGGTAGAATTTGCGACAGTTTTTGCTATCACCCAAGAAACCTTCTTGGGTACATTTGTCGCCGACTTGACTTGAAACGGTGGTTGCTGAGGATTGGGTGGTCCATGATGGGTAAGTGGAGGACTGGGTGGTCCATTGTTGGTAAGTGGAAGACTGCGATGTCCATGGTGGGTTAGTGGTCCAGTAGGAAGACGTGGGAGCTTGAGTTGTCCAAGTCGGAGGTGAAGAAGAAGATTGAACGTTGCCAAAATCACCATCGATACCATTTCCTCCACACTCTTCACGGTTACTGGCATAAGGGTAGTTACAGTTGTTGATAGCTGGGTCGAACACTGTGCCTTCTCCACATTGGAACTGAATGGGGGTTAAATTGGGGGCGGTACCAACGCAGCGATAGAACGTTTGGCAGTTTTGAGGATCGGCATGAAATCCTTCGCTGGGGCATCGGAAAGGAGGCGAAGATCTCTCAAGAGTGTAACCTGAAAAACACAAAACATTTTTCAGCATCCACGGATTGTAAAAACCAAAAAAATTAATAAACACACGAAGCAAGTTTCTGGCTAAATTAACAAGAGTATCTCATCTTCAAAAAAACTCATTGTAAATTTTCACGGTATTTTTACCAGTTTAATAACCATCGGAATGTTTCCTGAGGCGGCCCATGGCGTCCCATCAAAAACCATATTTACGACAAACATAAATTAGACAATTTTGCATATATTTTGATGTTGCAACAGGTTCCACGAACCGAAACGAGTTATCAAACTGATGATTTTTCATATCCTATATCAAAATTATCAACGCATAAGATCTGACGTTTCAGTGAAGTATGAATGCGTTCAGCGAACCAAAACAATGCGAAATGACAACCAAATCTATAAATAGATCTAACCAAACAACTCTTTATTAATTTAGACACTATCATCACAAACCGTTGTAACCTTGCTCAGGTCAGGAGCGCCATTCATTGAAAGTGGAAGTTACTGAGAATGTCGGTTTTTTTGGTCACGAATTTGCAATGGAAAGTTGGCGAAATTTTTAAATTGAGAGGTTGTTTTAGACGTTAAATTTTAAAAATGTGGCTTTACATTTTGATAGGAAATGTGTTGCTTTGTAGGAGAAAGTTCAAAGTCTTGTCTGTGATGTTTTCAGACTTTTTAAAGTTTCGAGTTTTGGGAGATGGAGATGGAGGTTCAAGAAATCGTAAAAAAATAGAACTGCCCATTTTTTCTCCGGCATTCGAGATAGTCTGGCAAATCAAAATTTAGGATGCCGAAATATGTTTCTAGATTGAGGTTTATTTTTCTAGTACTTGGACTTAAATAGGTTTAACATTCGGGGTCCAAGATAATAACCATCAAAGTCCATTTTCACTTCAAACTATCATAATTCTTATTTTAACGCTTAAAGCTTCTGTAAATCATATTTTCAACTTAACATTATGTATGAGCTTAAGAGAGCAGCAGCATTCAGATTTGTTTTTTTGTAGCTAATAAATCAAAGTGCAGCTTAAACTTTTGAAACATGATTTTGAACATATCAGTGAGGAAAGATGGAATCGCACTAAAATCACAAAAATATAAAATTAACCATCAATTTTTGCAGAGATTTTTACCGGTCTAGTCTTTGAGCTATCACTTAAGGGTATCAAAATACATTTACAGATCCGGTTTCAGGCTTTTGGTACTCCTAGTCCAGCTAAATATGAATTTTTTTAGTTTCTAAAGGTTGTATTTAGCTTTTCCTGTTTTCACAAAGTGTCGTTTGATTTGGACAACTTTACTATTTCCTCGTAGCTAATATATTAAAATTTATGTGTTTTTTTAAAAAAAAATTACGTTCGGAGATGATAAAATCGCAAAAAAACACCAAAAATATGAAGTGACCACAATTTTTTTGAGAGTATTTTGATCGGTCTAGTCTTCAGGATATCTGTAAAAGCTTTCTGGGTCTCTTAGTTAAGAAACCAGGAATTAGCTAAATATGGCGGTGTTTTTAGTTTCTACAAGCTATAATATTTAGCTTCTCCTATTTTCACGTGTTCTTTGATCTAGATAACTTTACAATTAGTTAGTAGCAAGTAACTTGTTTTTTTTTTTTTGGTTTTTGAAATGTTAATAGCAAATTTTCTGGGTTTTTGTCTATACTAAGCTCTTAGATTGTCATTTTTTAAATAACTTAAATTTTGAAATTTTCTAATTCTCGAATTATTAGATTTTCAGATTTTCAGGCTCTCAGTTTTTTAGGTTTCCAGATTATTAGACTTTTGGATTCTTAGATTAATTCCATTCTTGGACTCTTGGATTCTTGGATTTTTGGATTCTTAAATTTTTGGATTCTTGGATTCTTAGATTCTTAGATTTTTAAATTCTTACATTTTAAGATTCTTACATTTTTAAACTCTTATATTCCTGGATTTCTAAATTTTAATGTTTTAAATCCTTAAACTTTTAGACTCTTATATTTTTAGATCTTTAAATTTCTCAATTCTTGGGTTCTTGGATTCTTCGATCTAGATAACTTTACAATTAGTTTGTAGCTAGTGTTTTTTCCAATTTTTTTTTTTTTGGTTTTTGAGATATTACTGGAAAAAAGATAGAAGCAAAAAACATGAAATTGACCACCAACTTTTTTTTCTGAAATTTCAGGTCGGTCTAGACTTAGAAATATAAGTTTAGAATGTTACAATACGCTTCTAGTTTCAGCATTCTAGTTCTAGTTTAAAAACTAAAACTCATCTAAAAGTGGCTGTATTTTCAATTTTTGTAACTTTTAGTTGCCTTCCTAAATTTTTACAAAGTGTTTGGATTTGAATGATTTAATTATATCTTGATAGCTAATGTATCAAAGTATATCTGTCATTTTTTATAGATTTTTGAGACTTGTTTTTTTTAAGATATCGGAGACTAAAGATGGGATTCCAAAAAATGACAAAATGTATGAAACAGACGGATATTTTTTTTGGGGGGTTTAAATATAAATGCAAGATGCTTCATTAGGTTTCTAGATCTGATTAGAATACCTGTTGTGATGAAAAAAAACTTAAGAGAGGTTTTATGGAACTGATATCATCAGTAAATCAAATTATGTTTGTCATAACATTTTTATATTCTAATCAAAACAGGTTACTCAGTTGCGTCAGGTGTAAATTGTCGGAAAAGATTTTCTAATAAAAAAAAAATGAAATAAACAACAATCGGAATTTTAAAAAATCGTGAAAAATATGAATTTTAGGTCGATAAACTGAGGATGCTGAAACACGTTTCTAGAATGAAGTTTCAGGTTACTAAAATTTCTAGATCAAAAACTAGATGCTAAAAGCGGCGGTTTTTCAGTTTTCGAAAGTCCCATGTTTCCACAAAATGTCGTTCGATGTAGATAACTTTACTACTTCCTTGCAGTTAATTTATGAAGAAATTTCTGCGATTTTTTCAGATTTTTGAATATATTTTGAAGATATGAAACTAACCACTGAATCTTTTAGGTACTAAAAATCTCTCTATTCTTTATAAACATTGGTTCCAAAATACGTTTCTACACCAAGTCTTAGTCTTTTAGAATTTCTACTTTCTAAACTAGAAGCGAGGAAGAAAGTGACGATATTTTCAGTTTTTAGTTATATTTGGTTTTTTAAATTTTTAGTAACTGTTAATAATTTCAGAAAATTCTAACATTTATTTTTAAGGAGTGATTATGTGTGATTAGTTTCAGATTTTTGATTCTTCTGGTTTTTGAGACAGCAGTAAGAAAATTTTGTTTTTGAAAATTCAAAAGCACGAAAAATATGGAATTGAGCATCAACTTTTTCTGGGACTCCAGATCGGTTTGCACTTAAAAAATTAACCTGTCAAAAAACGTTAGATTAAAATTTAGCTTTCTAATATTTGTAGTTTGCAAAACCGACGTCAGAAAAAAGTTGGCATTTCCACAACTTTTCAAAGTAACAATAGAATAAAGCTTGTTCTATTTCCATAAAAAGTCAATAGATTTAAATAACTTTAACCCATTTTTAGCCAATATATCAATGAGTATGTATTTTTTTTCAGGTTTTAGAAATTTTACGTTTTTGAAAGTTAGCATTAAAAAAAAACACAAAAAATATGAAACGGACCGGCATTTTTTTCTAACATTCCAGATCGAACTAATACATATATGTATGCATAATCTAATCCAAATATAAATTAAGGGTGCCAAAATATGTTTTAGACCACGTTTCAGCTTTCTAAAACTTCTAATTTTTAAAGTAGAAGTGATAGAAAAGTGAGGGTATTTTTTTTTTCAGTTTATGTTAGATTATTTTTTTTTATTTTAACAAGGTGTTATTAAATTTGAATAATTTCGTAAATTTACATTTAGAATCTCAAAATGCGTTGTGAGATCATATTTATTAGTTAGATTTTTCATCTAAATAAGTTTTTCCCCGATTTATGAAACGGCCAATTTTTGATTTACTCTAAAGAACGAAATCTGTTGGTACCAAAATTTAACCTTCAAACTCAAGAATGCTTCTCCCAAATTCCAAAACGGATAAAAAAATCCCCAATCATTTATATCTTAGCCACAACCCATTTACTCGTTCGCTTCTTTTTTCCCGTTTTTTAAACCACCCCGCTTTTTTCTCATCAGATTTGCATACTTTAACAATGAATCTTTTTTATACCTTGTCGAAGGCTCCAGCCTAATCGCTTGTAATAAATTCAACAAATAAATGAACACGATGAGTGTTAATAACAGGCTATAACCATCTAACAGTGTTTCAATATATTAAAACTGGATATCGACTAGTTCGGCATCAAAGACACAAAAGATGAAAACTTGAAGATCATGTTTTCTTCACGACAAGAAATAAGCTTGTCATGTTTGACAGACAGTTGATGTGATCGCCCGTTTTTCTTCAGAAGCGGTACAAGATGTAAAAAATTGTTACGTTATTTATTTAGTCTCGTTGCATAATTTTGAAATGCTAATTTTTAGTCATAAATTTCCCGAAATGTCTCGAGATGCATCTAATTAAGAGGTTCTTAACCTCGGTGTTGATCTTCGCCCATTATCACGTTCCTTCTAAATATTTTAGCAAGACCTTGGAGTGTTTCTATCACGATAAAGTACAGTTGAAGCGTTTCGTGTCCGTTTGTCACAATTGTCTATAAATTGCGGCGCGTACAAGAAATCGAAGACTATGATAACCCATTGTGGCTCGAGAGTATGAATTATGGAAAATCTCCGGCGTATTTATGATGGAACTTTGCACGAAAGCATGAATATGTAAAATAGACCTCTCGTGTAAATCGCCTCCTTATTCAATTATAGATAAGGATAAAACTTAATGAGATGGGTTTAAATCATTTTAACTAATTACATATATCTCGTTGATTTGTCAGTTTGGATTTGCAGAATAATTTCTACATTTGTGGCCAGACTTGTTCATATAGTGTCTGCGAGTTATGGTCGGTCTCATATATGGGTTTCCCGACGAGTCGAGACGGCATTAAGGATTCCAGTATCAAGGATAATGGTTTCTATTTATATGTATGCAAGTACAAAAAGAGAAGATACGGTCGTAACGTGGTTAATTAATTTTAGCTTTTATCAAAAGCTCCTGGTTTAGCGATAAGTTTACACAGAAATGTGAAGAAAATGAAGAGTCGTGTTTGTGCCGAGGATGTTGGAAGTGGAAGACCTGTTGTGATGCAAAAACTCTATAGAGGTTTTATGTGGTATTGATATCATCAGTAAATCGGATTATGTTTGTCAAAACATTTTTAAATTTTAATCGAAACAGGTTACTAAATTGCGTCATGTGTAAATTGTTTTGGAAAGATTTTCTGTTGCAAAAAAAAACTGGAAGAAACAACAACATTTTTAATGTGATAAAATGAAATTCAAAAAGGATTCAGGCCGTCGAATATGAACTGATAATAAAGTACGTTTCATCAAGTTCGAGCTTTTTAAAACTAAAAGTGGCGGTATTTTCAGTTTTTGAAAGTAGTATTTGGCTTTCAATGTCAGAACATTTGGCTGTATCTGTATTTTTTTTTCCCAATTTTTTAACCTTCTGTTCGGAAATATCAATGAGCTTTTTAATTATTTTCAGTTTTTTGGAAATTTAGAAGAAGGATCAAGATTGAAATAAAAAAAATTATCCACAATTATTTTTTCAAATTTATTTTATTTTTGAAATATAAATTAAGAGTACCAAAATACTACTCTAGATGAAATTTGAGCTTTCTAAAGGTTCTAAAGGCGTTTTTTCAGTTTTTACAAGTTATATTTATTTTTCTCTATTTTCACAAATTGTCGTACGATTAGGACTATTCCTTTGTACCTAATGTATTAAAGTATATCTGAAATAAACAATTGGAATTTAAAAAATTATGAAAAATATTAATTTCAGGCCGACAAACTGAGGATGCTACAATAAGTTTCTAGAATGAAGTTTCAGACTTCTAAAACATTTATTTCAAAAACTAGAAGTCAGCTAAAAGTGGCGGTTTGTCAGTTTTCGAAAGTTCCATGTTCCCACAAAATCTCGTTCGATTTAGATAACTTTACTATTTCTTTGTCGCTAATAGGTATATGAAGAATTTTTTTTAGATTTGTAATTATTCTGGTTTCAGAGATACCAGTCAGGAAAAATAAAATGGAAAAAAAGTCATAAACAACAAAAAAATCAAATTGATTTTTGAAATATAAATTAAGAGTACCAAAAACTGGAAGTTTCAGTTTTTAAAAGTTATAATTATTTTTCTCTATTTTCACAAAGTGTCGAACGATTGGGACTATTTTTTGTACCTAATATAATAAAATATATGTGATTTTTTTCAGATTTTTTAATTTTTTTGTTTCGGAGACGTCAGTGAGAAAAGATGGAATCATAAAAAAAACACCAAAAATATAAACTGACTAGTTTTTCGATCGGTCTAATCTTAAAGATATCTAATTTAGATAACTTTACAATTTTTTTTGTAGATAACATATGATAGAGTCTGTGATTTTTTCAGATTTTTGAGTTTTCTGGTTCAGCACATATCAGTGGAAAAAAATGGAAAAAAATCACAAAAATATGAGATTAACCACTAATTTTTTCTGAAATTTCAGATCGATCTAGTATTGAAAATATAAATTTGGAGTGCCAAAATACGTTTCTAGATCAAGTTTTAGCTATCTAGTGCTCCCAGCTTAAACACTAGAGGTCATCTAAAAGTGGCGGTTTTTTTCATTTTCTGAAAATATTTAGCATGTATTTTCATGAAATGTTGGATATGTGTAGATAACTTCACAATTTTTTTGAAGCAATTATATGAAAGCATATCTGTGATTTTTTTCAGATTTTTAAATTTTTGGTTTCAAACATTGGCGAAGGATGGAATCACAATAAAATCACAAAGATCACCAATTTTTGCAGAGATTTTTACCAGTCTAATTTTTGAGCTGTCACTTAAGATTATAAAACTACTTTTACATATCCCGTTTCAGATTTTTGGTACTCCTGGTTTAGAAATTAGAAGTCAGATAAATGTGGCAGTATTCGCAGTTTTTAAAAGTTGTAGTTAGTTTTTCCTGTTTCCACAAAGTGGCGTTCGATTTGGACAAATTTACTATTTTCTTATAGCTGATATATTAAAGTATATATGTAATTTTTTTCAGGTTTTCAAATTTTCTGGTTTCTGAGGTGTCAGTGAGAAAAGATGGAATCGCAAAAAATCACCAAAATTATGAACTGAATAGGAATTTTTTGAGAGTTTTTTAATCAGTCTAGTCTTTAAGATATCAGTAAAAGATATGAAAATATGTTTCTAGATCAAATTGTAGCCTTCTGGTACACCCAGTTAAGAAACTAGAAAAGTGTATTTGTTTTTTCCAAATTTTTTTTTTTTTATTTTTTTTTGTTTTTTGGGTTATTGGAAAAATAGAATCGCAAAAAAATCACACAAGAAACTAGGAGTCATCTAAAAGTGGATGTATTTTTATTTTCCATATTTTTATAAGGTATCATTGAATTTGAATAATTCGATTAAATTTTGATAGATAATATATTAAAGTGAATCTGTCATTTTCTTGAGATTTTTGACACGTGGTGAATTTATAGATCTGATTTTAACTTTCTATTGCTTTTTGGGCACATGCTAACCCACGCACCAAAAATAGTCAGAAACTTGCGAACGTGCGTTTCGGCAGCAAAGCTACCATCATCAGAGCGAACTCAATAATTTAATTTTCTTTTTGGTGTGTGGATTAGCAAGAGGTTTTGTAATGTGTTGTGTACACCAAGTAAATAAAATCGAAGAAAATTCATAAGATAGATGTAGATAATAACGTATTCTTTTCAATTAAAAAAAATGTATATGGCTTTCTCTATTTAAAAAAATATAGCTAGTAATTTAAAGCTACACAAAAGAAATATAATATTTAAAAAAAAACGCATGTTTGTAGAATTGCAGAAATCGCATTATAATAACAACAGAAAACTTTTTACACCATTTTTTTAAGCAAAAAAATCTGTATCAATGGAAAAAGTTATTCAGATATTGTTAAAAGCAATTTTTAGCTTGCTTAAATTTTCACACTTATTTATTTTTTAATATCTTTTTGCAATTTTGTAAGAAATTTATTCAAAAGTTGCAGAAAAGATTTTGATCAAAAAATTTCTATTCAGTAAAATTTTATACAAATTATGGCAATATTATCAGTTGCAGAACAAATAGTTTGAAACTTTGGTAAGCAAAATTACCCAAAATGTCTTTCGGTAAACAAAAAAATATTTTAACAGAATAATCATGGAAATGTTTGTTTGAAAAAGAAAAATGATAAACAATTCTCAGCTTGAATTTAATGATAAAAATCTTTATAGATTATAAGAGTTTGCAATTTTGTGACTTTGGCATAGTGACTTTTTGACAGAATACAGTAATTTTTAGTCCATATTTTTTTCAGTTAAAAAAATTATTAGTCGACAGAATTTTTCTTCATCTTCTACAATTTTATATTCTCACAAAAAAAAAAAAACAAAATTAATTTTTGGAGGTAACGTAACATGATGCAAACTATAAAACCATATTTTTTGTATAATAAAATTTTGACAATAACAATTTATTCAATAAAAAAAATAGAACAATTCAGGGAAAAGTCAACTTTGAATTTCTGCTACTTTATTAATAAGATTTTCGTTTTTATTTTAAACAACAAAACTTTCTTCTTTTTATGAGATATTAGAAAAAATGTAAAAAAAATATTTTCAAGAAGCAGAAACTCTTTGACTTGTTTTTGATTAATTTAAATTTTTGGTTAATAAAGCATTTTTCAATTTACATGAATAATTTGGTGTGATGAGTAAAATTACAGGAAAAACAGATTAAAACTTGATACACTTTTCGCCAAAATTTTAAGGAAATAAATGCTCAAATTTAACTCTTAAAAAAATGTGCCTTTTCAATTTTCCGAAATCTGGCCTTGTAACTCTCCTTCCTATTAAATTTCCCTCCATTTACAGCACAACCAACACCCATTTTAATAAACCTTGACCATGGTCCAAATGACCGTCAGGTTAACCACATCTATATTCAAATACACCCATTTCGTCATCGATTCCGTTATTGTTAACATCAATCAGTAAAAATCGGACCTTAATTCGTGCTCGTTACCTTAACCCAAAAAATCCACCGTCTTCATAAAATCTAACTGTTTTTTATCTCCACATGCCTTAATTAGAAAAACAAATTTTAACAATTATTAACGGAACTATTATTAATAGACCGTTGGTATTCACAACTTGGTCATTCATCACCCGCCTCATTAATGCACGATTTTTTTTAAATACCTGAGAGCTGCGACGCCGACGTCAACAACACAGCCAACGTCCACAAGTTCATTTTTCTTCGTTTCTAAGAGGAAGTCGTCCAGGTCATCTGTAAAAAAAAATTCGTAAGTTCTTCGTTTTATTTATAGCCCACGATGAAAGAGGCTATAAAGTACAGGTCGATTTTTCGCTAATTGGCGGGCTCCAAACAATGAGAGATTTAAGAGCAAGTTTTTACGAAGAGAGCGGTTATACCAGTACCGGAGAAAAATGCGCAAGGTACGTAAAAAGCGATCTTGTGAAGATCGAGTTTTCTTAATCTTCTTATAAATCATCGGAAGGCGCTTAATTGATTTTTATTTCAAACCAGTGAAACGTTTAATTTGATCAGATAAGGTGGTTTGACTCCATCGAAATAAAAATTGAATTTTATGCAACCATTTAATGAGACAACTTAAACTATTTTCACGAAATCTTTCATGACGTAAATCCAACAGTTAGTTGGGGTGTGCCATCTAATTGTTTCCCATAAAAAAGATTCGCATAGTTGAATATTTAAAGTCAGGTCTGCAAAATAGCGGTCGCCAATGTCGATCTTTATCTCGCTTTAAAATTCACTCGTCGTATTTTGGGTTAAGCGAAAAATTATTGCTGACCGTTGACCAAAAACGCAGTTTGTGTACCATCATGGGTTGGAAATTAATCACGCCAAACTTGTTCTCGACGAATAAAAGCAATGTGATTAAAAGCCATTAAGGGTTTTATGCCGGCTTTTAATAACAAGATAATGTAATCATGAGGAGATTTCGTAATTAAGAGAACGATCTAGCAAATTATGTTGGATAGCAATGACAAGGTTGTGGGATTAGAAGCGACGAGTTCGGTGACTTTGTGGTTTTTAAAAGTGGGATTTGTTAAGCTTCTTGCGGGAGATCCAGTTTAAAATGGCAGTAAAATTATTTTGCTTTCAAGACTTTGGAAGGAGTGGAGTTTTAAAGTGAAATTTTTGGGAAACAGATTTAACTGTTATTTAATTATTGGGTTTGATAAAAAACTACCTTATAAACAGCTAATAAAAAAGCACATATCAAGAAATTTACGGTAAAACTGTAAAGATTGAAATAACATAATAATAAATTAGGAAAAACTAATTGTCTTATGAGATTCTATCTCTATTTCTAACTTTAGTCGGAAAAAGTTTATTCAAATAAACAGAAGAGTTAGAATAAAATAAAAAGTTCGCAAAGAAAATAAAAATTATTTGAATTTTTTTAATTAAAAAGTTAAAGTTTTAAGCTAAAAAAAAACACTTTTTGAAATAAAGAATGCTTAGCCAGTAAAACTTTTTACCATTTTCGGAATAATAAAATAAAACTCGTTTATTTACACAAAAGAAAAAATGAAATAAATAATTTTGTAAAAACTGAAAAAATATTTCATAATTTAAGCTATAATAAAATTTCTGTCTGATGATAAATCATTAGAGTTTGTATCGATTTGTGTAATGATAATATTTTTACACGCAATTTTATAAAACTATACAAAAAAATCAATTTCGGTTTAACTAGGAAAAAAATTGTTTTTTCTGTTCTTTTTTGTTTCCATTTTTATTTATTAAAATTTTGATTAAATGACCGTTTATTTAAACAACACAGTTGTAATAAACCTATAAAGTTTTCAGAAACAGAAGAAAATATTTCAGGATTTTTAGACAAAAATTGCGTATGATGAAATTTGTAAGAAAAATAACTGAGATTTTTTTATTTTACTTTATGCTGCAACATTTTATAAAAGTGTGGATAAAATTTAGTTTCAGTTTAACTGGGAAGATTTTTTTTTGGTTATTTAATATAATAAAATTTTTAGTTAAACTTTTCCACATTTATCTTAGTTTTTTGTAGAAAATAATGTTGATTAAATGATCGTTTATTCAAACAGAAAACTTGGAATAGAAGCGTGAAGTTCATAAGAGCACAAGATTTTTTTGTAATTTAGAGATACAATAAAAAAATACCTAATGGAATTTTATACAAAAATAGTTGAAATTTTCAAAATTTGTGTAATAAAACTTTTATGCCATAAAATTTTATAAATCTATAAAAAACAGTTTCAAGTTACTTAGACAACATTTTCGTGGATTTTTTTTGTTTGTTTTAATTTTTAGTACAAAATTTTTTTTTATTAAATAACTATTTCTGAAACAACCAAACAATTTACAATAAAATTGTAAAGTTTATAAAGATAAAAAAAATATTTTGAGATTTTAAAACAAAACAAAATTTTTATACAATGGAGTTTACTTTTACACGAAAAAAATGTTTTTTTTTATTTCTTTTAGTTTCAGTTCAATAAAGAGAATTCAGTGTGCTTCTTTTTAATATATTTTTTTTGTGTAATAAAACTTGTGCGGATTTGTTTCAATTTTGAAAATTATTCAAACAACAACAACAAAGTTGCAATAAAACTAAAATTTAATATACAATAAAAAAATTATTTATGGAATTTTACACAATAAATAACGGAAATTTGTCTAATAAAATTTTGATGCCACGAAATTTCATGAGGATACGAAAAAAATCAATTAAAATTTAACGAATTATTACTTATTATTACTTATTACTATTATTAACTATTATTATTTAATTATTACAAAATTTTATTAAAAAAATTATTAATATTTTTTTAAGATTTGTGTCTCAAATTTTAATAAATCTTTTATGCTACAAAATTTCATAAAACATTAGAAAAAAAAACAGTTTTTTGGGCTTTCTTTGTTATAAAAAACTTAATCGTTAATAATTGCTCATTTGTTTGAAATTTTTGAACAAGGTTTTGAGATTGAGATAAAAATAAAAAGTAAAAATTTTATTTTGGGCACTTTCATACAAAAAGTATGAGTGTAATTTTTTAAATTTTTCTATAACTCTTAAAACATTAAATTTTATAGAACTAGAAAAAAATCAGTATTAATTGAACTAGAAAATTTTTTGTGGGTTTTTTTCAATACCAAAAAATTTTTAGGTAATCAAACCTTTTCCTACTTGTTTAAATTTTTTCAATAATAATATTTTTATTAAATAATAATTTATTTAAACGATCTAACAACTGTTACAAAACTATGAAGTTTATAAAAACACAAAAGTTTCGAAATTTTAAGATTTTATTTTCATATGAAATTATAGAAAAATAAATGTTCGAGTTTAATGACTTTTCTCGATGAAATTTTTAGCTATTAAAACTTTTTCCCATTTGTCAAATTTCCTATGATATAAAATTTTAGTATTTGATTACAGTACAAAATTTATAAGATAATAAACGAATTATATCAGAACAAATTTAAAAAAAAATTAAAATAAAACCAAATTTTGTTTTTTTTTAGTTCATTGAAGTGATTATTTTTATTTAATTAATTTAAAAAAGAAATAAAAATAAATAAATAAATTAATTAATTATAAAAAAAAGTAAAAATATTTTTTTATTGCTTACCTCCCGTCTGCCGCCCTCTTCAGCCGCACTCCTCTACACCCGTTAAAATCTCCAACAAGCACTGAATTATCCTCAAATAGGACTAGTGTGTATCACACGTGCTCCAGATTCCGCGAGTTTTAAGATGTCACAGCACGTTTAGTACTCGCTTATTTGAGGTGGTCGCAATACTTATAGGAGCCCCCTCCAGATTGCCCGTGTCAGTATTCGCATTTCTGAAGATGATCATCGAAGAAGAAAAAGAAGACAAAGCCGGATTTATCGTCGCGAAGGGCTTAATTCTATTACATCGATCCGGTAATAAATCCAGATTATTGATCGCATGAAAACGCAATCGATTACAACTTGGACATAACGACTTCCTGCGACAACCAACGATCTGAGTTTACACTGCAGGAATTCAAAGAGTAGGTGTAATGAGTGCAGATACAATGATGGATGACACCAGGAATTTCGGGAGAAAATTCCTGCTGACAACATGCTAATCTGCAGGATTGTAATGACCGGAATTAAGCTATCAAGGGATGGACGGATGCTTGGAGCGGATTGTTGAAACAAGTTAATTATAGTTAGACTCTGTGGAGCGATTTTTCGTCCTTTGAGAAAATCTATGCAAATTCCTGCTAGAGGCGACTTCTCTAAACAGTTACAACTCTATGAATTTACATTTAAATCGTATTTTCGGCCACCTGTTGCTAACTCATTTTTTCTAAATTCCCGATAACTTCTTATAAATGCGGGTATGGGACATATTAGATATGTATATAGGTGCAATAAGTCGTTGCAACATCTTCAGACACCGGGGGTTCTTCGAAACGTCTCACGAAGGAATGATGACAAACGACTGATGATGATTTTTGCGTGATGTAACTCGAATTTGATGATTGTATGTGACAGGAATTCATTAATAATCTACGCATTGCGTTGTTTCGGGGAAATGACGGCAGATTTATTTTTTTCGTTCTTTTTCTCACTCTCATGGAAAATCGCTCAAGCGATAAACATGTTTCGTTCTCACCTGGGGATACTTTATTCCAATGGTGCAAATGACACAGGAATTCGCACTTACACTTTTAAATTCCTGCGTCCGATTCGGCGTGAATTTGAAACAGACTTCTTGCTCCTTTTTGTCTAGCGGTAGAATTTGATTTTTTTCTCAGTTCTTCGGAAGCCTTGGTATTGTATGGAGAATTTCTTATCTCGTTTTGTTATCTCACGGCTCTGTATTAATTATTCATGTTTTCTACATGTTCAATCTCATTACTTTATTTAATTATTTTGGGAAACGTGTTCGTTGATTTATCTTTGTGCGTGGGTTTTGCTGTGTTTTTTGGCTTACGTGGATTCATAATTATAAAAGTGACCTAATATGCTGAGAAAAATTGTACAAGTGGCTTTTTTTAGTGCTTTTGGTATAGATTTTACAAGAGAAAGCTCAAGTTCAAGTGCAGTTACGTGATCAATTTCACTTTTATCTCCCGCGTTGCATAAACCGTAAACTTGGCTCGGTGCAAGGCCGGCCCTGAAAAGCCGTTTCTGTCCTAATCGATCATTGAATTCGCCGCAGTAATTTCAATTTGTATTGGATTATAAATTCTTCAGAGGTTTAAATTATTTTTTTTAAATTCCAGAGTTGCTTATTCAAAAAAGCAATTTAACATTTCGCTGCTGTAAGCCGTTAAAAGAAATGCTTTGAAAGATGTTTCATGACAGATATTAATTCTAAAAAATTTAGATATTTTTATTTTTAGAACGAATCAAATCTTTTAATGTTTTAGTTAGGTTTTGTAACTTTTGCATTTGTGAGTGTTTATCAAAGAAATTTAAGAAGGTTGTTATTTTTAACATGAATATTATTTGTGCAAAATTGGAAAATCGTACAACAGAAAAAAAATGATTATTTTAGATGTTGGAACATAAAAATTTATGGCCTAAACATTAGAATTGAAAAACTAAATTTTCCAAGAAAAAAAAGTTTAAATTATACAGTCGGACAATAACAGAATTTTTTTTAGACCAAATTAATTTTTTTTAGTATTTTTGTTTTAGACTATGACATTTATTAGGCAACAAAAATAAATTTTAAAAAGCTTGCTATTGTTGACATGCTTATGACATGCAAAATTACAAAAACGTACATTCGTACAAAAAAGAAGCAATTTTTTTAATATTTTCGTTTTCAGAATGAATTAAAATTTTTCATTTTTTTTCACATTTATAGCTTTTGCATTTGTTATAGCAATGAAATTTTAAAAATTGGCTATTGTTGCGTGCTTATTGCCTGTACAAAAAATGAGCAAATATAAAAATATTTCAATATTTTCTTCTACCTTGTATAACTTTTGCGTTTATAAGGCTATAATTATAAAATTTGATTAAAAAATTATACAGTAACTTTTTTTTATTTTATTTTTAGAACAAATTAAATTTTGTCAACTTTTTGTTTTAGATTTTGTAACTTTGAGTTTTATCAAGCTACAACAATTAAATTTAAAAAGTTACAAAATTGTAAAAAGCAATTTTTTGACAATTTTTATTTTCAGGTCAAATTTATAATTTTCAACAATTTTTTGAGATTCTTTAATTTTTTTATTTTAGGGCTATATACATAATAAAATTTAAAACCTTGCTATAGTTGACATGCTTATTATTTGTGCGAAATTACAAAACTATGCAACAAAGAATTTTTTTTTTCAAATTTTAATTTTTAGAGCTAACCAATTTTTTTCGATATTTTTGTTTCGGATTCTATAACTTTGACATTTATGAAATTATAACCACTAAATTAAGGAAGCTTGCTACTGTTGACATGCTTATTATTTGTCCAAACTTAAAAAAATATACAAAAAAACGTCTATATTTTTAAAATTTTTGTTTTCAGGATGTATTTATATTTTTCAACTTTTTTTTTTCACATTCTGTAACTCTATTATTTTAAGGCTATAGTAATAAAATTTTAAATGTTTATGATCAACATGATTATTATTTGTGCGTAATTACAAAATTATACAACAGAATTTTTTTTTTGAAATTTTTGTTTTTAGAAGGAATCAATTTTTTTCAATAATTTTGTTTTAAATTCAGTAACTTGGACAATTATCAAGCTATAACGATTAAATTAAGAATGCTTGCTCTTGTTGACATGCTTATTGTTTGTCCAAACTTACAAAATTGTACAGAGAACAAGCAATTTAAAAAAAAATGTTTTCCTGTCAAATTTATTATTTTTAATGATTTTTTTTGACATTCTTTTTTATTTTTGAGCTATATGTATAATGAAATTTAAAACTTTGCTATAGTTAACATGTTTATTATTTCTGCGGAATTACAAAACTACACAACAAAGAAAAAATGTTAGAAATTTCAATTTTTAGAGCAAAGCAAGTTTTTTCAATATTTTTGTTTAGATTCTATAAGTTTAAAATTTATCAAGCTATAACCATTAAATTAAGGAAGCTTGCTATTGTTGACATGCTTATTGTTTGGTCAAACTTACAAAATTGTGCAGAAAAAGAAATTTCTTTAAATTTTTTGATTTCAGGTCGAATTTATATTTTTCAAGAATTTTTTTCACATTCTTTAACTTTTTAATTTTTGGGCTCTATATATATATATATATATAATAAAATTTTAAAATCTTGCTATGGTTGACATGCTTATTATTTGTGTGAAATTACAAAACTGTAAAACGTTTTTTTTAGAACAAATTAAAATTTGTTCAACATTTTATTTTAGATCTGTAACTTTCATCTTGGTCATGTTATAACAATAAAATTTAAAAAAGTTGCTATTGTTAAGACGCTTGTTATTTGTAATAAATTACAAAACTGTACAACAAAACAAAATTTTCGTTTTTGGCAAATTAAATCCTTTTTTTTTTAGCTTTGATATTTTTTAGGCTATAAGAATAAAATTTGATAAAATTTATATCGTTGACATGCTTGTTATTTGTGCAAAATTACAAAATCGTACAACAAAGAACAACATTTTTAGAAATGTTCATTTTCAGAAATAATCAATTTTTTTATTTTTTTAGAAATTTACGACAACAGTGTAATTTGAAAAAGGTTGCTACTTTTGACTACTATTTGTGCAAAATTACAAAATCGTACATGGAAAAACTTTCACAAATCACTTTTTTATTGCAAATTAAAAATTTACATCTTTTTATTAGCTTCTTCAGAAAGATTTTTAAATATAAAAAAAATATACAAACTCAAAAACATAATGCTAAAAAACTAAAATAATCGCCAACGTTTTCTTCGTCTCCTAAAATTGGTTCAAAACTTGCGCTTTTAAAACTGGATTTCTTAATTTTATAAGCTCAAAAAAATCTTTTTTATGTTAAAGTTTTTTTATTTTCTTAATACAGCTTCAAAAAGTGACAATTTAAAAAAAAATATCTGAAATTATTTAAATTTCTGTAAATAATAACAAATTCGTTATATTATAGAAATAATGTGGATCTTAAAAAGATTTTGGATAAATAAAAATCTAAAAATAATTCAACAAAAAAATTAAAATGATTCGAAGAACCCGAAATTTCCAAAAAATATAAAGATTCAAAGCATCCTAAAAATTGAAAGGACGATAAAAAACAAAATCTTTCAAAAACTAATTTTTAAGACTAGGAATTGAAACTTGAGCCGTTTCTTGAGAATGATTTTTTAGCAAGAACTAAAAAAATTCAAACGATCTCATTAACTTTTTAGAAGTTTAGTTAGCTTGTAACACGACAGAAATTAATTAAAACCAATAAAAAATTCACAAAAAAAATTCTGATTCATTGCTCAAAATCTGTCATCTCATCACCTTCCAATATTTATATTAAACCAGTTGCAATTCCCCGACACAACTAATGTTATTTTTTCAGACTCGTCATATTGGCAAATATTGCCATTAATCATTTATGTAAAGTTCAATTAGCAAATTTAAACGTTTCAACAACTTGTAAAATATGAATAATACCGTAATATCCCACTCACAATACACTCCACGTTGTTTTTTTTTGTCAAGAGTAACCTGATGCTGTCCACTCATACTATAATTAAACGCTCTTGTAATCTTTAAAAGCCTCTAGCTCAATTCTAAACTAGTTCACCGCCTCTGTAACTGTCAAACCATTAACATTTTAATCCTCGCGACTAATCCGATTTTAACTTATTTCATTAACAGTGTCCTGGGAAACTCCCAAACTGCACCACAAAGGTCATTGCAACCGAATTTTATCCATTTAGAGCCTCAGTGTTAATTGTTCGGAAACATTTGCACTTGGACGTTAACCACGTGTTTTTTATTTTGGTTCCGAAAATGGAGAGGTAAATGCGGTGTTAACCCAGATTCTCGCAAATTTGAATTAATGGTGACGTCGATGATTTATGAATTGGACTTGTTCGATTTCATAGTTGATTTTATGGCGGCTATAAATTAGGAATCTAGTTTACGAGGTAGTTTTTGACTATTGATTCCGGGCTGAAAAAATTCTGCAGATTCGCTGGAGCAATCACCTTCGTTTTGAACATGAGACGGTTTCTGTAGATTTGGAGATATGCATCGCGTTTCCGCTCCTGCTAATTCCCATGTCTAGGCAAATTAACAATTGCAGAGTTCTAGCTCGTTGCCTTCGAAGGTCTCGTGGAATTTGGAAGTCCATAAGTCCGGGAGAACATAAATCACCGTTGATGAGATAGCCATCTGACCCGCTGCAAACTTGAGAAGACTTAATCCAGGTTTGACGTTGGACGTTGGGTTTTCCTGTCGCAAAATACAGTTAGTTTGTCACATAAGTTGAGGATTTTTTTTTTGGTACATACCACTGGTGGGTGCATAACACTTTCGGAATTTATTGTTCTGCTATACAGTTATTGTTATTTACTAATAATCGATGGTATCTGTCCTACTTGAACGTTTTATGCTAATTCGATGACATTCTTTGCAGGTTTTATGGTGATAAAGACGCGGTGCAAGGATTCAAAGGACTTTGATTTATCGACGCGTTAAACTATTTTTGGTGGATTTAGAAGTAAAATAAAGGTAAACAAATTTGGAAAAATTCTCGTTTTTTGCATCTTCGCGCATTATTTATTTAAATTTTTCTAGTCTCGTAAAAGATTTGACGATTTCGTGCATGCAGAAGTTGGTAATGAACTTAACAGTGAAAGCTGTCATAAACTTTGTTCTTTGTAAGGCGATGACAATGAAATTTGCGAACTGACATGTTTATTATTTGTATTAAATTACAACATAGCATAACAAAGACAAAAAGATTTTTTGGCATTTTCTATCGAATTCTTCAACTGTTGTATTTATCAGGCTGTAGCAATATCATTTGGGAAAATTGTTGATATGCTTATTATTTGTGCAAACTACAACCAAAAAATTTAACAGAAGACAAAAAAAAAATACATTTTCTTTAAAAATCTGTTTTAAAAATAAAATTTGATAAGGTTGCTATAGTTGACATGCTTACTATTTTTGCAAAATTTCAACATCGTACAACCAAAAGACATTTTTTCGTAATTTTGATTTTTAGAACGAATTTATGAAGTTTTAGCAACAAAAATGAGAAAAGTTAGAAATTTTCGTTTTTAAGAAATGTTTTTTTCACATTTTCTTTTAGGTTCTGTAAATTTGATGTTAATCAAGATATAACAATAAAATTTAGAAACATGTTTATTATTTGTGCCAAATTACAAAGTTGCACAAAAAATATACAAATTAAAAAAAAAATAAAAAGTTTCAGCATTTTTTCAAAATTTGCTATTTGCTATAATCAAGCTATAACAATAAAATTTAAGAAAGTTATTACCGTTGACATGCTCATTATTTGTACAAAGTTACAACAACGTACAAAAAAGAATAAAATTTGAAGAAATTTTTAATTTTAGAACGAATCAAAATTCTCCAACATTTACTTAAGACTTTATAACTTTTGAAATCATGAGGCTGTAGCAACAAAACTTGATAAAACTTCAAGACCTGACATGCTTATTATTTGTACAAAATTTCAAGATGGTACAACAAAATGAGCAAATTTAGAAATTCTAATTTAAAAGACAATTTTTTTTCTAATTTTTTTAGGTTCTGTAAGTTTGATATTGATCAAACTATAGCAATAAAATTTGAGAATGTTGCTATCGTTGACATGTTTATTATTTGTGCCAAATTACAAAACTGTACAACAAAAATACAAAAATAAACTAATTTAAAAAAAAATTAAGACAATTTAAGAATTTTTTCAAAATTCTGTAACTTCGAAAATTGTTAAGCTATAACAATAAAATTCGAACAGGTTACTATTGTTGCCATGCTCATTATTTGTACAAAGTTACAACATCGTACAAAAAAGAATAAAATTTGAAGAAATTTTTAATTTTAGAACGAATCAAAATTCTCCAACATTTCCTTAAGACTTTATAACTTTCGAAATCATGAGGCTGTAGCAACAAAACTTGACAAAACTCCAAGACCTGACATGCTTATTATTTGTACAAAATTTCAAGATGGTACAACAAAAATGAGCAAATTTAGAAATTTTAATTTAAAAGACAATTTTTTTTCTCATTTCTTTTAGGTTCTGTAAGTTTGATATTGATCAAACTATAGCAATAAAATTTGAAAACGTTGCTATCGTTGACATGTTTATTATTTGTGCCAAATTACAAAATTGTACAACAAAAATACAAAAATAAATAAATTAAAAAAAAAAGACAATTAAAGATTTTTTTCAAAATTATGTATCTTCGATAATTGTTAAGCTATAACAATAAAATTTGAACAGGTTGCTATTATTGCCATGCTCATTATTTGTAGAAAGTTACATCGTACAAAAAAGAATAAAATTTAAAAAAAATTTTATTTTTAGAACGAATCGAAATATTTCAACATTTTAAAAACAGATTAGAAACTTCTCATTTTGAGGATTTTTTTTTCACTTTCTTTTAGATTCAGTAAGTTTAACATTTATTAAGCTGTAGCAATAAAATTTGGGGAAGTTACTAAAGTTGACGTGCCTTTTATTTGTGTTAAATTACAAATTCATAGAATAAAAATTAATAGATTTAATTTTTTTGAGACGAAATAAAAATTTTCAACATTTTAAAAAAAATTGTGATGTTTCATCAAGCCATAACACAAAAAGGAAAGATGGGAAATAGTTAACCTGCGTGTTATTTTGGCTAAATTTTTTTGATTTTTGTAACTTTGACACTTATTAAATTAAGAAAATGAATTTTGAAAAGTTTACTACTTTTAGCATGTTTATTGTTTATACAAAATTCCATTATCGTACAAGAAAAAAAAATTTTAGAAGTTTTATTTTTAGGACAAATTCTTTTTTTGCTCATTTTCTTCTAGATTTTGTAGCTTTGAGATTTATTAAGCTTTTACAATAAAATTTGAAAAAGTTGTTATTGTTAAGATGTTTATTATTTTTACAGAATTACAACGTTATACAATAAAAAGCTAATTTCTGAAATGTTAATTTTTGGGACGAATAATTTTTTTTCTAGATTTTGCATCAGGTCCTATAACTTCTGAAAATATGAGGCTATAAAAAAATGTAAAGACGTTGATTTTAGTAACACTGTTAATATTTGTGTTAAACTACAAAATCGTGCAACAAAAAGGAACAGATTTAGGCATTTTAGCTTTGAGGACTTTTTTTATACATTTTGGTTTGATTCTGTAACTTTGACATTTATCAAATTATGATAAAAATTTTGTGCAAAATTACAACACCGTACTACAAAAATTTTAGAAATTGTTATTTTTTGAATGAATTTAAACATCGTACAACAAAAAATTTTTAGAATTTTTGGTTTTATTATATTTATTTTTTTAGAGTATTTGCATTTATAAAGCTTCAACAATAAAAATTAACAAAGCTGCTATTGTTGCCATGCTAATTATTTGTGTAAAATCGCAAAATCTTTCAAAAATAAAGTTTAAAAATTTCAATTTTTAGAGCACATCAAACACAATCTTCTACAAAATCGTAGAAAGAAAAAAATTAAATCCTTAGACTCTCAGATTCTTAAATTTTTATATTGTTAGATTCTTACGTTATATTGATTCTAAGTGTCCCAGATATTTTATTTAATTTTTAAAATTATTTAGAATCCGATTGATTTCAGATTCTGTCTACATAATTTTGAAAGTTTTTAAGCTCTTAAGCTCTTAAATTGTCATTTTTCTCGTTTTTAAGCTTTTCCAAAATTTTTATTTCAAATTTTTTATAGATTCTTAGATTCTCAGATTCTCAAGTATCTACCCAAATTTTTCGATTTTTAGATTTTCAGGTTTCAGGATTCTTAGCTTATTTTAGATCTAGGTGTTTCAATTTTTTTTATATTTTTTACATGTTTCTTTCAGACTTTTGCCTTTATGGAGCTACAGCAATGGAATAGAAGAAAAGTGCAGTTTTTACCATACTGATCATTTATGAAGAATTTTTTTCATTTTTAGAACAAATCGGAAATTTTCAACATTTAAAAAAAAAGTACTTTGACATTTATCAAGCTATAACAATGAAACTTAAAAAGGTTGCTATCACTGACATATTTATTATTTGTGTGAAATTACAAAATCGTAGAACAATTTTTTTATCTTTTATGAGACAATTTTTTTTTGACGATGTTGCATACTCACAACAAAGAAATTGCACACCTCGTCCATCAAACATCCTCCAATTAACATCTCCGCCCATTATTTATTTAAATTTTCATAATTTCTTAATCGGCCTGTCGACATCGTGCATGTAGACTTTGGTAATGAACTTGGCAGTGAAAGCTATCATCGAAACTTTGCGTAACTCTTAACAGTTCAATTAACCGTTGCGTTGGAGCTTGCGCCATCAAAGGAGCTGATTTTTGATAAATGAAACGAACAAGTCCGTTCATCAAGAATTAATTCCATTTGAGACGCCGAAGCTTTTTTTTTTCAATCGTTGCACAATTTTTCGTGGGGCAATGTACTTTTGTTTCGATTTTTGTTTGATTTTCTTGTATCTAATGTAGCAGGGACAGGTTTGGCTCGTTTTATGTCGGAGGATTCTGTTGGTAAACATGAGCGGCTTTGGTAAATAGGGAATTTAATGGCGTTTAACGCTACTTTATCGCTCTCGTGTTTTCTAGGTAAACACGCAGAGTTGGCAGAATTGTTAATTTTGAATTTGTTAATGAATGCGTCGCTGCTGATTGATAATTAAAGTGACTTTAATGGATCATAAAAAGGAGAGTTATGTGATATAAAATTTCGCCGTTTGTGAATAACAATTTTTCTCGTTGGTGGGCCAACACCCTCATAAATCTCGATATCCTCAAAACCTACCATTGAGATTATTCTTTGCCATTTTTTTCCGGAGCAATTAGCGTCGTAGCGCCATTATCGTTAGATTTTATGTTATTGTTATTACGTGGCTAAACATTGTTTTCCACTCGTTCTCGAGCAAATAATTTTTTATCTCCGTGCTTCCAGCGATTCATTTTTCTTCGCATTGCTGAAGAATGAAGAATCGATTTTCTCAGGTCGTTGGCAAGGTCGTTCGTGCTGTTAAAACTTATTAAACGGTAGAGAAAAAAAAAAGGAGTCGTGATGGTAGAAACAATTAGATTACGTTCGGTTTCTTTTCGGACTTTTAAACGTAGACGAAAAAAGTTCGAAATTAATTGCATGTCCTGGAGTGAGTAAGTAGGTTATTATCCTGCTTACTATTGTCCTTTTTTATCTTCGATCTTTATAATTAATGAGTCTGGGCTTGTTTAGTTCACGCCCACGTTGTGGTCACAGTCGCGTGTATATTTCAAATATTTAATAAATGGATTGTGTTTCTGGGCCGGTAAGAACTGGGTTCTTTAAGAAACGTGTTAACCTCTGGAAAAAATAGGGTTATTTTATCTGGATTTAAAAATGATCCCATTTAAAGTGCCATTAATTTTATCAGAAAGTGACCGATATGTAAACGACTTATTCCATTTACTTTGAATCTTAAAGTTTTTTTAAATATTATTTTTAATCACCAAAAGCTATTAGAAAACGCAAAATTTAAGGTTGATAATGATAAGATTGTGGTTTAAAAGAATTCGGACGTCACAGAACTGAAAAAATAATTAAGGAATTTCTTTATTGTTTAGTTAGTAATTCAGACAATTGTGGATGAAAACATGTTAGTTTTATCATTGTTTAGCTTGAAAAACAAAAATCGAACTCTAAAAATGTTAAAAATAAATTTAAATAAGTTTTATTATTTTTATTATTTGTAATTTTTTAATCGAATAAGATTAGGATTACAAAACTAAACAATACCAAAATTTAGAATAAAAATTCAACCACAGGTTAGTTTTTATCGAAATAATTTCATATCAACAATGTTTTTGCTTTCGTTATCCGAAATATTTGATTATTGGAATTTGCGATTTTTAGATCCTTCGATCCTTAAAACTTTAGATTGTTGAATTCCTAAATCCTTCGATACTTGTATCCTTAAATCCTAAGTTTTTTAGATTTTCAATTTGTTTTCTTAGAATCCATTTTTAGATTGTTTCTAGACTCTGTTTACAAAATTTCTTAGGTTTTTGTTCACAACTTTGCTCTTAGGTTGTTATTTTATAAATAACTTGCAAATTCCCGAATTTTTAGGTTTTTAGATTTTTAGGTTTTCAGATTATTAGATTTTTACTTGTTTAGATTATTGGATTTTTAGATTCCCAGATTCTCAAGTTCTCAGAATCTCAGATTCTCACCATCAGATTCTTAAATCCTTAAATGTTTAGATTCTTGATTTTTTGGGCTTTTATATTTCTGAATTTCTAAATTTTGATTGCTTACATTCTTAAACCCTCTTATATTTTTAAATCTTTAGATTTTTAGATTCTTTGAGTCTTGGATTTTTAATTTCTTATATTCTTAGATTCTTATATACTTAAATTTTATATTCTTAGTTTCTTATGTTTTCTTTATGTGTTCTACACATTTTATTTAGTTTTTTAAGTTTCTTAGAATTTGTTTTACAGTTTTCAGATTTCGTCTGTAAATTTTCCTAGAATTTTTTCAGCTTTTAAGCTCTTAGCTTGGCAAGCTTCAATTTTTTAAAATTTTTCTTAATATTTAATGCGGATTTTTTTTTATAGCTTTTTATATTTCCAAGCATTCAAATTTTCAGATTTTCAGATTCTCAAATGCTCAGGTTTTAAAATTTTTAAATTAGATTCGTAAACCTTTAGATCATTAGATCTTTAGATCCTTAGATTATTAGATCCTTAAAGTTCGTAAGTTATCTTAGATTTAGGTGTGGCACATATTTCATTAAGTTTGTCAAATTTCTTAAGATCCATTTTCAGATTTTGTTTTCTGTTATTCTTTAGGTTTTTCTAATTCTTGAACTGTTAAGTTGTATTTTTTTCAGCTTTAAAAAAATTTCTATATTTTAATTTTCATTTTTTCATAGATTCTTAGGTCTTGAGATTCTGAGATTTTATTGAATCCTAATTTTTTTTAAATTTTAAATTTATACTCTAGAATTCTAAAAATCTCAAAAATGTTAAAAATTACTCAGTATTATTACTTACGAACAATTTTTTCAATATCGGTAAATTTCTTGTTAAATAAGATTAGGATTAGAAAACAAAACCAAAATTTAGAATGAAAATTCCACCATACCCTAGTTTTTATTGAAATAATTTCAGATCAACATTGTTTTTCTATTCATTATGCGAAATAATCGATTCTTTGATTCTCGGATTCTTGGAGTATTGGATTATGGGATTCTTAGATTACTAGATTTCTGAATTTTTATTTTGTAAATTAATAAACTTTTAGATTTTTGATTTTTAGATTTTTAAATTCTTATATTTTGAAATCTTGAAATTCTTAAATTTTTATATTCTTATATATTCTTATATTCTTACATTCTTAGATTTTTACATTCTTGGGTTCTTGAATTCTTGGATTCTTAGATTCTTGGCTTTGAATTTTTGGATTCTAGAATTCTTGAATTCTTGGATTCTTGTTTTTTAGATTCCTGCCTTCTTGGATTCTTGGGTTCTTGGGTTCTTGGATTCTTAGATTTTTAGATTCTTAGATTCTTGGATTCTTGGATTCTTGGATTCTTAGATTCTTAGATTCTTAGATTCTTAGATTTTTAGATTCTTAGATTCTTAGATTCTTAGATTCTTAGATTCTTAGATTCTTAGACTCTTAGATTCTTAGATTCTTAGATTCTTAGATTCTTAGATTCTTAGATTCTTAGATTCTTAGATTCTTAGATTCTTAGATTCTTAGATTCTTAGATTCTTAGATTCTTAGATTCTTAGATTCTTAGATTCTTAGATTCTTAGATTCTTAGATTCTTAGATTCTTAGATTCTTAAATTCTTGGATTCTTAGATTCTTGGCTTTAAATTTTTGGATTCTAGAATTCTTGAATTCTTGGATTCTTGTTTTTTAGATTCCTGCCTTCTTGGATTCTTGTATTTTTGAATTCTTGGATTCTTGGGTTCTTGGGTTCTTGGATTCTTAGATTCTTAAATTCTTAGATTCTTAGATTCTTAGATTCTCAGATTCTTGGATTCTTGGATTCTTGGATTCTTAGATTCTTGGATTCTTAGATTCTTGGATTCTTAGATTCTTAGATTCTTAGATTCTTAGATTCTTAGATTCTTAGATTCTTAGATTCTTAGATTCTTAGATTCTTAGATTCTTAGATCCTTAGATTCTTAGATCCTTAGATTCTTAGATCCTTAAATTCTTGGATTCTTAGATTCTTGGCTTTGAATTTTTGGATTCTAGAATTTTTGAATTCTTGGATTCTTGGATTCTTGGATTCTTACCTTATTTTAGCTCTAAAAATCTCACATAGTTTGTTTGGTTTAAATTTCTTAGAATTTATTTTGGAATTGTTTTCAAATTCTGTCTACAAAATACGTTTATTTTTCTAAACATTTAATTTGATTTTTTTTATTGGTTTTTAGATGTTTAGGTTCTTAAGTTCTCAAATTGTCTATTTTTTAATTTTTTGGTTTTCTAGTCCTAAAGTTTTCAAAGTAGATTTTCAGATTCTTAAGTTCTCAAATTTTCTGATTCATAGATTTTTCAGGTTTTCAGGTTTTTAAATTAGATTCATAGAATTTTAGATTCTTAAATCTTCCCATCTTTAGTTTCTTAGATTCTTAGAATCTCTAGGCTATCCTGGCTCTAGATTTTTTACATATTTTATTTAGTTTCTCAAGTTTCTTGAAATCCATTTTTAGATTGTTTTCAGATTCTGCTTACAATATTTTTTTTGTTTTCCAACTTTTGGGCTCTTAAGTTGTTTTTTTTTTCAGTTTTGAAAAATTATCTATATTTATATTTTACTTCTTTTATAGATTCTTACGTTTTCAGATTCTTAGATTTTTAGAGCCTTCAATCTTTGAATTCTTGAATTCTAAGATTCTTAGATTTCTGGAGTATTAGATTCTTAGATTCTTAGATTCTTAAATTCTTACATTCTTGGATTCCTAAATTCTTGGATTCTTAGATTCTTGGCTTTAAATCTTTGGATTCTAGAATTCTTGAATTCTTGGATTCTTGTTTTTTAGATTCCTGCCTTCTTGGATTCTTGTATTTTTGAATTCTTGGATTCTTGGGTTCTTGGGTTCTTGGATTCTTAGATTCTTAGATTCTTAGATTCTTAGATTTTTATATTCTTAGATTCTTGGATTCTTGGATTGTTAGATTCTTAGATTCTTAGATTCTTAGATTCTTAGATTCTTAGATTCTTGGATTCTTGGATTCTTGGATTTTTATATTCTTAGATTCTTAGATTCTTGGATTCTTAGATTCTTAGATTCTTAGATTCTTAGATTCTTAGATTCTTAGATTCTTAGATTCTTAGATCCTTAGATTCTTAGATCCTTAAATTCTTGGATTCTTAGATTCTTCGCTTTGAATTTTTGGATTTTAGAATTTTTGAATTCTTGGATTCTTGGATTCTTGGATTCTTACCTTATTTTAGCTCTAAAAATCTCACATAGTTTGTTTGGTTCAAATTTCTTAGAATTTATTTTGGAATTGTTTTCAAATTCTGTCTACAATATACGTTTATTTTTCTAAACATTTAATTTAATTTTTTTATTGGTTTTTAGATGTTTAGGTTCTTAAGTTCTCAAATTGTCTATTTTTTTAATTTTTTGGTTTTGTAGTCCTAAAGTTTTCAAAGTAGATTTCCAGATTATTAAGTTCTCAAAAATTCTGATTCATAGATTTTTCAGGTTTTCAGGTTTTTAAATTAGATTCATAGAATTTTAGATTCTTAAATCTTCCCATCTTTAGTTTCTTAGTTTCTTAGAATCTCTAGGCTATCCTGGCTCTAGATTTTTTACATATTTTATTTAGTTTCTCAAGTTTCTTGAAATCCATTTTTAGATTGTTTTCAGATTCTGCTTACAATATTTTTTTTGTTTTCCAACTTTTGGGCTCTTAAGTTATTTTTTTTTTCAGTTTTGAAAAATTATCTATATTTATATTTTCCTTCTTTTATAGATTCTTACGTTTTCAGATTCTTAGATTTTTAGAGCCTTCAATCTTTGAATTCTTGAATTCTAAGATTCTTACATTTCTGGAGTATTAGATTCTTAGATTCTTAAATTCTTTAATTTTCCGATTTTTGGATTCTTAACTTTTTAGTTACTCATAGGTCTCAAATTCTTACTCTCCTCATTTTTCATCTCCGTTTTTCAGGTTTTTAGGCTCACAGCTCCTCAAGTTTTTATCTTTCCAAGTTAAGCTTTTCAGTCTTCATAGATTTTTAGATCCTTAGACTCTAAAAAAGATCCTATTTTTATAATTTTCAAGCTCTAATTTTACAAGCAGGCAAAAACTGAACCCCAAAAATGTTAAAAATGAGACAATTTAATTTTTTACGAGCAATCTTTCCAACGTTGGTAAACCAGTTACCTATTAATCACTCATCTCAATAGCCTTAGAAAAACCTAATTTAGAATGACGAATTTACAATAGCGCAGTTTTCGTCGAAACAATTTCAAAACACTTTTTTTTCCATTCATTATCCATAATCATCGACGTTACCTATCTATCGACTCATTTTTTCATGACAGCAACAAATGACTTTATATTTATCACATTACAAAATCTACAACTTCTCCGGCGTCGCCGGAAGTGTTATTTTTATTTCGGCTCGTTTATTATACCCATACGTTACTAAAACCTGTATTTACAATTTTTTGCCCATTCCATTCAAAGATTATTTATGATCATGAGTCGAAACCAAATTAATTTTAAATTGCTGTCCACGTTTTTCTAGATTCCAAATTTTGCACAAATTAGCTCACGTGCAATCCAGATCTGGATCGTCGCCTCCAGCTTTGCGGATGAATAAACGTCCTTGATATCGTACTATAATAGCATCATGATTGTGGGAAATCTTCGTTAATTGCCTGTTAAACTATTAAAAAGACGTAAGAGATTTACACCTTCGGCCTTGCCACTGATGAGTTCAACGTTTGTTGAGTCATCAGTTCACAGTAGCACTTCTCCGAAAATTTCTTATCGGACGTCAAATTCAACAAATTTGACTTTTCTTAAAACTTCCAAGATTTATCTCTCTTTCAAGCGAGTGGGCAAAACAACACGTTTCGCCAATTTGCGGCGCGTGAATTATGAGCGGCCAAAGTCGGACAGACACCGTTTTATTATGATCCACTCTGTACATCAGTACCCAGAAAAACAGACCAAAAGAATTTCGGAATTTTGGTGACTCATCCTAAAAAAAGACCCTAATTCTGTTTTTTCGGTGCAAGACGTGGAAAAATATCCCCACATTTTGTCGCGTTTTGTCCGATCAAGATAATCTCGCATTTCCATTTCGCCTCTGGTTTCGCCAATTATTTTCCAATCGCCCGGTCATTTTTTTATGTTGATCCTCATCACAAAACCGTCATCTAAACGTTACAAATCTCCATAATTAATCCGAGATTTATTGCGATTTAGTGGAACTGTCAAAACACGGAAAACACTACTCAACATTTGAATTAAGAGCACGGATTATCCTAGCTGTCCTTGATAGTCTAAATGCATTACTGACGTTTAATTATAATAATTACAAGAAAATTTTAAATGGTCAGGTTCTAGTCGGGTTTAGAAAAAACTATGTGTAATTAAAATTTTCCGGTCGAAATTGAACCGTCTTTGGATTTTTTCTTGCATAAACAACGCTCAAATATCAATGACCCCCACGTTGAAAGAACGAGATGAGATAATTAATCATGTTGGATTCGGATTACAGGAACAGTTTGTGGTTAGGAGAAGAGAAAAAATGTGCACTTTCGTTGGTGTTTTTTTGTTACCACAGAATGTAATCTTGATAGAACAAGAGACTTATTTAAATTTTGGGTTTTAGTAGTTTTATTAAGTGAACGGATTAGGAACTGGTTTTATGTTGTAGACATTAATAGAACTAAAGTATTTGTCAGTAGGAATTATAGTTCAATTTAAAAAAAAAAACTAATTGATTCGTTTAAATTATTAATAAATTTGATTGAACTTTTATGTTTCTAAATTTTTATCTTGATACCTGATCTTTTTATAAAATGTTTTTGTTTGAAATTAAATTCAAGTTCCAAAAGTGGACCTCTCAGAGGTTGAATGATATTCAGGTTTCAGACTTTTGTAGATTTTTAGGTTTGTTTACAGGTGCTCAGGTTCTTAGATTTTCAGACTGTTCGTGTAACCTGAGGGTTTCAAGTTCACACTCAAGTTCTTATTTTTTTCGATTTTAAAATTTCAAGCTTTAATTTCTCATAAATTTTCAGCTTGTCATATTTCAGATTTATGAATTTTGTTAATTCCGCTTCTGAGGATCAAAATGTTCAAATTTTTATTTTTCCAGATTATCAGATCTTAAACAGAGTGTCTGATTTTTGGGTGTTCTAAAGCTGCTAAATTCTTAATCGTGAAGATTTGAGTTCTTGAGGCTCCTAAGTTATCCAGCTCTAAGTTTCTCAAATATTTAGTTTGTTTAATTTCTTAGAATTTCTTCAGATGTTAGATTCATAATATCTTCTTGATAATTAGATTTCTAGATTCTTAAATTTTTAATCTCAAATCCTTAGCTTCTGAGGTTCTCATATTTTGAGATTTTTAGATCCATGGCTTCTCAAATTATCAAATTTACAAATTTTTAAAGTCTAACTCTTAAATTGTTTGATTTTCATATTCTAACATTCTAAGGTTCCAAAATTTTTATATTCTTAGATTAGTAGATTTTTAATTTCTCAAATCCTTAGGTCCTCAGCTTCTTAGGTTCTCAGTACCCAAGTTCTCAAGTGTTTTCTATATTCTCAGTTACGTTCGTTCGTGGCTGCTTCGATTTCTCAAATCCCTCATTCACAAAATTTAAAATTTCCAAATTATTAGATTCTTATCATCATAAAATTAAGTATTTCTTAAAAGCCAAGAAAACTATTGATGCAATAATTGTAGTGAAGAATGGTGAAGAAAATTAAGTATTGTTTAATTCCGCTAAATTCTTAATTTTTATAGATTTGAGCTCTTGAGGTTCCTAGGTTATCCAGCTCTAAGTTTCTGAGATATTTAGTTTGTTTAATTTCTTATAATTTATTGTAGTGTTAAATTCTTAATATCTAAGATTCTTAATACTTAGATTTCTAAATTCTTAACTTTTTAATCTCAAATCCTCAGCGTCTGAGGTTCTCATATTTTGAGATTTTCAGATCCATGGCTTCTCAAATTATAAAATTTACAAATTTTTAGAATCTAACTCTGAAATTGTTTGATTTTCATATTCTAAGATTGTAAGGTTCTAAAAGTTTTGAATGCTTAGATTCTTAGATTTTTAATTTCTCAAATCCTCAGGTTCTTAGGTTCTCAAGTACTCAAGTTCTCAAGTGTTTTCTATTTCTCAGTTACGTTGGTTTGTGGCTGTTTCAATTTCTCGAATCCCACATCCCCAAAATTTAAAATTTCCAAATTATTAGATTCTTATCATCATAAAATTAAGTATTTCTTAAAAGCCAAGAAAACTATTGATGCAATAATTGTAGTGAAGAATGGTGAAGAAAATTAAGTATTGTTTAATTCCGCTAAATTCTTAATTTTTATAGATTTGAGCTCTTGAGGTTCCTAGGTTATCCAGCTCTAAGTTTCTGAGATATTTAGTTTGTTTAATTTCTTATAATTTATTGTAGTGTTAAATTCTTAATATCTAAGATTCTTAATACTTAGATTTCTAAATTCTTAACTTTTTAATCTCAAATCCTCAGCGTCTGAGGTTCTCATATTTTGAGATTTTCAGATCCATGGCTTCTCAAATTATAAAATTTACAAATTTTTAGAATCTAACTCTGAAATTGTTTGATTTTCATATTCTAAGATTGTAAGGTTCTAAAAGTTTTGAATGCTTAGATTCTTAGATTTTTAATTTCTCAAATCCTCAGGTTCTTAGGTTCTCAAGTACTCAAGTTCTCAAGTGTTTTCTATTTCTCAGTTACGTTGGTTTGTGGCTGTTTCAATTTCTCGAATCCCACATCCCCAAAATTTAAAATTTCCAAATTATTAGATTCTTATCATCATAAAATTAAGTATTTCTTAAAAGCCAAGAAAACTATTGATGCAATAATTGTAGTGAAGAATGGTGAAGAAAATTAAGTATTGTTTAATTCCGCTAAATTCTTAATTTTTAAAGATTTGAGCTCTTGAGGTTCCTAGGTTATCCAGCTCTAAGTTTCTGAGATATTTAGTTTGTTTAATTTCTTATAATTTCTTGTAGTGTTAAATTCTTAATATCTAAGATTCTTAATACTTAGATTTCTAAATTCTTAATTTTTTAATCTCAAATCCTCAGCGTCTGAGGTTCTCATATTTTGAGATTTTTAGATCCATGGCTTCTAAAACATCAAATTTACAAATTTTTAGAATCTAACTCTGAAATTGTTTGATTTTCATATTCTAAGATTGTAAGGTTCTAAAATTTTTGAATGCTTAGATTCTTAAATTTTTAATTTCTCAAATCCTCAGGTTCTTAGGTTCTCAGTTTCTCAAGTGTTTTCTATTTTTCAGTTACGTTGGTTCGTGGCTGTTTCGATTTCTCAAATTCCCCATCATCAAAATTTTGAATTTTCCAAATTATTAGATTCTTATGATCATAAAATTAAGTATTTCTTAAAAGCCAAGGAAATTATTGATCTAATAATTGTAATGAAGAAAATTAAGTATTGCCTAATTCTCTAAATAAGTGGCCAATAACTTTTTATATTCTTAAATTTCTTAATTTTAAATTCTCAAATTTTTATGTTCTTGGGTTCTTAAATTTTTAGATTCTTTAATTCTCATTTTCTCAAATTCCAAAATTTTCAAATTATGAAAGTCTCAGTTTCTTATGTTCTCAGATTATAAAGTTTTTAAACTCTTGGCATCTTAAATTCTCCAATTTTTGCTTTTTCAAGTTATAAAATTCTCAGTTTCTTAGATTTTTGAATTCATAAAATATTCGATTCGAAATTATTGAAATTATTTTTTAAAAAATCAGAGATTCCGGAATTCTTATTATCACTAGATTTTCAGATTTTAGAATCCTTAGTAGATTGTACTTAGATTTTAGTCTTAGATTTTCAAGCCTATTTTTCAGGTTTTTAGATTCTCGGTCTTCCCGCTTCTTAGGTTTTCATGTTCGTACCCTGAGATTCTTCAACTTTTACATTTTCTTTTTTGATACCAGATTCTCCCAAATTTTTTAATTCTTGGTTACTTCTCAAATTCCCAAATTCTCAAACTTTCACATCTATAGGTTCTTAT